>RYFJ01001901.1:0-114208 GCA_003991445.1 Oryza meyeriana var. granulata
CCGGTGGTAGTTGGAGGTCATTTTTGTTGACATTGGATAGTGCGGGTTATGTTTTTGTCCATAGCCCGAAGGTACCTTGATTATTGTTCAAGGGTGACCAGCACATCGTATGAGCCTTGGGATTTTGGGAGGCCTCCCAACTCCTAGGGATGGATCATAAGCGCGGGATATTGCTAGGTCACGGTGGAAAGGCTTTGTCATTGATGGTGTGAGCCTCCTGTGGTAGCTCATGTTGTCCTTGTCATGTGGGTACAGTTGTACACACTCTCGAGAGTTAAAACTATTCGAATAGCCGTGTCCTCGGTTATGGACGACTTGGGAAATTCTCCACCGTAGTAGTTTTAATTTTGGGAACTGTTTTGGGGAAAGATCTTGGTGCGAACGAGGAGTTCGCTGGATGGTTGTGCAGCGTGTGGCCACTGTTGGCTGGCATGGCAGGGAGCCCATATGGTTGGAAACACTTGGGGATTGATGCTTATATACTTGTTTGCTGTGCTAGCTTGTTTTACAAAAAATTTCGTTGCAAAACCGCAATGTTTTCGCTATGTATATTATGATTTATGCAAAACTGCAGGACCTGAACCATTCCTTGTTATCTTCGCATATTATGGAATACCATTGCAAACACTATAAGTCTTGCGGAGTACGTATTGTACTCACACACGCTTGTGTGACTTCTTTTTTTTTAGAGATGGTTGAGGAGGACCCGACAATCGGTACTTCTATGCAGCGGGTTTTGGAGACGACGACGACGGCTGCTTACTAGGGCTTACCGGTTGGTTGCCTGTGGGCGGGCAGAGGCATACTTGCTGGTTTTTGGTGCCTCTATTATCTGTTTCCGCTGTTGAACTCTTGTTAATTTGCTGTTCTATTTGGCCGGTCGGCCTCTATGTAACCGCTAAAGTCTAGACTCTTGTACGACTTATGTTTGGTCTGCTGTGAGCTGAACCTGTGATGTATGGATTATGATGCCAATGTTGAATGTGTGTGCTAGCAATTGATCGTGGGACTAGCACGGTACACACATAGGGTTCGGGGTCAAACCCGGGTCCGACATGTAGTTGATACAAATCATGTTCAGAAGATGGCCTCTCATAGGTTCCCTGAAAATTAGCGATGAACCGCTCCCTGAGTTCTCCCCAGGAACCGATCGACCGCCTCGGGAGCCCTGTCGACCATGTCCTCGCCGAGTCGGCTAGGGTGACCAGGAGGTAGTTAGCCATGGCTTTGCTGTTGCCCCCAGCAGCTCGAACTGCCAGGGTATATACAGTGAGCCAGGACTCGGGATTTGTTTTGCCGTCATACTTTTCGATCTCTGTGGGCTTAAAACCAGTTGGCCAATCGACGTCCTGGAGCTCCCATGTGAAAGCAGGAATGCCTTCGTCTTCATGAGGGCTCGGGCTTCGACCACGGCGGATAAACCGCTCGTGATGGAGACCGAAGCGCTCATTTTCGTCCTCCAATCGGCGGCGCTCGTCCTCTTCTTATTCGTGGCGTTGGGCATTGATGGTATGGCGGAGGTCATATTGTTGGCGTACTCGGAGATCGTGGTTGGGCTGGCGGTCATACTGGTGACGCCGCCGGTTGTCATTGTTAGTGTTGCCGAGTGACGTTTGCCTCGACTCCTCGCATGGCCGACTTGAGCCGGCCACCCGACGCCGTGCTGATGTGGATGAGCCTGCTGCTGGAGATCCCGACCGGTTAGTCGGTACCACGGTGTCGCCCGACTGCTGTTGTTGTTGCTGGCAGGCTACAGCCATGATCATCGCCTTGATCTTGGCGATAGTTGGGGTGGCCTGGTGATCAGGCCCAAGCTGGAGTGTGTCCAGCAAGGTTGCGGCGGCCACAACATTCTGTTGTGGTGTGACAAAGACGTCGTGATCGCCGACTTTAGTCTGGAGAATCTGCTGCTGAGCCACTCGCCCAGGCTTTCGTAGCCCATCATTGCGAGCCTCGCGGTCAGCCTCCTCCTGTTGTCGCAGTCAGCGCGCCTCCTCCTGTTTCTCCTCTTGTAGTCGGCGCACCTCGGATGGTGGTGTTGAAGCCATAAAGATCTCGCGGGACAGAAGAAGACTTGCTAGACTAGAGTCCGAGCAAGTGCTCGAACCGTTATCCGACTTAGAGTCGGATTTTGAGTAGTTTATCGGAGTAAGAATGACCCCAACCTCTCTAGATCCATTCTAAAATGGCGCTTGGCCGTGTCCAAACTGAATCGCAAGTGATCGGGTCTGCTGCGTGGGATGTAAGTCTGCAGCGTCGCCGAATCCGTGTGGGAGATTGATGATCTCTCCCCTTCCTGGCCCAACCCGAGTTGGCTCAAGGCCTAGCGCAAGTCGGGCGCCGAAGGAGAGAGTTGTCCCGATGTTTGGCGAAGTGAGGGACTGCCACAGTAGATCGTTGAAGGAGATTGTGGCGTCCTGTGAGCCGACTAGCGCAACGTCGGCTGGTTCCTCGGCCGACTGGATTGGATTTGCTTCGGCTAAGGTAAGGTTTCCGATCTGGTCGGCGACGAAATCGAGGTTTCCGAAAGAAATTGTGTCTCCAGGAGAGAACTTGTCGCTGTCGACTCTGCTTGTTGGATCCATCGAGCTTGTAGATGTGAAACTCGCCGGAGCCCCTACCTGGCGCGCCAACTGTTGATGTTTTACACCGGCAATAGAACTATAGGGCTACTCGGCAAGGGAAAACTTGGTGGATTGCAGAGGAACGCAAAGAGATTTTATACTAGTTCAGGCCCTCGATGTGAGGTAATACCCTACGTCCAGTTGTGGTGTTATTCCTCTGAGAGGTTATGTCGATCAATGATCTTTCCTGCCCTCATGGGGCGCCCTACCTCCCTTTATATACTAGGGGGAAGGGGTACATTGTGGACACCCTGGAAGTGCATTGTGGAGAGTAAATATTACAACAACACGAAATATCTAGATGGATGGGGTCTCGAATAAAAACCGAATAAATGCGGTAACCATCCATCCTCATCGCAGCCTTGCCATAATCTTTACCCACTCACAATACAAATCCAATGCGCCGAATTCAGAAATAAAGAGATATTTGGAGAGTTGATTCACAAGTCCCAAACGGCGAAGTATGCCCGTCAAACCACACGAAGGTGGTGACCAAACACGATACACACTTCTGGGGACATGGTCTACGGTTGAACCAACATTCATGCATCTCATCATTTCTAAATTCATACTCATGTTCAGCAAGTCCCCAGGAAAGCGACTAGCCTCACACTTTCATCGCAAGCAATTGATAAATATCACAAGTACTCTAAATATGGATAAACGAGTAGCAAGGTTATAAATATTACATAGAGGGTTCACACCCTAATTCATCACAAAGTGACACAAAAGATAGCAGCGGAAAATATAAACATCAAGGATAAATCCAGTGGTGCCATACCCATCCCACAAGGCAACCGACTGGGGCAGAACTTAACTTCAACTACACATTATCCTCGCCACCCTTGGCGGGATAATAGTAGACCACCTCAGTATCGTCGTTGTCCTCACCTGAAAGATATGTAGCATGAGTACAACAAGTACTCAGCTAGACTTATACAATAATAATAGTTCAAAGGAGTAATGCTAGTCTCTACATCAAGGAGTATGGCTAGGTTGATCTGATTTTGCATAAAGCTAATTTTATTGAGCAAGTAATACATTTAAAACATAAGCATTTGCGAAATAACTCAATCTGAAAATTTAGGACAGCAAGCTTGTAGTTCTGAAATGGAAGTAAAAATGAGCACAATCCCATGCTCTAACATCACAATGGGCCACCATTGCCTAGAATAATTATGCTATACAAGCATACCATTTTTCATGACTAAACCAAGTCATATTTAACATCAAAGTCTCTTATACAAATCCATCCATCCATGACTACCCTAAGTCATGGTATAATAACATAATCCCATAATCACATATCCCAAGTTGGATGCTAACATGAGTAACTAACACATCAAGCGGTCGTCCTGTGACCGTGGACACGGCTATTCGAATAGTTCTTACTCTGATCAGGGGTGTACATCTTTACCCACACGATGTGATAGAAGCCAAACGGCTACACTCTAGTTTGATCCGTACCCGTCGGTACCCACACTCTACACATTGAGTGCGGACTAGAGGTCACAACAGAACCTTTTGCACGCTTAGCTCCAACCACCTAAACCACGTCTGGGCCCCCAACGACTTAGTCACGTGCGTGCGTGGTAACTAAGGCGGGCTCACCGTCGCGGGAGGCACCTCCGACCAAAACCAGGCACGCATGACGCCCTCCAAGGACTCTCCGTCCTCACGACTGACGGACGGGCGTAGATGGCCACAGCCTCCCGTGCTACTTAGTTAAGCCGTCCCATTCCCGGCGTGTGGAAGTACGTAGGGTGCTTGAATAGACGTCAACATGTTCGGTCCTTAACGACCCAGACGGAGCTACATGCATCGGGGAAACACCATCCCGTCATCGCCCTATCATCCGTCCAAGTCAAACATATTCACAATTATTAATTAGAAGTTATTCTTTTCAGATTTTAACCCATCCATTTGTATTAAACTAGTTTTGAACCGATAGCTCCATCTATCGAATTTTTCTAAACTTAGAACTAAGCATGGCTAAGCATTCAATAAAATAAAAGTATCCCAAAGTCCTTAACCAGGGGTGACAAGGTATAAATATGGAATCAACAACCAAGGAATGGAAATACATACAATTGGGTAATATAGACTCTACCCGTTTTTCCCATTTTAACAAGACTGAAGCATGTGTATAGATATTTCCTTCGCAAACAAATCAATTTATTGAAAATATAGGTTTAATATGCTTAGATGCTTGCTCTAGATGCTTGCCTTGCTGCAGCGAGGGTTCACACTCAACTTCTGGTTCTTGCTCCACGTACTCCGAATTGTCTGAATCTACCGATAAAAAAACGAATATGCAAATAAGAATCGAATAAACATGTCTATGCAAAATGCTCAATTAATTATGAAATAAATACAGTAGGTAGGCCACATTCTAAAGTGAATTTTTGTGAAACAATCATTCCAAAATCTTTTACAGTTTAGGAGATACAAAAATAATAAGCCATATACGCTGAAAATGGCAGATCTGTAAATAATTTGTACTCCCTTAGGGTATCACAAGTAACTCGCATTCCAAAATAGGATTTTACAAGTGTGAGTATTTTTATGTGAAATTACATATCTTACTGGTTCCAACAAAATTAGGTTCACTGGATTTTGATTTAAAATAATTTAGTTGTGAATTTTAGAAGTTTATCAAAAAGAAGGGTTAGAAATTACTTTGGGCCTATTTTGGGAGGTATTTTGTCAAATACAAATTGTCCACAGCAAAGATTACAATTTTCTGAGTTAAACACAAGTGGCTTCACATTTTTAGCAGTTAGGATGAATTTTCTAGAAATTTATAAACTTCTAGGTTATAAAGAGGTATATAAAAGGTATTTTCATTTTTAGAGAAAAATCCTACACAGAAGTCCTCACTTTTTATTTTATAACATTAAAGAGAACATTTTTAAGAATCCAAGGAAATTTGGTTCACCTCAAAAGGAGTTATAATGAATTTTATAGAAATATTCCAAATTTCTAGGCACAAAATAAGTTATTATTGCTTCTTTAATTTCTAGAGGTAGTTTCTGTACAGAAGTGGTCATATTTTATTTAACAGTATTAAATTTTACAAATTTACAAAACTAACAAAATTGGTTTCACTCAAAAAGGAGTTAAAATGGCAAAGTTATGGATTTCTAAAGTTTGCATAATTTTCTGTTGGAAAATAATTCAGTTTCTCATTTTTCTAATTCTTTCTTCTTTTCTTATTTCTCTTCTAGCCTGGGCCTACCTATCCGCAGCCCAGTACAGGGGAGGCGTAGGCAGATCGGGCCACCAGCTCTGTTCGCCGGTGCCGGTGGCGAACGGCGGCGCGGCTGGGGTCGCGTCCAAAAGAGAAAAGAAAGAGGGAGACGAGGCGAACACATCGGTGTTCTTCTCATCGCCGGCGGTGGCCGGAATCGATGGCGACAACGGTGGAGGCAGTAAGTCGGCTCGGGTTGCATATGGATGTCACGTTACAGACTGAAACGATGCAGGCATGCGATGTCTGAGGGACCGGAGAGGCTCACCAAAGGTCCTGGGTTACTCGGCGGTGCTAGCACGGCGGCAGTTGCTCTAGAAGAGGTTAGGCGGCGGCGGCATGCTTCAGGACTATGTCGCCGGCCTTTTCCTGGGGTTCTGTGACTTAGCTCAGGTGCCGGATAGGTTAGAGTCCTCTTAGAGATGATCCTAGTGCAAGGGATCGGATTGAGGCTCACCGGTTGAGGCAAATCATGCGCGGCAAAGCTCAGCTGGAGACGAGGAAGACGACGGCCGATCTCCCTCCTCGCTGCACCGATTTGGGGGATTCTTGGGGCGTCCTGCTCCTAGTGCTGAGGCGGAAAAGTTGGCGCGGTTACACGGTCGGACTTGCCCCGAGGCGGCCCGAATGGCAGGGATGTCGAGGCGGCAGTTCTACAGAGCCGAGACAAAGCACGGCAGCGACACGGCGACTTCGGCCAACGACCCTAGGGCCATGAAATGCAAAAATGGAATGATTGGGAGATGCTAATCACGTTCCTGCAGAGGGAAGAGGATGGGGCTCACCAGAGCAAGCTCGAGCTCAACCGAACACCTTCGGCAGCAGGGAAATTGGCTCTGTCTCCGGTGATCCTTGGAGGTTTTCGTGGGTTTTCTCGGTGGGAACATGGAGAGGAGGAGGAGACTCGGCTGGCGTGTTTTGAGACGAAATGGCCGAGGTTTTCCAAGTGCTAAGCTCATCTCTGTGTATTTGTGTGCTGTGAGGGAGAAGAACAAGATGCTGGCACATGTGACACGCAACTGCTGAGCTGCTCCAGTTCCACAGTGGTCCAAGGTGGGTCCCACATGTAAGACAACCTTTTTCACACACTCTTGGCTAGGTTTAGTCTATGTTTTGTGGGTCCAAGTAGTGGAAACCTAGGAAAGAGAGAGGAGTATGGGTAGGAATGTTGGTGAATCACACTGTCCCATGCTGTGCTATGGCTTACAAGTGGGCCAAGGTCTTGTGGGTCCCACTGGTCAGTGACTTGAGAGAGGAGAAATCTCTAGAGACTAAGTCTGGAAAAGTGTGCTAGATAGCTGTCTTGCATCTGTGATCTCAGCAGGTTACCAAGGGGTATAATTCATGGAAAAATTATTGGAGGTATAGAAAGATGTGTTTAACCTGCTGACCAAATTTCAGGGTTAGAAGTGGTCTGGTTCATCTTTGGTGAAAAAGCAAATTAGGCATACTGATCCAGTTTTTCTGCAGTGTGATTTATGTCCCTAGGGCTTTGCTCTTATTATTTTATGTGATTTATTTGGGAATTAAATTGTGAAAAAATTACTGGTACTAGGGTTCATGTTGGCACACAGTTTGACAAAAGGGTTCTGTCTAATTAGTCATCATTTTTATTTGGTGAATTTTAGAAGTATACCTATTCATTTCAGCTAGCCTCCTAGTTTTGCTGTTTTGAGGGATTTTATTGAAGTACCAAATGAAGTGATAAAATCATGTAAAATTTACAGTGGATTGATTATATGGAAAAGTGCTCACAGGGATTTTTCCATGATTTTATGTTTGACCAATCATTTTTAGAAATTCCTTAGGCTATACAAATGCATATGCATCCTATTATGAAAGTGCACTTTAAGATCCAAAAACAATTCAAAAGAAAGCCTGCACATGAAATGGTACTTAATTTATTTATCTCTATATTTTTATGTCAAACTTTTATCTATACATATTTAGTCATTTTACATTTTCTGTTTCTTGTAAATTATCTCCTGAAATTAAATCTAGGGCTGTGACATACATGATAAGGATCCTAGCCGAATATGGCCAAGGGATTTCCTTCTTAGAGATAGAAGCTCATCCGACTAAGACCATATTCTCCTTATCGTACAAGGCAAAGTCTGCCGGGTGCTATCTTATCTCTAACTACATAATTCGGCCCATCCCCTATCCGAGTGGCCCATATGTAGGTGGTGAGGTACCCGGGGCCCATGGCCTCCACATGGTGCCCCTCTATTGATGAGTTGACCCCCTCTCCAGGTCCCCATGAACTCGTGGTCTTTGCTTCTTTCTTCTACCATGGACTTGCTCTTCCTACTTCTGATTTCCTCCGTGGTCTTCTCGATTATTACAAGATTGAGCTCATCCACCACAACCCAAATTCCATTCTTCAAATCTCCATCTTTGTGACTCTCTATGAAGCCTTCATGGGGATCGATCCCCATTTCAACCTCTTTCGCTTCCTTTTCCACGTCAAGCCACAGCCCTCCAAATCCAAAATCCAAGTGATATGGGGAGCAGGCCTTCAACTCCGAAATGAGATGAAGAAAGCCTACTTGTATGTTCCCTAAAGACCTCACTGAAAGGGTGGCATCAGGAGTCGTTTTATTGCTCTAATCTTGAGCCCTCCTTGCTGCCCTTCTCTGAACATCCCTCCATGTTACAAGAGAGCTAGACCACTCTGCCGTCATAGGCGGAGATGGTCTAGGTGCAGTTGTTGTTGGAGAAGATCGACGCCCTGAAGAACATAGGGCTGACCGGGCCCTGGGTGGCTAGGACCCTCCAGAATCATCAAATTCAACCCCTAAAAGCCATGATTCACCTTGGCTACAATTATGAGGGGAAGAAGGATCCAACTCGGGAGTGTACTGACTTCGTCAACAAGGATGTCATCACCGACACCTTGCTTGGCTACTTCATTAATGGAGTCGTCGAGACTCTAGATGCCTAGAGAGCCCCCAAGCCGTACTGCAAAGATAGGCCCCGGCCGACGATAATATCTCATTTTCTCATTATCTTTGATTCTTGTTTGCAATGAATGGCATGAACGCTGTCCAATTGAATTTGCCTTGATATGTGACTTGTAGGAATTTGCCGAGTTCTCCTAGAACCCTCCTGGCTAGTTGGCCAATGGGTCTAGAAAGCGGCCGGCCAGCCCCTCAGTAGTCCAACCCAACCCCAAGAGGGCTGGGAAGCAACTCATGATGGACCAGGCCAAGAAAAAGAGTATGCCGAGTAAGGCATCAGGCGGTCTAATGATTAAGGACCCCAGCAGCATAGCCCCTGGACCAACTAGCCCTAGGACTGTATCGCCGACAACACCTTCACCCCAGTCAGCCACACCTAGTGTGGTGCCAACTAGTCCAAGTTCTGCACCACCTACTGCCGTGCCCTAGAGCCCAACAGTAGGTGGTGCATCGTCACCGAGGAGTAGGCCCTCGAGTTCCTCGTTGACTACCTCCACCCCTGGTGCACAAGGGTGGAGATTCAAGACTTCCTAGAGGTATGAAAATCCTCAATCTTTAGAAAATCTTGAGTTGTCTTGCAATATCTTGATCATAGCATGATCTTGCAGGAAGCTGAGTGACGCTGACCCCAAGGGGACAGTGCCACTGACCCCCCTCCTGATTGGGACCGAGCCTGCAGAGACCCGCCCGAGACAAATGCTGCTTTGGCCCTCGAGGTTGAGACAACTCACTCGGCTGGGCAACAAGTGTGGAGGCCATGGGCCCCGGGTACCTCATGGGATGCTTTGTGGCTACTCGGATAGAGGATGGGGCTAATCCTGTAATTAGGGATACAACAGGAATCGGTGCATATTACCTTGTATGATTAGGAAAGGGATATAGTCCTAGTCGGGTACGTTGTATTCCTAGAGGGAAATCCCTTGGTCAAGTCCGATTGGGATTCCTACCTTGTAACCTTGCTTTCTTAGTATATAAGGAGAGGCAAGAAGCCTCCTAGGGCATATAGAATCTCACTAGAGAAACCTCAAAGGCAATACACCATAGCTGAAAGTAGGGTATTATCTCACCTTGAGGGCCTAAACCAGGATAAATTGTTTCGTGTTCCTTTGCAATCCATCAATTTTAGGTCTCATGAGTAGCCCCATATAATTATTGCCGATACAAAGCATCGACAATTGGCGCCCCAGGTAGGGGATTCGTCGAGATCATCTTCATCAAGCCTGATGGATTCAATCGCCGGAGTCAATGGCGTCTAGTTCTTCCCCAGGCAGACAATCAGCTTCGCGAGCCTCGACTTTGTCACCAACAAGTTCGGCGACCTCACTCTGACTGACTCGGATGAAACCCGATCGGCCAAAAACTAAGCTGAGTTCACACCAGTCGGCCTACTCAACACTGCGGCTATCTTTGGTGACATACTGTAGCAATCCCCAAGATCCACAAGTCCTGGGACAACTCTTTCTTTCGGTGTTTGATTCGAACTCAGCCTTGAGCCGGCTGAGGTTGGGCTAAGGGAGGAAGAGATCGTCAATCTCCCGTTTGGACTCAGCAATGCTGCGGACAATTTCAATCTTACTCTGATGTGGCAAATCCAATCCCCTGGAGTTTGACTCTGATATGGCCCAGAGCCACTTGAGATTGGATCTAGGTGTTGACACCGAAAATCACCGGCAGTGTCGGGAACGAGCCGATGATATGGTTCGGTGCCTTAAGACACACGAAGGCCTGGGAGATCTGCTTAGCTCCAGTGCAAGTCCTAAATTTGAGGTTCGTGGGCGTGCCAGTCAATTTGACCCAGCAATTAACAAGGAGATAGAAAATATTAGATCATTGGTCCAATCGGCCAACCAACAGATACAGACTTCCTCCAGCCGATTGCTGATAGAACACCTGTACATCGGCTAGAAGCCGATGATGATATGAGCAAATAATACACCAACCGACTACCAAACAAAACACTTGGACATCAGCTAGAAGCCGATGATAAAATAGATAGGCAGAATAATAATCAATAGACAATGCAGTCGGCTTTAAAGGATAACCTATCGGCTAAGCACTCCGATAGAACATTGCATAGACACCCATCGGCTTAACAAGGATAAAATTATCATTATCAATCTAGTAGTTCAAACTTAACTGATGCAGCACAGATTAATAATGATAAAAGAACCTCGATGAGCCGATAGATCTAATGCAATCGTGATGTGATAACTTATCGGCTATATGTTCCGATAAAACGCTTGCACAAAATCCATCGGCCTAGCAGGAATAACTTATCGCTCAGTTTAGTAGGTCGGACCTAACCGATGCAGCACAAACTGATGATAAACTATCCCCAGTGTGGGCGCCCCAGAAGTGCATTATGAAGAGTAACTATTACGGCAACGCGAACTATCTAGATGGATGGGGTCTCGAATAAAACCCGAATAAATGCGGTAACCATCCATCCTCATCGTAGACTTGCCATAATCTTTACCCACTCACAATACAAATCCAAAATGCCGAGAAGTGTACAAAAGAGATAATCATAAGGATAGCTTGCCAGTCCTCCCCGTCATACGCCCGTCAAACCACTCGATGGCGGCGACCAAACACGATACGTACCCCAGAGGACTCGAACCACAATAGCTATCCCCCAACCATCTCAATTATACACAACTCATACTCATGTTCAGCTAGTCCCCAGAAAAGCGACTAGCCTCACACTTTCATCGTAAGCAATTGATAAACATCACAAGTACTCTAAATATGGATAAACGAACAGCAGGGTTATAGATATTACATAGAGGGTTCACACCCTAATTCATCACAAAGTGACACAAAAGATTTGCAGCGGAATATAAACACAAAAGACAAGAACCAGTGGTGCCAAACCCATGCACAGGGCAACCGACTGGGGATAGAGCTCAACTTCAACTACACATTATCCTCACCACCCTCGGCGGGATAACAGTAGATCACACCATCTTCATCGGTAACCTCACCTGAAAAGATGCAACGTGAGTACGAATGGTACTCCTCAAGATTTACACAATAATAATAGTACAAAGGAAGCATGCTGGTTTCTACATCAAGGAAGAAGGCTATATTGACTTGATTTTGCACAAAGCTGATTTTATTGAGCAATTAATACTTGAAACTATAAGCATTTTGAGAAATAACACAATCTGAATTTTTAAGACAGCAAGCTTATAGTTCTGAAAATGAAATATAAATGAGCATCAACCGTGCTCTAAACATTACCCACGGGTCACCATTGCCCAAACAATTATGCTACACAAGCATATCCTTTCTCATGACTAAACCAAGTCATAATCATCATCTATGGGCTACCATTGCCCAAACAATTATGCTACATAGGCATATTCTTTCTCATGACTAAACCAAGTCATATTTAATATCCAAAAATCCCTTATATAAACCCATCCATCCATGACTATCCTAAGTCATGGAAACCACATAACCCAAGTTGGATGCTAACATGAGTAACTAACACATCAAGCGGTCGTCCTATAACCGTGGACACGGCTATTCGAATAGTTCTTACTCTGATCAGAGGTGTACATCTTTACCCACACGATGTGATAGAAGCCCAACAGCTACACTCTAGTTTGATACGTACATATCTGTACCCACACTCTACACATTGAGTGCGGACTAGAGGTCACAACAAAACCTTTCGCACGCTTAGCCCCAACCACCTAAACCACGTCTGGGCCCCCGACAACTTAGTCGTGCGTGTGTGATGACTAAGTCGGGCTTACCGTCGTGGGAGGCACCTCCGGCCATAGCCAGGCGCGCTCGAGGTCCTCCAACGGAAATCCCTCCTCACGACTGATGGACGGGCGTAGATGGCCACAGCCTCCCGTGCTACTGAGTTAAGCCGTCCCACTCCCGGCGTGTGGAAGTACGTAGGGTGCTTGAATAGATGTCAACATGTTCGGTCCTTAACGACCCAGACGGAGCTACGTGCATCGGGGAAACACCATCCCTTCATCGTCCTATCATCCGTCCAAGTCAAACATATTCTCAATTAATTATTAGAAGTTATTCTTGTCAGATTTTAACCCATCTATTCGCATTCAACTAATTTTGAACCGATAGCTCCATCTATCGGATTTTGCTAAGTCTAGAATAAGCATGGCTAAGCATTCGGTAAAATAAAAGTATCCCAAAGTCCTTAACCAGTGGTGACAATGTATAAACATGGCATCAATAACCAAGGAATGGAAATGCATACAATTGGGTAATATTGACTCTACCCGTTTTCCCATTTTAAATAGACTGAAGCATGTATATAGATATTGTTTTCGCAAACAAATCAATTTATTGAAAACATAGGTTCAATATGCTTAGACGCTTGCCTTGCTGCAGCGATAAGTCATACTCAGGCTCTGGGTTAATCTCCACGTACTCTGTATCCTCAGAATCTATCGATAAGAAGCAATATGCAAATAAGAAGCAATAAACATGTCCATGCAACATGATTAATTAATTATGAGATAAATACAGAAGGTAGGGTGTGTCCTAATAAGATTTTAGGAGAAAGAACCAAGTCATTTGCATCTCTGGTTTGTGAGATACAAAAATAACAAGCCATATACGCTGAAAATGGCAGATTTGGAATTATTTGTGTATCACCTTAGTGTATTAGGGGTAACTTGCATTTCCCATTAAGGTTCTATTTGTGTGATCATTTTTAGATGAAAGTGTATAGCCTACTGGTTCTAACAAAATTGAGTTCACTGAAATTGGATTTAAAATGATTTATATATAGATTTTACAATTTTAACAAAAGAAAAGGTAAGAAAATTAATTAGGCCTATTTTGGGAGGTATTTATATCAAATACAAATTTTCCACAGTAAGTTTACAATTTTCTGAGTTTAACAAAAGTGGTTTCACATTTTTAACTATTAGGATGAATTTTCTAGAAATTTATAAACATCTAAGGTAAAAAGATGTATATAATAGGTATTTCCATTTTTAGAGAATAATCCTACACAGAAGTTCTCACTTTTTATTTTACCAAATTAAAGAGCACAATTTTATGAATCCAAAGAAATTTGGTTTACCTCAAAAGGAGTTACAGTGAATTTTATAGAAATATTTCAAGTTCTTAAGCCCAAAATAAGTCAATTTTGCTTCATAATATTTTATAGTTATTTCCAGTACAGAAGTTGTCATATTTTATTTTACAGTAATAAAGTTCACAAATTTACAGAGCTAACAAAATTGGTTTCACTCAATAATGAGTTAAAATGACCAAGATATGAATTTACAAACTTTAAACATTTTCTTTTCTTTTCTTATTTCTCTCTTTTCTGATTTCCCTTGCAACCCGGGCCCGCAGGCCAGCGAGGCAAAGCAGAGCAGGGCGCGGGCACGAGAGCATGAGGGCGCGGGCGCGAGGGCGCGAGGGCGTGGGTGCGAGGACGCGGGCGCGAGCAAACAGAGTCGGCGAGCTTCTCGGCGGCGGCGACGGTGAACGGCAGCTCGGCTGTGGTCGGGCCCAAAACAGAAAAGGTAGAGGAGTTCACGGCGGAGCTAAGGGTGGTCTTCTTGACACCTCGGGTGACTGGAATATCGCCGGCGACGAGCTCCAGCGGCGGAGTGGTTCGGGTTGGCTAGGCCAACTCGGCTACGGGCGGTTTCAGGCCAAAACAAAGCATGCCTTAGCGTCTAAAGGGTAGCAAGATGCTCACTGAAGGTTGTGTTGATCTCGGTGAAACGGAAACAGCAATGGCGATGGCCAACTTGGCCCGGCAGCGGCGGAAGCTTCGGGTTCCACGGTGGCGTCTCTCTTCGCTCGATCTGCGGCCGAGGTCAGGTGTCCACCAGGTTAGGGATCTCTTAAAGATAGTCTCAGTGCAAGGAATCAACGGATGGCTCACCCGATCAACGGGAATGGCAGCGGCGGAGCGATGACTGGAGTTGGGGAAGAATGTGTTGACCTCGAGCTTCGGGATACCATAGCTCGATTCTTTCGGTTGGCGGTCTTCTGGAGACAAGGCGATGCTGGAGGCGCGGTGGCTCGGGCTAGGATCACCTGAGCTCGCCAGAACAGCGACGATGTCGCGGCGGCGCTCACTGGACTGAAGGTGAGGACGACGGCGGCTTCGGCCGACAATTCCTAGGGCGACCAAAGACAAAATGGAACGATCAGAAGATGGAGATCATGTTCCCGAGGCTTAGAAGGGATGGAGCTCACCGGAGCTAGCTGGGTTTCTGTCGAACACTGACAGCGCCGGGGAAGATGAAGTTGCCGACGGTGATTCTTGGGAGTTCCATGGGTTTTCTCGGTGGGAACGTGGAGAGGATGAGGAGGAGGTTCTGATGGCGAGATTAGAGATGAAGTGGTCGATGCTCTCCAAGCTAAGCTGTCCAGGGCTCTGTAAACTGAGAGGAGGGAAGGAAGAAGGAGGCAGTGACACGTTGGCTCATGTAATGCTGAGTTGCTCCATCTCCACAATGCCTCTGGTGGGTCCCACGTGTCAGGCAACAATGTTCTACTCATATTTAGCTAGATTTACTCTATGGCTTGTGGGTCCAAGTAGTGATGGTCTAGGAGGAGTGGAGGAGTATGGGTGAATTTCCTGGTGAAACACACTGTCACATGCTGCTATGAGGCTGACAAGTGGGCCAGGTCTTGTGGGGTCCACCTGGAAGTGAGAAATGAGAGAAGAAAGCTCTAGAGACTAAGTGTTTGAGCTGTAGGGACAGCTGTCTTGCATCTGTGATTTCAGCAGGTTAATAAGGGATATAAATTATGGGAAAAATACTGGAGGTAGAGAAAGATGTGTGTAACCTGCTGACCAAAATTCGTGGTTAGAAGAGGTCTGGTTCATCTCTGGTGAAAAAGCAAAGTAGGCACACTGATCCAGTTTTGCTGCAGTTTCACTTGTTTCTCCAGTGCCTTGATCTTATCATTTTATGTGCTTTCTTTGGGAGATAAATTAATCCAAAATTCCTGATGATAGGGTTCATGTGGGCACACACTTTGGCAAAAGGGCTCTGTCTAATTAGTCTTCATTTTCATGTGGTGAATTTTAGAAGTAAACCAATTTATTTCAGCTAGCTTCCTAGCTTTGCTGATTTGAGGGATTTTGTTGAAGCTTTTATTGAAGTGATAAAACTATGAAATTTTTACAGGGGCTTACTCACATCACCTGACATGTTCAGGAATTTTTCTAGGATTATTAGATATACAGAACTTGGAAAGTAACAACTAGCACAAGGCAAAGGATTAGCTAGGGCTTAACACTAATTACCTTAATTTAGATTTTGGGGCTGTGACACCCAGTAAACCAATAAAAACTAGCACGCGTGATGTGATATATCTACTCGGCCTAAGAGATCAAACTTAACTGATGTAGCTGTAGACAGAATAGATACACCGTGGTAAGGGGTGACGAGTCTTACCCTCTCGCAGGAGTTCGGACCTAACCGATGCAGCTCGGCTCGAGAAGCGAGAACCCGTCGAAAAGGGTGGCGATGCGCCGGAGTTTGTATTGATCTATGAGATATTTTACATGGTCCCCGGGCATACGTATTTATACCCTGAGTTGATACAGTCCTAATCGGATACGAAACAGGAGTTTTCTAACTATAAAAGGAAAATTAACAAGCCCTGATCGAACACGAGACCAGGTCTCCTAAAAATTATTATCCCTGCCTAATTTATAGATAAAATATTAACTGCCATGCTGTGGTCTTCACGATTCCTTCCTGAATTCGGCTTCTTCTGGATTAGCTTCCATCGGTTGATATAATCTCTTTCCTTAACCGAACATGATAATGAACCATACCAAATTTTGGTGTTAACACTAGGCAGGTTGGAGTTGTAATCACCCCCCTAAACTACTCTGACTCCAACTCACAGTCGGACAGCAGTTCGGCAAGCTTCTCTCCACCACGCGAAGTGTTTATGGTATGTAAGGGCTCAACTCGCACTCAAGATGCACGTTGACTACGCGATCAGCAAGAAGAAGAGGCTCGCCGACTGTGTGAGCAATAGGAGGAAGATGCAAGATGCTTGCAAGCCGAGCGCGATGCTCGCAATGACAATCTACACAAGGTTGGGTGGACTGCTCAATAAGAAATCCTCCAAACCCAAGTAGGTGACCATGACATCTTTGTGACCCCACAGCAGTACGTTGTGGCCACTGCCACATTATTGGACACCTTGCACTTCGGGCCCATCGCAAGCATCAAGGCAATGATCACCGCTGCAGCATGCTAGTAGTGACAACAATCTGGAGACACCCTTATACCGTCGAACAAGATGGCCTCTGATACGGCGGTTTCATCTGCTTCAGAACGGCACCGAGCAGCTGGCTCTGGTCAGCATCACTTGGAATGATGACGTACGTCACTCAGCAATCCGAGTAATGACCAACGGTGGCATCATCATGACGACCACCGTGACAACTAGGATGCATAAGGACATCTACGGCGGGATCCCAGCCACGACATCAATGCTCGACGCCGAGAACGGAAGGAGGATGAGCGTTGCCGACTGGAAGATGAGCATGAGCGCTTCGGCCTTCACCACAAGCAATTTCATCACCGTAGTCAGAACCGGAGCCCTCACCCAGAGGAAGGAGAACCAGCGTTCACCCATGAGTTATAGCAAATTGACTGGCCATCTGGCTTGAAGCCGACTGGAATAGAGAAGTACGATTGTCGATGTTTTGTATCAGCAATAAATATATAGGGCTACTCATTGGACCAAAACTCAATAGATTGCAAAGGAACACAAGCGATTTATACTGGTTTAGGCCCTCGAGATGAGGTAATACCCTACATCCAGTTGTTGTGTATTGCCTTTAAGGTTGTATGATTCTGATCATGGTGATCTTTCTGATCCTGCCCTCAGGGGGCACCCTGCCTCCTCTTATAAACCGGGGGACAGGGTTACAGAGTAGGAATCCCAGTCAGACTCCGACCAAGGGATTTCCTTCTAGGAATACAATGTGCCCGACTAGGACTATATCCTTTCCCTGTCGTACAGGGTTATGTATGCCGAGTCTTATTGTATCCCTAATTACAAGGTTAGGCCTATCCTCTGTCCGAGTTGATGAGGACATCGCTAGCTCGGATATGACCATAGCTACCATATGTATTCATCAACCAAAGGTGCATGTTTTCTATGTAAGATTTACATGTTATATATTTGAATAGCTGTTACTGCACCATGAGTTTTGTGTGTTCTCGTTTGTAGAGATACTTGCTTGGGTGAAGGGAAAGAGACCGAGCATAAGAAATGCATGGATCATCAAAGAAGTTGATTGGAGACCAAAACAAGACCTTACCCAAGTCTACTCCTACATCACCACGTCACTTTTGGTCCATAGAAGGTAAGGGATGAAGTTCTGCATGTTTTGGATTCGGATTCAGGCCTCCTGACAGCATCAACATCAAACAGACCTAATCGCTGATCCAGAAGGACTTTCGGGGCTCATGAGTACTTGTTGGAAAGCTTATGGAGTCTACTTTCAGATGGTTTTGGTCCCACATCAAAATTCCTCCTGAGCTGTCCGAAATCATCGAAACAAGACACATACCTCTTCCAGTCCGAGTCTGTTTTGGGCCTTGGGTCTTGTAATTGTGTCGTGGGCTAAGCCCAAGGGGTGTCCGCTCTAGGGTTAACCCTAGGACGTCCCAACTTATATATATTTAGTAGCCGTCATCGTTTAGAGTGGGGGTTTTGCTTAGATTATTCTGCCATTGCAGTTTCGCCGTCTAGATCGGTTTGTGGAACCCCAACTTTGTGGGCTAGAAATCCATCTGCAATTCAGGTTGTGTTTTCTTTCTTCTTGCAAATTTCTTCGATTGTTTGTACGAGCAACACCTTCGTGGTTAGGTTGACTGCGTGAGAGCGTGGCCGATAATAACAAGATGCGCGGGTGTAGCGAATGCGAGGTGACGATCCACTGATCGGAAGCCTCAAAACGTGAACGTCCACACGTCGCCAAATTGAACCTATCGGAAGGTCGGGCACCTAGTCTCACATCACGAGTGGCCCAAATGCTTCTAATGAGGTACCCGGGGCCCATGGCACCAACAGTAGCCCCTAAGACCTTCATAGTTGAGTCATAGCTGATGCCAAGTGCTCATCCTCCACGGTGAAGAATTCCCGAGTGCATTACTCCCGAGTACTCTTTGTCCGAGTGCTTCATCTCCCGAGTCCTGCTTCATGTTAGCTGGCAACGAGGCTATGAAGGGCTTCATAAAAAGAAAATATGAATAGTGTGCACTGAATTGGCGCACCTATTAGGTGTAGCCCCGACTTTGTGCTTAATTGTGAAACAACTAAACATAAAGTCAAAGATCTTTAACCTTGAAGTCTTTCTCGAGTAGTATACTACTCGGTATGTAGACTCTTCAGCATCATGTTAGCTTAAATAATTTTTGCTCATGGCAATTGGTGGCTAAGCATGTAAGCCGAGTACCACTTTATGGATTTTAACCCAATATGTGGTCAGGTGTACTTGAGAGATACCTGCATCCCCAATTTTAATGGAGACTAGTTGTTGATGCTTATAAGGATGTATCCTCAATACCTGGTAAATAATGCAGATACCTAAACACATGTGTCCAGTAATTAGGCTTTCATGAAGCATATCTGAATATTTAATCAATTTCTGTAAATAGCATCTGCATTGCGATTTTAACACAGGCAGCGAGTGGCCCAATAGAGCATGCTATTTAGAAACTCATATCTTGTGGCCCAATACCGAATTAGCCGGCCCAAGCCCGCTTATCAGCACAGGCTCTATAAGAGCGGGAAGAGAGAGAAAAGATTCCCTCAGCTTCTCCAATCCACCAATCGTTTCACCTTCCAGCTTCCGTGCCGAAACTCCTCACTGTGTCTTGCTAGGGTTTGCCATAGTCAGCGTCTCCCGCACAATACTCAAGTGATTCCGCTCCGCCGCATCCATCCCAAGCCTTCAAAAACATTTCCCCCAAATCTCCCCACTCTCAACAATGCCGAGAGCTTCACTCAAGATCCCGGAGATGTCCACAGAGGCTTGGCCAATCTCGGATTGCGGCTTGACAAAGCTAAAGTATCTGGAGAAGCAACTAATGCTGCAACAGCGGGAAGTCATCCATTGGCGTACCACCGAAGGGGAATCTATCCCAGCGTCCCGATTCGGTGAGACTATTGCCTTCACCTCTTTTTTCCATTGCGGTCTCGCCCTTCTCTCTTCAGATTTCTTCCGCCAACTTCTATCCTTCTACCAACTGGAGTTGGTGAATCTGAACCCCAACTCCATTCTGTAAATCTCCATCTTTGCCACTCTGTGTGAATGTTTTCTGGGGGTTAAGCCCCATTTCAACCTTTTTCAGTATTTATTCCACATCAAGCCCCAGCCGTCCAAAAATAAAGTCCAAGTGATTGGGGGAGCCGGTCTTCAACTCCGGAACGAAATGAAGAAGATCTATCTCTCTGTTCCTTTGAAAACCTCCCCTAGGGGCTGGCATAGAGAATGGTTCTATTGTTCTAATCTCGAACCTTCTCTGTCCCCTTTCACTGGCTCTTCTCCAGTGGTCCTGCCCAGCTGGTCTTCCATGCCAAACTACGAAGAGATGGACTAGGTATACCAACTAATAGAGAAGATCGATCAACTGAAGAGCTCGGGTTTAACTAGTCCCTGGGTGGCGAGGTGTTTCCTGAACTGCTGCACCGGGCCATTGAAGCTGAGAAGCCATTTCGGCTGGGATTACCAGGGCAAGAACGATCCCAGTCAAGAATACCTGGACTTGACTGATGCGAACAAGGTTACTGACATCTTGCTTGGCTTTTTTATCAACGGGGTTGAGGAAACTGAAGATGCCGAGCACGCCACTACAGCTTACAGCCAGAAAAGGCCTCGGCCACAGGTAATCTTGAAACGCTGATGTAGTATTGCTATGCATTTGTGATGAATATCTTGGGACATTTGTCTAGAATCATCTTCCAATGTATGAAGTATGTTGTTGAAACATTTGCAAGAGTGTGAGGAATTTGACGATGACTCCCAAACCTTGTCGGCCACAAAAACGAAGAAGAGGCCGGCTAATCCTTCTACTGGTCAACCCAGCTCCAAGAGAGCCAGGAAGAAACCCATTGAAGATCCGAGCAAGAAGAGAACAAGCAAGCCAAGCACAGCACCGGGGAGCCTGAAGATGAAGGACCCCGCCATTTTAGCCCCCAGGCCACCAAGTCCGAGGCCTCCTCCTCCAAGTCCAAGGCCAGCAACATCAAGCTCAAGGCTGACGCCACCGAGTACAAGATCAGCAACATTGAGCCCAAGGGTGGTGCCGCCGAGTAGCTCAACATCCCAGTTGGGTGTACCAGAAATAGGGCCTACTGGAGGTAAAGCACCACCGCCGACTGCCACGCCGACTGGCCCGACAGCCAGGAGCTCTCCACTACCAGTACCCTCTGGAGCTCCCTCATGGAGGTTCAAGATCTCCAAGAGGTAAGCGATCTTCAATCTTCCAGGAGTTTTGAATGATGTGACACTATCTTGATACATGACTTATTATGCAAAAAACGAGTTAACATTGATCCCAAGGGGACCACGTCAACTGCTCCTGTTATTGAGCCATCCCCAGCCGAGCCAGCACCACCAAGTTCGTCTGCTGAGCCAGAGACTGCCCCAGCTATAGAAGTTGAAGCAGTCCTGACGGCAGGACCAATGGTACCGGCTAACCAAGTGGGGGATGCTGAACCTGCTGCCTCAGTCCCCGAGCAAGTTGCTGAAGCCCCACCTGCCACCGAGTCTAGGGCCAGGACCCCATCGCCACTTATATCGCCATTGTCTTCTAATGAAATTGATGTTCCCCGGCTCGAAGCCCCTCCTCGTGACTTCCTGAGAACATTTCATTGGGTATCCGCTAAGGAAGTCGCAGAGGGCTACGAGCATGATGAGCAAGCTGCGGCAAGGGAGCGTGAAGTTCTTCTTCGTGCTGCAATCGCCGCTTCTAGGGGAGTTCAGGTGTGTAGCAAATCTTGCTATGTTGAGTTCTCGACGGTTCTCCTTAATCTGGTTCTTCGCCATTTGACTCTGTTTTGCTCTGTTTTGCCCTAAGCAGAAGATTGTCAACCGCTTGGAGAAAGTGAATAAGGTCCTGACCTAGCTCGCCCCCCATCTTCAACGACTGAGCCAACTCCAGGCTGCCAAGGACGATTTGGAACTAGCTAGCCAGGAGAAGGAAATTTGGCTAAGGGGAGCAATGGATCAGCTTAGGGATGAAAAGTGGGCTCTAGCCGAGAAGATCAGAAGTAAGTCTTCTGTATTATCCTCCCCAGTAAATCCTGAGTATATTTCTCCAGCCTTGTTGATTCCCGACTGCCTTTTTGAGTTTTGACTGCAATCTTGAGTTCTTGACTATTCTGATTTGTAGCCCTTGAAGCCGAGTTGAAAACCCAAGCAAAGGAGAAGAAACAATAAGAGATCAAGCTAAAGAAAGTTGAAAAGGCCAAAGCCAAAGTGGAGGCCGACTATGCAAGTAAGCCTCCTCCCTGACAATAACCTTAACCCGTCTTCTTGTTACTTTGACTGCATTGTTTGGCTAACAAGTATACTTGTCAATGAATCTAAATAGCTTCGAAAGCCAATGCCCAGACCCAATTCAGAGCCTTTGTAGAGGAGATCAAGGTTGTCAAGGAGCCACGGGAAATTCTTGCCGAATCCGTGAAAGGGCTCCTTGACATTATGGAGCCTCACTACATTGGGACCAGCTCCAGTATAGTCTCCCAAGTGCAGGCACGACTTAGCATAGCCCCGAGCATCTTGAAAAAGTACTCGGATGAGTGTGTCACTGTTGGTGTGGCCCAAACCCTTGCTATAACCAAATCAATATACCCTAGGGTAGATATCGAGGCCATTGGTGAGTGTTTTGCCAAAGAGGCAACACCTAAAGAAGCACTAGAGTTGATCAGCCAAGCGAGACCAACTGCAGAAGTGATCGCAAGAGACCTGGGCATGTAGAAAACAAGCGATTATGCAGTTGGTGTATATATAACTTTTGGTGAAAGCATATATATATCTTGTAAAATGTTGCCGAGTACTTACGTATTCTTAGTTGTGATTAGTATTACCCAACTATGTAGTCTGCGCCGAGTAGATCGATAGGAACTTAAGAAAAAATGTTTGCTTCTAAAAGCTATACTTGGGCAAACATAGCATAATTATTGTAAAACTTCACAACTTAGATAAAGCAAGCTCGTATTTTATTAACAAGACATATAATACATGCAGCCCCCGACTCATTACTCGGTTGAAACAAGCGATGTAGTGAGTCAGCGAAAAGACTTTGTACAAAACTCAGGTATAGAAAGGACGTACCTGTTCTATATTCCGGACGTATTACCTCAGCGATAATGAATGGCCCTTTCCACAGAGGGGATAATTTATGCCTGTCTTTGGAGATCTCCCACCAAAAGGCGCGGCCATGGACATTCTAACTGTGATAACGATGCAGGCCTTGAAGATACCTTGCCGACTAGATAGTTGTGATATCCCTCGCTTCTTTCAACTGATCGAGTTCAACCAATCGGGTTTTATTTATTTCTTCTTCTGAGTGGGCCCGAACTCTCGGAGAGCCAAACTTGAACTCGGTTGGTAACATAGCCTCAGCACCATAGACGAGGAAGAAATGGGATTGCCCTATTGCCCGACAAACCATGGTTCTTAGGGACCAGAGAACGGATGGGAGTTCTTGTACCCACCACCCTACATATGGTTGTAGTCGGTTAAACACCCTCGCCTTGATACCTTGTAAGACCATGCCATTGGCACGCTCGACCTGCCTATTGCTTCATGGGTGTGCCACAGAAGCATAAAAGATGTTAATGCCAAAATTGTCATAGAAATCTTGAAATACGCCGCCCATGAACTGAGTACCGTTGTTTGTTATGATGCGGTTAGGAACCCTAAATCGGTATAAAATACTCATGATGAAGTCCTTTGCTCGTGCTGCTATTATGGTAGCAACGGGTTTTTGCCTCAATCCACTTTGTGAATTTATCCACTGTGACGAACAAATGTGTGAACCCTTCTAGGGCTTTTTTGAGCTGCCCGACCATGTCAAGTCCCCAAACTGCAAAGGGCCAAGAGACTAGAATTGTTTGAAGTTCTTGAGGTGGAAGATTTGTTGGTCTTGCATAGAATTGGCATCCCTCACATGTGTGAACTATGTCTTTAGCGTCTGTTACTGCAGTTAGCCAGAAAAAACCCTGCTTGTAAGCCTTTCCGACTAACGTCCAGGATGCGGCATGGTTGCCATAGATACCCGAGTGGATCGATTGTAAAATCTGCTTGCCCTCCATGGTTGTGACACAGCGCATGAGGACCCCGGATACGCTTTTGCGGTACAGGTCTTCTCCCACTACAAGGAAACATTTGCTTCGACGCTTGATCCGTTCGCCTTCACAGCGTTCTTTAGGGAGTTCGTCGTCCAAGAGGAATTTAAGAACTAGAGTCCGCCAATCTTGAGAGAGGATTAGTACTTCGTTTGTTGCCAAGGTAGGTTCAGCCCCCGACTGTTCAAGCACTGGTTTCTTCTTGACTGATGGCTCTAGTAGTTGTTCAACAAAAACCCCAGTCAAGACCACTTCTCGTTTGGATCCCATGTTGGTCAATTCGTCTGTAGCATCATTGTATTGTCGTAATACATGAGTTATCTCCTGCCCATCGAACTTGTTTTCTAGCTTTTTGACCTCCTGACAATACGCCGTGATATTATCGTTGAGACATGTCTAGTCTTTCATGACTTGGCTAACCATGAGTTGAGAATCCCCGCGCACAACTAGTCGACGGATGCCGAATGATATGACGATGCGGAGCCCATGGATAAGTGCTTTGTACTCGGTGACATTGTGGGAAGCCGGAAAGTGAATATGGAGGACATACTTTAGTTTTTCGCCAGTGGGTGATGTTAACACAACACCACCCCCCGCCCCGTCGATCCGTAGAGAACCGTCAAAGTACATCGTCCAGTGCTCTAGCTTGTCCGTGTTTGTAGTCTTCTATACTTCTGTCCACTCGGCCACAAAATCGGCTAGAGCTTGAGATTTGATTGCTGTCCATCATTGAAAAGTGATGTCAAACGCCATTAACTCAAGTGCTCATTTAGCGATTCGGCCGGTGTCCTCGCAATTGTGTGTAGGATCGAACACAAGAACCAAGCCTACCAGAGGGGGGGTGAATGGTAGGAGCACAAAAAACCAAAATCTTTTGCGGAATAAAAGATACCCTCAAACCTGGATGGAGTGCATCGGTCAGACCGTCTCTGTTGCGTCGGTCTGACCGTCGTATATTCACCAGTAGAACCACCGCCTCGCCGCCGCGCTCTTGTCGGATGAACCGTTGGAATTCAGAAGAATACACACCAAAGATGCTCTTCAAAGTAGATTAACTTTATTGCATCAAGATGTGTTTACAAAGTGCATACAAAGCACTCCTTTCTCTCAAAACTAAACCCTAACTTTTCTCTCTTCTAAAAGTTATACAACCAGGGTCTCAACCCCTCATCTATTTATACCTCAAACATCCTACACAAAGTAGGAGTAGAACTCCTAGTTTCACTAGGACTCAAACTTTCTATTACCAAATGCAATTACAATTTACCAAATTAAATTCTCCTTTCCGTAGCCAACTCAGACTCCCTAACGCGCAGGAATTACTGTAGCACTCCGACACTGTAGCCGCGAGTCGGATTACTGTAGCAGTCCGATTCACTGTAGCAGGAACCGAGTACTGTAGCAGCCTCTGTCCTATTTTCTTTTCTCCGAATTTCTCCGTGATTTTTTCAGCGCTTGCACACACGACTTGTGAAGCCCGTTACGAATACCTCCCACACGGTGTCCAGCCACCGTGTGCCACCTTGTGTCGAACCTCGTCACCCGGTTTCCTTGACCGTTCTGGACCTCGACTCCTTCCTGAGTTTTGTCCCGATCCTACCGTTGACTGATGTTGACTACAAGATAAACTGACTTTAGTCCAACCTTGTCACATGGCATCCCGACCGTGCTAGACCTCCGCTCCTCCCTGAGCGTAGTCCCGGTCCTCACCATTGACCAAGGTTAGACCTCAAGTCACCTACACACAAATCAACAAAACAACCGTTTCTGGGTACAGATATTGCAACCTGACCCACATTAGTCACACACTCACGCCAACATCCACATATATTTTCAATCCAAAGTTCACTAAATAAATCATTCGCAAAGCCAATTGTTCATCACAAAATATTAATCATGACAATGATTCTATAATCTCCCCCTTGATGAACACATTGGCAACATCTCCAAATCGACTATTTTTAAGAATCGATCAAGTTGTCAAAACTTTCAAACTTTCAAATTGTCCCCTTTTTAAAAAAAAACTCTCCCTTTCTTTAAGCATGCATTTTGTATATTTTTCCCCCTTTGACAATGATTTCATCAAGAACTTCAAAAGTGAGAATATAGACCATAAAAGCACAAATGCAAAGAAAGTAAAATATTTATCAATTTTCCTTCTTCTGAAATTTTCTTTTCTAGGAGCTTTGAAATGTACCTAAAGCAACTCAGGAATAAGTGTTGCAACACAAGGGAGATAAATTGATCAACTAGCAAACGAGTATGAGTTATAGTCCAAACATGAATCAATGATATTATAATCAAGATCAAATCAGCATTAAAAATTCATGATTTTAATAATTTATAATGCAATATATTTACTAGTACATATATTGAACAAAATACCCTTATACTTAGTCAAGTTGAATAACACATCCTTTCTCAAATATTTTGCTCAAAAGAGAATATATTTTTTTCTCCTTTTTTCTTAATTCATTTCGGGTACGTCCTTGTCGTGAATACTGTTTCCAAGGATTCGGTACCCATTTTTTATCTCTCTTCGGATACGTCCTTGTGGTGAATACTCTTGCCAAGGATTCAGTATCCATTTTTTTCTTCTCTTCGGATACGTCCTTGTGGTGAATACTCTTGCCAAGGATTCGGTATCCATTTTTTTTTCTCTCATAAAGTAAAGACATTTTTGAGCATTTGAGGAATGAAAATTCAACAAAGAATAAATATAAGCATAAATTATTCAAACTTAGCACTAGTTTTAATATTGCATATTTATTTAATTCAAATAAAAGGATTTAAGTGACATGCATCATATGCCTTAAAAGTAATAGCAAAGACTCATATAAAGACTAGAATGCATACAAGCTAAACTAGCGACAAAAAGACCTCACTTAGGTTGCTAGTAAGCACAAGAATATACTAGAGGTATAAAACAAAGCTCCACTTTTCTTTTTATTTTCAAATTGAGAGCAATCCAATAAATTAAACATGAATGCATCGAAAAACATAAACTCCCCCTCAAAACAACCTCCAAATCCTCCCGATATAAAAACAAAGCAAATCGAGAAGATATCAAAAGTTTTGAAAAAGACAGCCAATTGCCAAAGATATCACCAAGGTTCTCATTAATTGACATATATCCACTTGTATAACTATGAAAAACAACTATCTCCATAACTAGCGAGGAAAAAACTAATGAAGTAGTAGATATTATATTGCCAATTCATAAGTAGATCAATGTTACCTTAAAAGCAATGACGCCTCAACCGTTTAATGCACATGGGGAATATGCCGCCAAAAGACCTATGCATAAGAAGATGTCGAGGTCTTTGTGTTGGGATTAGAAATAAGAAATTTAGGAATCCAACACTGAGACACACGACCAATAGAACCAGTAGGCAAAGCACACGTATATGCATAAATAGAATCCGTACCAGACTTACCTAAAAACTTACCTTGGGGCTTTACCGAAAACTGATCCGACCAATGCTGAAAAGTTGGTTTAACCACCGTCGGCCGTCGGTCTGATTGCTGATGTTCCTGCGGTCTAACTGCCCATGGCCACCGGTTAGACCTCCCTAGGGCTTGTGGTCTGACCGGGCCTCTTGAAGAAAAGCTCGACCTTTGCCACCTCAACCTTACAAATTCACGTTCTCTGTCTTTTTTCTGTTTTCTTGCAAGTCTAAAGCAATAACCAACCAAATGTCCATCTTTTCCACAAAAAGTACATGTATACTTCACACGGGAAGATGATTTTGAAGGTTTTGTTGTAGAAACATCTTGATTTGACAAAGAAAGAGAAGACATAATTCCAGCAGATTTGAAAATAGTTTTCTTAGGTTCTGGTTTTGTCAAAATTTCTCCATTGTTTGTGACACTCAAAATAGAAGGTTGATGATTAGTAAAATAAGCATGTGGATCAAAACCTAACCCTCTATTATGTGTGCTTACTTTTGATTGATCTAAAATCATGTTAAGTTTCTTTTTACCATCAGAAAATCGTTGCAAGGAACTTTTTAAATAAGAAACTTCTTTTGTCAAGTTAGCACATTTTTCACAATCTACTAAAACTCCTTTTTGTTTTTTACAGTTTGAACAAGAAATTATCTCATGAGTTTTTACAATATTCTCCATATACTCAACACGACCAAGAGCATTTTTCACTTTTATCTCATTCAAAGAACATGTTGAGCAAGTTTTAGAACTTGAAACCTCCTTGTGTTGTCTAATTCTTTTAGCACATAAAACATTGAACAAAGAACTTGCACCAAAAGCAACTTTATATTTATTTAAAAGATTTTTTGTCAAAACTAACACATTAGCAGTACGATAATATAAAGCAAGACCAAGAGCCAAAGAAGTTTCAAAAACTTTTGTTTTCTCAATTTCAGATTCTAATCTCAAACAATTCTTAGCATGAACATCTCGTAAAGAAGAAATTTCAGAAAATAAAACTTCACAAGATGTACAATTATCATCATCAGGAATTAGAGATTTCAATCTAGAAATTTCAGCATTAAGAGATTCAACAATAAAGTCATGTTGTTTTATCTTTTTTTCATAATTTTGAATCTTAAAGCCAAGAGAAACAATAATATCTTGAAAAGATGTTACCTCAATGTGTTCATTATCAGAATCAGACTCTCCAGATGTTGATCCTCCACGAGCCATGAGGCATACTCCTGAGATGTTTTTGCCTTTGTCATCATCTTCTTCCTCACTACTAAAGTCGATGTCACTTGCTTGTTCAAAGGCAGCACACACTTTGTTTAGCATCTTCTTGTAACTTTCTTTGTTTCTCTTGCCTTTAAATATCTTCTTCTTCTTCTCGTTTTTGCTCATGTCCTCTTCATCTTCCTTTGTTCCTTTCCCGAGCTTAGGACAATTGACGCGAATGTGATTAGGCTCTCCACATTCAAAGCACCGGATTGGACCTCCTCGTTTCCTGCTTCTTACATTATTCAAAGCTCGAGAGAGTCTATTAGTTAACAAAACCAAGTCCTCCTCCGAGATTTGCTCGAGTTGGTCATCGGACATGGCATTAAAAGCAGTTAAAAAAAGTGATGAAGAAGCATTGACTGAATAACTAGAAGAAGACACTAAAGCAGAAGATTTTGAATCAATTTTTTGTGAAAGAATATTCATCTCATGTGTCTTTAATTTGGTATACAAAGATTCCAAGGTTAAAGTATTCATGTTTACAGATTCCTGAATAGATGTAACTTTCATCTCCCAAATAGACATGTCAAGACCATTCAAAAGATGTCGAGAAATTTCAGACTGAGTATAATTAGCATCATAAGCATCATCAACAGAACGAAGATCACTCAAAATTTTGTTAAAGCGAGCATAATAATCATCAAGAGCTTCTCCAGATTTCATCTCAAATTTCATATACTCCTTTTTAAAAACATCTTTACGCAGTTCCTTGATGTTAGAAGATCCTTGGTGAAAATCACATAAGGCCTTCCACATCTCATGCGCAGTTTCAAAATGAGAGATTCGATCAAAATCAGAACGAGAAACTCCATTTAAAATATAATTGCGAGCTTTACAATTATTTTCAAAATCAATTTTATTAGCCGTAGTAATCTCTTCAGGAATAACATAGGGTTTTGAAACTTTTAGCCAAATATCGAAGCCTTGGGACATAATATAAGATTGCATCTTTTGTTTCCAAAATTGAAAATCAACTCCATCAAAAATATGTGGCTTGGTTGAAAATCGGTCAGCCATGGCTAAATCTCAAGATCGGTGAAGATCAAAAAGAGAAAACAAGGCTCTGATACCACTTGTAGGATCGAACACAAGAACCAAGCCTACCAGAGGGGGGGTGAATGGTAGGAGCACAAAAAACCAAAATCTTTTGCGGAATAAAAGATACCCTCAAACCTGGATGGAGTGCATCGGTCAGACCGTCTCTGTTGCGTCGGTCTGACCTTCGTATGTTCACCAGTAGAACCACCGCCTCGCCGCCGCGCTCTTGTCGGATGAACCGTTGGAATTCAGAAGAATACACACCAAAGATGCTCTTCAAAGTAGATTAACTTTATTGCATCAAGATGTGTTTACAAAGTGCATACAAAGCACTCCTTTCTCTCAAAACTAAACCCTAACTTTTCTCTCTTCTAAAAGTTATACAACCAGGGTCTCAACCCCTCATCTATTTATACCTCAAACATCCTACACAAAGTAGGAGTAGAACTCCTAGTTTCACTAGGACTCAAACTTTCTATTACCAAATGCAATTACAATTTACCAAATTAAATTCTCCTTTCCGTAGCCAACTCAGACTCCCTAACGCGCAGGAATTACTGTAGCACTCCGACACTGTAGCCGCGAGTCGGATTACTGTAGCAGTCCGGTTCACTGTAGCAGGAACAGAGTACTGTAGCAGCCTCTGTCCTATTTTCTTTTCTCCGAATTTCTCCGTGATTTTTTCAGCGCTTGCACACACGACTTGTGAAGCCCGTTACGAATACCTCCCACACGGTGTCCAGCCACCGTGTGCCACCTTGTGTCGAACCTCGTCACCCGGTTTCCTTGACCGTTCTGGACCTCGACTCCTTCCTGAGTTTTGTCCCGATCGTACCGTTGACTGATGTTGACTACAAGATAAACTGACTTTAGTCCAACCTTGTCACATGGCATCCCGACCGTGCTAGACCTCCGCTCCTCCCTGAGCGTAGTCCCGGTCCTCACCATTGACCAAGGTTAGACCTCAAGTCACCTACACACAAATCAACAAAACAACCGTTTCTGGGTACAGATATTGCAACCTGACCCACATTAGTCACACACTCACGCCAACATCCACATATATTTTCAATCCAAAGTTCACTAAATAAATCATTCGCAAAGCCAATTGTTCATCACAAAATATTAATCATGACAATGATTCTACATTGTGTAGGACGTCCCCGAGTGGATATGACGTGACAACGGTGACTTGATGTGACTGAAAATAGTGCACTAGCTTTCGGACAGTGATGAGTAGGCCATATAACAGCTTCTGGACTTGAGGATACCTCATCTTGGAGTCGGCTAGGACCTCGCTGATGAATTAGACTAGCCGTTGAATTTTTTGTATATGACCTGGCTCGGATCTCTCGACTACCAGCACCGTGCTGACTACCTGTGTGGTTACCGCCAAGTATAACATTAGTGGTTCTTGGGGCATAGGTGACGCCAACACTGGTGGTGATGTGAGGAATTTTTTAAAGTCTTCGAAGGCTTGCTGGGATTCGTGTGTCCATTGAAAATTATCCACTTTGTTCAGTAATTTGAAGAAGGGCATGCCCCTTTCACCAAGTCGGGAGATGAATCGGCTGAGTGCCGCCATGCACCTTGTCAGCTTTTGGACTTCCTTCTGGCTAGTTGGGGGTGCCATGTTCATGACAGTGATGATTTTCTCTAGATTGGCCTCGATGCCTCGATGCAATACGATGAAGCCGAGTAGCTTTCCGGACAATACACCAAAAGCGCACTTTTCCGGATTCAACTTCATCTTGAACCTCCGAAGGCTTTGAAAAGTTTCTTCCAAATCAACGATAAGGTCCTCCCTAGATTTTGTCTTGATTACCATGTCGTCGACATATGCCTCCACATTACGCCTGAGTTGAGTGTGAAGACACCGCTGAATTGCTCATTGATACGTTGCTCCAACGTTTTTCAACCCGCACAGCATAAAAGAAGTCTTCAGGCAGTCTTCTTCCTTCAAGCTGATTTGGTGATATCCCGAGTAACAATCGAGAAAGCTAAGAAGTTCGCACCCCACAGTTGAATCCACCACCTGATCTATTCTGGGTAGACCAAATGGATCTTTGGGGCATGCATTGTTTAAGTCGGTGTAGTCGACGCACATGCACCATTTACTGTTCTTCTTCCAGACTAGGACTGGGTTTGCCAGCCAATCCAGGTGGTAGACCTCTTCGATGAACCCGGCTGCAAGGAGCTTGTTTATCTCCTCCCGAATAGCATCTTTTCGGTCTTGTGCGAAGCATTGTAGCTATTGTTTGACTGGCTTGGCATCCGGTTTGACATTGAGGGAATGCTCGATCACCTCCCTAGGTACACCAGGCATGTCAGAAGGTTTCCGAGCAAAGATGTCCCTATTTGCCTGCAGGAAGGTGACAAGCGCGTATTCCTATTTGGGGTCGAGTCTGGTCCCGACTAGAGTAGTTTTGGAGGGGTCAGAAGGGTCTAGGGGTATCTTTTTGGTTTTAGAATCCGTTGAAATTCTTGACTTGGCTGCTTTCTTGGCCGGAACCTAATCGTCCTCAACACGGGTTGTGGCGGATAGCCGAATGTTGTTGCGCCTGACTGCCGCTTCTTGAGATTGGGCCAGCTCACAACTCTCCTTGTCGTAGGTGAAGGCTTGCTTGACATTGTTGCGAAGGGAAAGAACTCCGGCTGGCTCTGGCATCTTGAGCATCATGTAGCTATCATGTGGCACCGCCATGAACTTGGCTAGCGCTGGCTATCCGAGTATAGCGTGATATGCTATCTCGAAGTCAGCAACCTCGAAGTAGATACTCTCTATGCGAAAATTATCCCACGTGCCAAATGTGACATGCTGTTGAGATCGAAAATCATTAGCAGCGTCGAGAACGAGTTGATGATCTGGTTCGATGCACTAGACACGCGAAGGCCTGGGAGATCTGCTTAACTCCAGTGCAGGTCCTAAACTCGAGGTTTGTAGGCATGCCAGTCAATTTGACCCCGCAATTAACAAGGAGATAGAAAAAAGTTAGATCATTGATCCAATCGGCCAACAAGCCGATACAGACTCCTTCCAGCCGATTGCCGATGGCACTTGTACATAATCAAAAGATAGAAAACCAGCCGACTTCCAATAGAACATGTGCATCGGCTGGAAAGCCGATGATAGTGTAGATAATCAAAATAATAATCAAGTCAATGCAGTCGGCTTTATCTAGTAAAAGATAACTTATCGACTAGGCACTCTGATAAGACGCTTGCATAAAATCTATCAATCTAGCAGGAATAACTTATTGCAGGCAATTTAGTAGGTCGGACCTAACCGATGCAGCACAAACTGATGATAAATTATCCCCAGTAAGCCGATAAAATCTATGCACGTGTGATGTGATATATCCACTCAGCCTAAGAGATCACACTTAACTGATGCAGCTGTAGATAGAATAGATACACCGTGGTAAGCCGACTACCATAGATCAGCTAGAATATCGGACCTAACCGAGGAAGTCCTAGCGAATAAGGAAGTCGGGGTAACGACACTTACCCTCTCGCAGGAGTTCGGACCTAACCGATGCAGCCCGGCTCGAGAAGCAAGAACCCGTCGAAAAGGGTGGCGATGCACCGAATTTGTATTGATCTGAGAGATCATTTACATGGTCCTCGGGCATATGTATTTATACCCCGAGTTGATACAGTCTTGATCAGATACGAAACAGGAGTTTCCTACCTATAAAAGGAAAATTAACAAGCCCTGATCAGACACGAGATCAGGTTTTCCTAAAAATGATTAAAGCTACCTAATTTATGGATAAAATAGTTAACTGCCATGTTGTGGTCTTCCGATTCCTTCCTGAATTTGGCTTCTTTTGGATTAGCTTCCATCGGCTGATATAGCCTCTTTCCTTAACCGAATATGATAACGAACCGTACCAAATTTTGGTGTTAACACTTGCAGAGTTATCTATCCGAGTGGGGTAGAAGATAGGCCGGGGATTACCCCGTGGAAAGGCGCTGTACTTAGCCGTAGCTCTGTGTCGATGTTTTACACCAGCAATATGAATATGGGGCTACCCAGCGGAGGGAAACTCGGTGGATTGCAAAGGAACACAAGGAGATTTTATACTAGTTTAGGCCCTCGATGTGAGGTAATGCCCTACGTCCAGTTGTGGTGTTATTCCTTTGAGGATTTGTGTTGATCTATCATCTTCTCTGCCCTCATGGGGTGCCCTGCCTCCCCTTATATACTATAGGACAGGGGTACAAGGTAAGAGTCCCAGCCAGATACAGCCAAGGGATCTCCTCTTAGAGATACAATTTACCCGACTAGGACTGTATATTCCTTATTATACAAGGCAAAGTCTGCCGGGTGCTACTATATCTCTAATTACAAGGCTAGGCCCATCCTCTATCTGAGCGGCCCATATGCTTGTGATCAGGTACCCGAGGCCCATGGCCTCCACAGCAGCCCCTGAGACCTTCATAGTTGAGTCATAACTAATGCCAAGTGCTCATCCTCCACGGTGAAGATTGCCCGAGTGCATTGCTCCCGAGTACTCTTTGTCCGAGTGCGTCTTCTTCCCGAATCCTGCTTCATGTCAGCTGGCATTGAGGCTATGAAGGGCTCCATGTAGAAGTATGAATAGTGTGCGCCAAATAGGTGCACCTATTAGGTGTAGCCCCTGACTTTGTGCTTAATTGTGAAAACAATTAAACATAAAGTCAAGGATCTTTAACCTTGTAGTCTTTCCCGAGTAGTATACTACTAGTATATGAGACTCTTCGGTATCATGTCAACCGGAGTATGATTTATAGTCTTTGCTGAGTAGCATGCCACTCGTATATGGGACTCTTCAGCTTCATGTCAACTGGAAGGGGTGTTTATAGTCTTTCCCGAGTGGCATCCCACTCGGAAGTTAGACTCCTCAGTGTCATATCGGCTAGAAAAAGTATTTATAGTATTTCCCGAGTAGTGCACTACTTGGGAGCTAGACACTTCAGCGTCATGTCGGCTGGAATAATATTGCTCTTGGCAACTGTTGGCCAAGCATGTAGGCCGAGTACCACTTTATGAAATTAAATGCATTGCATGGTCAGGTGTACTTGAGAGATACCTGCATCCCCAATTTTGATGAAGACCAGCTTGTGACCCTTAAAAGGATATATCCTCAATACCTGGTGGATAAGACAGATACCCAAACACATGTGTTCAGTGATTAGGCCTTCATGAAGCATATCTATTTATCTCATTGGTTCCTATTAGTAGCACCAGCACTGCGATTTTAACACAGCCGGTGAGCGGCCCATATTGAGTGTGCTATTGTAGAAACTCATATCATGGTGGCCCAGTACCGACTGTGTAAGCCCAAGCCCACGAATCAGAAACGGCTCTATAAAAGGTGGGGAGAGAGAGAAAAAGTTTCCTTCATCTTCTCCAATCCACCATTCGTTTCATCTTCCAGCTTCCGCACTAAAATTTCGCCTCCCGCTCCGCTAGGGTTCGCCATTGCTTGCTCTTCCCCACTGGAACTCGGGCGATTCCGCTTCTCCTTGTCTATTCCAAACCTTCGGCGACATTTCCCCCAAATCTCATCCCCAACCATGCCGAGGGCTTCAGATCTCGCGGATGCGTCGGATGATGTCTGGCCGACTTCGGATTGCGGGTCGGCTAAGCTGAAGCTTCTAGAGAAGCAGTTGAGGTTGCAGAGCCACGATGTCATCAACTGGCGTCCGGCCGAAGGGGAAACGGTTCCGGAGCCCCAGGAGGGTGAGACCGTTGTTTTCACCTCTTTTTTCCACCGGGGTCTTTCTCTTCCTTCTTCCGAGTTCTTCCGCCAGCTTCTTGCTTTTCATGAACTCGAGTTGGTGAATCTAAATCCCAACTCAATTATGCAAATCTCCCTTTTTGTGACTCTCTGTGAGTGCTTCCTGGGTGTAGAACCCCATCTTAATCTATTCAGATATTTATTCCATATCAAGCCCCATCCCTCCAAGAGTAAAATCGAAGTAATTGGGGGGTTAGTATCCAACTCAGGAACAAGATGAAGAGGACTTATATCAATATTCTTCTGAAATCTTCTCTCAAAGGCTGGCATAAGGAATGGTTTTACTATTCCAATCTTGAGCTAAGTCTTCCCCCTTTCATGGGTATGCCCCCGGTGGTCATTGCCAAGTGGTCGTCTCTGCCCACCTCTGAAGAAATGGGGCAGGTCCACAAACTTGCTGGCAGGATTGACAAGCTGAAGAAAGTTGGGTTGACTAGTCCATGGGTGGCTAGACGTTTCTTGACTCGGAGCATAAGGCCACTGAAGCTGAGGTGCCACTTCAGCTGGGACTACAAGGGAAAAGGTGATTCCAGCCGGGAATATGCTGATATGATAGACAAGTACAAATTGACCAACACCCTGTTGGATTTCTTTGCCAGCGGGGTGATCGAAACTGAAGATATAGGGTGATCTATGGTGGCTTATAGCCAGAAGAGGCTGCGCCCAAAGGTAACCCTTGCCGATGTTGTCTTGTTGTTCATCTGTGTTGAATGCTTGCAGATATATGCCTAGATTGGCTCTAGAATGTGTAAAATATATTGTTGAACTGCTTGCAGTGATGTGAGGAGTTTGATGATGACTCCTGAACACTGTCGACCATGAAGTCGAAAAAGAGGCCAAGAAGTCCTTCTGTTGCCCAGCCCGACTCCAAGAGAGCAGGGAAGAGACCTGTTGTAGATTAGGGCAAGAAGAAGGTTATGATGCCGAGTGCCGCAGCCGGGAGTCTGAAGATAAAAGACACTACCGGTACAGCCCCCAGGCCGCTGAGTCCTAGGTTGGGACCAGCGCAATCGAACTCAGCATCATCGAGCCCAATACGAGTGCCGCCGAGTACAAGGCCAAGTCTAGCGCTGCCAGGCTCAGTAACATGGAGCCCAAGAATGGCGCCGCCGAGTACCCAGGCACCCTAGCCGGCCACACAGCGAGTGGGGCTGACCAGGATAGAAACACCGCCACCGACCACAGTGCCCTCAGGCCCGATAGCTAGCGGCCCTCCAGTGCCGACCTCTGGATCACCCGAACAGCGGCTTAAGTTCTCCAAGAGGTAGGTTGCTCTAGGTCTTCTGGAAATCTTGTTCGGCATGGTAGCATATTGATGTTTGACTCATTATGTAGGAAGTGGGCCGACATTGATCTCAAGGAGACCGCTCCGGCTACCCCCATCGTTGAGCTATCCCCAGCCGAGCCAGCGCTAGCGAGCACACCTGCTGAGCTGGCGACGGTCCTAGTTGTAGAAACTGAGACTGTCCCGACTGCAGGGCCGCCGACACTGACCGACCAAGGGGTGGTTGTCGAGGCTATCGCTCTAGTCCCTGAGCCAGCCCCCGAGGCCCCGGAGGCTGCCGAGGTGAGGGCCAGGACCCCGTCGCCATCCTCGTCGCTGTCGTCGTCGTTGTCATCATCGTTGAATCTTGTCGTATTGGAATCTTGGTAGTCCTCCTTGCACAAGTGTTCCGACGCTTGACTTTGCCTCGCACTGTTTCTCCCCGAGTAGAAACAAGTTGACCACTCGGAGAGGATGAACGAGGTCCTGACCCGGGTTGCCCCCCAGCTCCAAGAATTGGACTAGCTCTGGGCTTTAAAAGCCAAAGTGGAAGGGCGCAGCCAGGAGAGGGAATCCTAGCTGAGGGAGGCCGTTAATCAGCTCAGGAACAAAAATTGGGACCAAGCCAAGAAGATTGGAAGTAAGTCTCCCTGACTGATCTCTTAGTATAAATGTCCAGCTGTGTTGTTTTCCGACTGCCCAGTCGTGTCTTGACTGCCATGTTGAGTGCTTGACTATTCTGATGTGTAGCCCTCGAAGCCGAGCTGAAGACCCGAACAGAGGGAGAAGTCCAGCTAAAGGAGGCCGAGAAAGCCAAGGCAGGGCTCAAAAAGGACATGTCCGACCTGACAAGGGCCATGGCCGAACTTGAAAAAGAGAAGGCCGACTTGAAGAAGGCCAACACCAAGCTCGAGAAGGAAAAGGTTGAACTGGAGAAGGCCAAAGCCAAGTGGGAGGCCGACTACGAAAGTAAGTCTCTACACTAACAATGATCTTAACCAATCCATTAAGTACTTCATCTGCAGTTTTCCTGACAAGTTTACTTGTTGGTGAACCCGGGTAGCTACTAGAGCCATTGCCCAAATCCAATTCCAGGCTTTTGCAGAGGAGATAAAGGTCGTCAAGGAGTCACGGGAGATCCTTGCCGAGTCCGTGAAAGGGCTCCTTGACGTGATGGATCCTCGTCATGTGGGAACCAGCTCCAACACGGTGTCTCAGGTGCAGGCGTGCCTTAACAAAGCACCGAGTATCCTGAAGGGGTACTTGGATGAGCGTACTATTGCCGGCGTGGCCCAAACCCTAGCGATGACCAAGTCCATCTACCCTAGGGCAGACATTGAAGCCATCGGAGAGGGATTCGCCGAGGAGACGACACCTGAGGAGGCGCTGGAGCTGATAGCCAAGGCGAGGCCGACTGCAGAGGTGATCACCCGAGACCTGGGTATGTAAAAATAGACCATCATGCAGTCGGTGTATATGAATTTTTGTAAAGACATGTGTAAATACATGTGCAATACCGCCAAGCTCTGAATTATTACTTAGTTGTCATTAGCTTTACCCGACTATATAATCTACGCCGAGTTGGTCTATGGGAACTTGATAAAATCGTTCACCGCAGAGAGCTGTACTTGGGCAAACATAACAAAGTCATTACAAAACTTCATAACTTAAGTAAACAGGCTCGTATATTATTGACAAAGCACCTATAATACATGCAGCCCCCGACTCACTACTCGGTTGGAACAAGCGGCGTAGTGAGTCAGAGAAATCTATACACGTGGAAAAGTATAAAACTCAGGTATAGAAAGGGTGTGGCTATTCTATATTCCATGAGTTGTTGATGAGGGCACCGTCTTTGGTCTTCAGTCGATAGGCACCTGGCCGCATGACCTCAGCTATAATGAACGGCCCTTCCCATATTGGGGATAGTTTATGCCTGTCTTTGGTGGTTTGTATTTTTCTCAAGACAAGATCTCTGACCAAAAAGGCCTGGCCACAGACATTGCGATTGTGGTAGCGACGCAGGCCTTGAAGATACCTTGCTGACTGGATTATTGCGATATCCCTTGCTTCTTCCAACTGATCTAGTTCGACCAATCGGGTATTATTTGAGGTGTCTTCTGAGTAAGCCCGAACTCGCGGAGAGCCGAACTCTAACTCGGTTGGTAGCATAGCCTCGGCACCATAAACCAGAAAGAAAGGGGATTGCCCTATTGCCCGACTAACCGTGGTTCTAAGAGACTAGAGAACAGATGGGAGCTCTTGTACCCACCGGTCCGCATATGGTTGTAGTCGGTCGAATATCCTGGCCTTGATACCTTGTAAGACCATACCATTGGCGCGTTCAACCTACCCATTGCTCCGTGGGTGAGCCACAGACACATAGCAAATCTTGATGTCGAAGTCATCATAGAAATCTTGAAACACGCCGCCCGTGAACTAAGTACCGTTGTCCATTATGATGCGGTTAGGGACCCCGAATCGGTATAATATACTCATGATGAAGTCTTTTGCTCGTGCCGCTGTTATGGTAGCAATGGGTTTTGCCTCAATCCACTTCGTGAATTTATCCACCGCGACGAACATGTGTGTGAACCCTCCTGGCGCTTTCTTGAAAGGCCTGACCATGTCAAGCCCCCATACTGCAAAGGGCCAAGAAATTGGGATTGTTTTGAGTTCTTAGGCTGGGAGATTGGTTTGTCTTGCGTAGAACTAGCAACACTCGCATGTGCAAACAATGTCTTTAGCATCTGTTACTGCTGTTAGCCAGAAAAATCCCTGCCAGTAAGCCTTTCTGACTAACGTCCTAGATGCGGCATGGTTGCCACATATGCCCAAGTGGATTGATTGCAGAATCTGCTTGCCCTCCTCGGTGGTGACGCAGCACATGAGGACACCGGATACACTTCTTCGGTATAGGTCTTCTCCGACAACTAGGAAACTCTTGCTTCGACGTTTGATCTATTCGGCTTGACTGCGATCTTCTGGGAGTTCATCATCTAGGAGGAATTTGAGAACAAGAGTCCACCAGTCTTGACATATGTTCAGTACTTTGTCTGTTGCTGGCCAAGTTTGCCTCCTGACTGCTCAGGCACTGTTGGTTCACCTGGGAATTCAACATTATCATTTACATTCCTACTTCAACTCTATGTCGGAATATGGCACTTTGGATATATTGATGTTGAATTACTAAAATTTGACCCAAATGGTGGGCTGTGGATGCATGGTTTTGCTGGTCGCACCCCATGGCAATTAAGGACTTGTTCGTGGGAACCCCTTGGGCAATTACTCGTACTTTCCACAAGACAGCGTGGGCAACGGCTGGGCTTGTAGCGTCTCTTCTCCCTTTCCTATGCACCAATGGTGAGGATGGGCATGACGGAGTTGGGTCGGCCCAGGGTAGGGTTGGTTGGCTTCCAGATCCATTGTGGCGCAAGGGGGGTAGCTTGGCCAATATGGGGTGTCCTATTGGCAGTGCAACCTCAGCGTGGTGTGGATGGTTTAGGAGAGGTTGCGTGAACCTGTCACAGCCTCTTACAGGGTATCGTGGTGACGCACCGGCACACGGGAACGTGTGTGGGGCTGTGTCTTGTGGGTACAGTTGTACACCTCTAATCAGAGTAAATCTATTCGAATAGCTGTGCCCGCAGATATGGGCGGTTGGTCAAGACTCACTGTGATTAGTCACATCCTACCTAATTAACTTGACTTAATGGAATTGGTATAGTTTAGGTGGGTGGTTGGGCCTGGTTAACGTGGTGTAATGTTAATCAGTCGAGGATTAATATTGTTCAATTAATCAACTTTTTTTTATTGTTTCCAAACTACTACTATTTGCAACTGCTTTTACGCAAATAAACCTCTAGCCTATCTTTGATTCCCGTGCATTGTGCATATTTGCGGGTGTGGTTTGTTGAGTACTATGGGTGGTACTCAGTCTTGCTCCTTTTTCCCCTCTCAGTGGTGGAGTACACGTCCGACGAGGATCAGCAGGAGGACTAGGCTGGCTCCACCATCAAGATACCTATGAATGGAAGCCTCCGCTTGGCAAGCTGTATATAGGCTTTATTTATCTTTACCGCTACATTTTTGTAAGACTATTTTATTCTGTTTGTAAGATGCACTCTGTATGGCAACTTGGTTTTGTGTACCCTAGCTTTCCTGGACAGGGATCTAATACGCATGAATGTTCAGAATTTCGGTGGTGAAATTCCGGGCATTACAAGTTGGTATCAGAGCCGAACTTGACCGTAGGACCAGCCAAATGGAAACTGTAAGAGCCCTCTGAAATCCTCATTTGTATATGCTTCTTACACTTGGAGTTATTTGGGGAAAAGTGGGAATTTGTTCTCGGATTGGGATAAAATCTTGACCTTTATTTGGCCGAAATTTTTGAGTCAGGTCAAGTTTGGGGTGGAAATTTTATTCAAGGGTTATGGCATAGGTGTCCAAATTTTGGGAAAACATTGGTTAATCGGGGTGATGTATGATTTAAGGCATGCATAAAATATTTCTACTGGCTTTGCAATTATTATTTAAAATTTATTCGGTACTATTTGGTTCTGCCATATTATTCCGTCGGTCCCAGGTTTACATACAAAATTATTTCATGTATAAAATGGTTGTTTATTTTCAAATTATTTACTGTTCACTCTCTTTGGATCTAAGCATACATTGATTCTCCCTCCTTGCCTTCTATAAATGGACAGTCTCCCCAACCAACGTGGCGTAGACATGGGCGGATTTGTTGAAGAGCTTCGCATGATGAGCTTCACATTGGGGTACAGCCATGCTCCGGAGTACACCATAGTGGAGCCCACAAAGGGTGAGCTCCTACACCGGGTTCGCTTGGAGCTGCTAGGCCAAAGGTACCTCCTACCAGCCATGGAGGTCAAGATCAGCGGGCGTACCTACGATCACGCCTGCCAGGAGGCAGCTTTCTGTCTGATCGGAGAGCTACGCCGGAAGCACCACTCCACCCTCCACACCACCGCCTACCGCTACCTCCCTAGCCGGACTCACTACCAGGTCTACAGCACCTTCTAGCTGGCTGACAACAAGAACGACACCACCATCGTCCACATGAGGTGGGCGATGTGGGCTATAGACTACATGCATTCCAACTGGGTGCGTGCAGCCCACGACCGGGAGGACACCAACAGGATGACCATCATTGGTCTCCAGAACCAGATCGACCATCTGAAGAAGGAGATCACAGAGTTGAAGGGATAGCCGCCACCCGGTGGGGCCAGGATTCTTTTGACCCCGAGGAAGAGGACCCTTCCTCCAGTGCGTATTCAGTTAGCCCCTAGGAACGGGCCACACATACCACCCGCTCCGCTAGCACCAGCACCAGCGCCAGCTCCATGTCGGTGCCATGGGTCCGGGGTACCTCATGAGAAGCTATTGGGCCACACGGAAAGAGGATGGGCCTAGCCTTGTAATTAGGGATATAATAGGACTCGGCAGACTTAACCTTGTACGACAGGGAAAATACAGTCCTAGTCAGGTACGTTGTATTCCTAGAAGGAGATCTCTTGGTCGTAGTCCGACTGGGACTCCTACTTTGTAACCTTGTCCCCCAGTATATAAGGGGAGGCAGGGCGCCCCCTGAGGGCAGAAGAAGCAGAAGAAGTCACACATCCTCAAAGGAAATACACCACAACTAGACGTAGGGTATTGCCTCACCTTGAGGGCCTAAACCAGTATAAACTCTTCGTGTTCCTTTGCAATCCATCAAGTTTCGGTCCGATGAGTAGCCCTATATATTTATTGCTGGTGTAAAACATCGACAATTGGCACGCCAGGTAGGGGCTTCGTTGAGATCATCTTCATCAAGCTTGATGGATCCAATCACCGGAGTCGATGGCATCAGCTTCTTCCCCAGGTAAACAATAAGCTTTGGGAGCCTCGACTTCGTCGTCAACAAGTTTGGCAACCTCACCCTGTCCGAACCAGACTCAATTCGATTGGCCAAGAAACAAGCCGACTCTACGCTGGTCAGCCCACGCAACGCTGCAGCAACCCTCGTCGGCATGCTGCAGCAATCTTCATGTTGTCCGGGTCTCAGGACAACTCTTTCCTTCGGTGTTTGACTCGGACTTGGCCTTGAGCCGGTCAAGATCGGGCTAAGAAGGGAAAAGATCATCAATCTCCCGTACTGACTCGGCAACGTCGCAGATATCTTCAAACAACATCTGACGCGGCAAACCCGATTCCCTAGAGTTCGACTCGGATACGGCCCAGAGCCGCTCGAGATTGGATCTAGGGAGGTCGGAGTTATAATCACCCCCATCAACTATTCCGACTTCAACTCTCAGTCGCACTCCGACTCTAAGTCAGACAGCAGTTCGGCAAGCTTCTATCCGCCGTTTGAAATCTTCATGGTATCCAAAGGCTCTACTCCTACTCAGGAATTGCACCGACTAAGCAAGCAGCAAGAGGAGGAGGCCCGCCGATTGCGAGAACAACAAGAGGAAGAAGCAAGACGCCTGCACGCCCACAATGACGACCTACGCAGGGTTAGGCAGACTACTCAGCAACAAATCCTCCAAACCCGAGTCGGCGACTATGATGTCTTCATAACTCCTCAACAGAACATCGTTGCCGCTGCAACTCTATTAGATACACTCCAGTTCGGGCCTGATCACCAGGCCACCCCGACGATAGCAAGGATAAAAGCCATGAACATTGTGTCCATATTTTACACCGGCAATAAATATATAGGGCTACTCGCCGGACCGAAACTTGATGGATTCCAAAGGAACATGAAGAGTTTATACTAGTTCGGGCCCTTGAGATGAGGTAATACCCTACGTCCAGTTATGGTGTATTTCCTTTGAGGATGTATGACTGTGATTCTTGTGAACCTCCGTGATTCTGTTGAACATACCCTCATGGGGCGCCCTACCACCCCTTGTATACTAGAGGACAGGGTTACAAAGTAGGAGTCTCAGCTGAACTATGACCAAGGGATCTCCCTCTAGAGATATAACATACCCGACTAGAACTGTATTTTCCCTGTTGTACAAGGCTAATTCTGCCGTGTCCTATCATATCTCTAACTACAAGGCCAGGCCCATCCTCTATCCGAGTGGTCCATACGCTTGTCGTGAGGTACCCAGGGCCCATGGCCTCCGCACACTGTTGCTACATGCCAACAGCGTCAATAGTCGGACGATACACTCATACTGACTAACAAGTCGGCTTCCCCAACCACGATCTCGTCTGCCTCAACACGATGCTGAGCGGCCGGCTCTAGTCAGCTGCACATGGAGTCACGCTGCACATCACTCGGCAACCACAATAATGCCCGGCGGCGTCGCATCCAGATGACCACCGGGACAACCAGGATCTTCGAGGCCGACTACGACGTGATCTTCTGCAGGACATCAACGCTCGGTGCCACGAATGAGAGGAAGACGAGCAACGATGACTGGAAGATGAGAACGAGTGCTTCGGCCTCCATCACGAGCAGTTTCACCATTGTAGATAGAGTCAGAGTCCTCATGAAGATGAAGGTGTACTGGCCTTCACCCACGAGCTGCAATAAGTCGACTGGCCATTAGGTTTCAAGCCGACTAGAATTAAAAAATACGACGGGAAGACCGACCCTGAGTCCTGGCTCGCAGTCTACCATTTTTGGTTTTTATCGTTTTCTTTAGATTGATTTCTTGATTAGTTGTAATGTTAGGATGTTTGCTTGCGCTAATTTGGTGGCATACCATTTGTTGTGGTATGGCTGCCTCAGTTAGGAGTTGAATTGATTCTATTATGTTTCCAATTATGAATTTCAGTTAATTTAATCTAGGCACTTAATTACCACTCCTGCTTCTAAACCACCTGTTTTCCTCCTTCCCTCCTATTTCCATCTCCCCCTTTAGATGGTGAACACAAGGAATGGTAACCGCATTGTAAGTGACGCCAGCGCTTCCAACCAGCAGGATGGAGCACCCCAGAATCCCGGAGCTCCCAATCACATGCCACCTCCGCTACCGAAAAACCCAACGCTTGCACAGGTTCTGGCCAACTAGAACTAGATGTTGGCAATCATGATGCAGCAGATGCAGCAAAACAATTTGCAGCAGCAGCACCAACAACCTCACAACCCGGCCATCGCTCCTCAGTCAAGTGTTGGAGTTCTTGAGGGTTAGGTCGCCAACCTTCTCTAGCACCACCAACCCCATGGATGCCAACGATTGGCTATTGGTGATAGAGAAGAAGATCAATCTCCTTCAATGCAACGACCAGGAAAAGGTTGCCTTCACCACACATCAGTTCCAGGGTCCTGCCTTAGCTTGGTGGGACAACTTCCTCATGACCCGCACCGCCACAATGGTGGTTGTCGATGTTTTACACTGGCAATATGAATATGGGGCTACTCATCAGATCGAAACTCGATGGATTGCAAAGGAACACGGGGAGTTTATACTGGTTCAGGCCCTCGATGTGAGGTAATACCCTACGTCCAGTTGTGGTGTTATTCCTTTGAGGATATGTGTTTCCTTCTATGAGCTCATGCCCTTAGCGGGCGCCCTGCCTCCCCTTATATACTGGGGGACAGGGGTACAAGGTAGGAATCCTAGCCGGATTACAGCCAAGGGATCTCCTCTTAGAGATATAATCTACCCGACTAGGACTGTATATTCCTTCTCGTACAAGGCAAAGTCTGCCGGGTTCCACCATATCTCTAATTACAAGACTAGGCCCATCCTCTATCCAAGTGGCCCATATGCTTGTGATGAGGTACCCAGGGCCCATGGCCTCCATAGTAGCCCCTGAGACTTTCATAGTTGAGTCACAGCTGATGCCGAGTGCTCATCCTCCACGATGAAGATTGCCCGAGTGCATTGCTCCCGAGTACACTTTGTTCGAGTGCTTCTTCTTCCCGAGTCCTACTTCATGTCAGCTGGCAGCGTGGCAATGAAAGGCTCCATGTAGATATATGAATAGTGTGCGCCGAATAGGCACACCTATTAGGTGTAGCCCCCGACTTTGTGCTTAATTGTGGAAACAATTAAACATAAAGTCAAAGATATTTAACCGTGTAGTCTTTTCCGAGTAGTATACTACTAGTATATGAGACTGTTCGGTATCATGTCAATCGGAAACAATTTATAGTCTTTGCCGAGTAGCATGCCACTCGTATATGAGACTCTTTAGCTTCATGTCAGCTGGAAAAGGTGTTTATAGTCTTTCCCGAGTGGCGTACCACTCAGAATTTAGACTCTTCAGCGTCATGTCGGCTGGAAAGAGATTTGCTCATGGCAACTGTTGGCCAAGCATGTAGGCCGAGTACCACTTTATGAAATCTAATCCATTATGTGGTCAGGTGTACTTGAGAGATACCTGCGTCCCCAATTTTGATGAAGACCAACTTGTGACCCTTATAAGAGTATATCTTCAATACCTGGTGGATAAGACAAATACCCAAACACATGTGTTTAGCAATTAGGCCTTCATGAAGCATACCTGTTTATCTCATCAGTTCCTGTTAGTAGCACCAGTATTGTGATTTTAACACAGCCAGCGAGCGGCCCACATTGAGCGTGCTACTGTAGAAACTCATATCTTAGTGGCCCAGTACCGACTCTGTAAGCCCAAGCCCATGAATCGGAAACGGCTCTATAAAAGGCGGGGAGAGAGAGAAAAGATTCCTTCATCTTCTCCAATCCACCAATCGTTTCATCTTCCAGCCTCTGCGCCGAAATTTCGCCCCCCACCTCACTAGGGTTTGCCATTGCTGGCTCTTCCGCATTGAAACTCGAGCAATTCTGCTTCTCCTCGTCCATTCCAAGCCCCTAGTGACTTCTCCCCCAAATTTCCTCGCCCTTATTCATGCCAAGGGCTGCAGATTTTGTGGGGGCGTCGGATGAGGCGTGGCCGACTTCGGATTACTGTCCCTCCAACCGAGAGCACCTGGAGAAGATGCTGCAGCTGCAAAGCTACGATGTCATCCATTGGCGCCCGGCAGAAGGCGAATTAGTTCCAGAGCCCTAGGCCGATGAGACCATTGTTCTCGCCTCCTTTTTCGACCATGGTCTATTTCTTCCATCTTCTGACTTCCTCCACCGTCTTCTTGCCTTCTATGGATTGGAGTTAGTGAATCTGAATCCCAACTCAGTCTTACAAATTTCTATATTTGTAACTCTTTGCGAGTGTTTCCTGGGTGTGGAACCCCATTTAAATCTTTTTAGACACTTGTTCCACATCAACGCACCAACCTCCAAGAGCAAGGTCCAGGTGATTGGGGGGGGCCGGTATCCAGCTCAGGAGTGAAATGAAAAGGACATATCTTCATCTTCTTCTAAAAACTTCCTTGAAAGGTTGGCATAAGGAGTGGTTCTATTGTTCTGATCTAGAACCCTCTCTGCCTCCATTTACTGGTTTGCCTCTGGTGGTCTCGTCCGATTGGTCATTAGTGCCAACTTTTGAGGAGATGGGCCAAGTGCATTAGTTGCTTGAAAGACTAGATAAGCTGAAGAGCGCTAGTCTGACCAGTCCTTGGGTGGCTAGGCGTTTCCTGACCTGACGCATCTAGCCGTTGAAGCTAAGAAGCCAATTCTGTTGGGATTACCGGGGGAGAGACAATCCCGACCCTAGAATGCTAAGATCTGGCTGACCAGCACAAAGTAACCAAAGTGCTATTTAGTTATTTCTCCAATGGGGTGGTTGAAACCAAAGATGCAGAGCGCTCTGTCACGGCTTACAGCCGAAAACTGCCTCGTCCAGAGGTAACCCTTGTTGTTCATCTGTGATGAATGCCTACAAACTTGTATTCTTGATTGCTTCTGCGATATGTGATGTGCATTGTTGAACTGCTTGCAGACATGTAAGGAGTTCGATGACGACTCCCAAACTCTATCGGCCATGAAGTCAAAGAAGAAGAGGCCGTTAAGTCCTTCTGCTGCCCAGCCTGACTCCAAGAGAGTGGGAAAGAGACCTGTTGAAGATCAGGGCAAGATGAAGATTATCAGGCTGAGTGCCGCAGCTGGGAGTCTGAGGATAAAAGACATCGCCGGCCCTGCCCCCAGACCACCGAGTCCCAGATCAGGACCAGCCCAATCAAGCTCAGCATCATCAAGCCCAATAAGGGTGTCGCCGAGTACAAGGTCTGGTCAAGCGCTGCCGGGCTCAGCAACATCAAGCCCAAGAATGGCGCCACCGAGTACCCGAGCTACCTAGCCGGCCACACCAGGAGCAGGGCCAACCAGGACAAAAATGCCTCTTCTGACTGCCACGCCGTCTAGCCCGACAGCCGGCAATAGTCCACCGCCGGCGTCAGGAGCCCCTGGGGGCAGGCTCAAATTCTCCAAGAGGTATGTGACTTTAAGTCTTCCGGAAGTCCTGTTTAGCATTGTGGTGTGTTGATATCCGACTCATCGTGCAGGAAGCATGCCAACATCGATCTCAAGGAGACCACACCGGCTGCTCCTGTTGTAGAGTCGTCCCCAGTCAGACCAGCGCCCGCAGGTGTATCTGCTGAGCCCGCGACTATCTCGATCACAGAAACCGAGGTCGTCCCGACTATAGAGCCACCGACATTGGTCGACCAAGGGGCCAATGTCGAAGCTGTTGCTCTAGCCCCTGAGCATGTCTCTGAAGCCCCAGAAGCTGCCGAGTTGGGGGCCAGGACCCCGTCGCCGTCCTTGTCGTCGTCTCCAGAAAGACCAGACCTCCCTAGGCTTGAAGCTCCTCCCCGCATGATGAAGCTACAGCAGAGAAGGAGCGTGAAGCCTTGCTTCGTGCCATGATTGCTGTGTCTCGGGGAGTTCAGGTATGATGTACGCCGTGACAGGTTCTTGTCAGTCTTCCTTGTTTGGATGTTCTGACGCTTGACTCTGCTTTGCTCTGACTTTGCTTTGCTTTTGTTCTGAGCAGAAGATCATCGACCGCTCAGAGCAGAGGAATGAGGTCCTGACCCAGCTCACCCCCCGACTCCAACAATTGGACCAGCTTCAAACCTTAAAGGGCAAATTGGAGCGGCGTAGCCAGGAGAGGGAGTCTTGGTTGAAGGGAGCCGTTAATCAACTCAGGGACGAAAATTGGGACCAAGCCAAGAAGATTGGAAGTAAGTCTCCTGAATACATCTTCCTGACCGAGCCCTTAGTATATTTCTCCAGCCATGCTGTTTCCCGACTGCCTAGTTGTGTCTTGACTGCAATGTTGAGTACTTGACTATTTTGATGTGCAGCCCTCGAAGACGAGTTGAAGACCCGAACAGAGGGGGAAGCCAAGCTGAACGAGGCCGAGAGGGCCAAGGCCAAGCTTGAGAAAGACGTGGATGACTTGAAAAGGGCCAAGGCCAAGCTCGAGAAGGAGAAGGCCGACTTGAAGAAGGCCAACGCCAAGCTCAAGAAGGAGAAGACTGAACTGGAGAAGGCCAGAGCCAAATGGGAGGTCGACTATGAAAGTAAATCTCCGCTCTGACAATGATCTTAACCAATCCATTAAGTACCCTGTCTGCAATTTTACCTAACAAGTTTACTTGTCGATGAACCTGGGTAGCCGCTAGAGCCAATGCCCAAATGCAGTTTCAGGCTTTTGCAGAGGAGGTGAAAGTTGTCAAGGAGTCACAGGATATCCTTGCTGAGTCTGTGAAAGGGCTCCTTGACATGATGGATCCTCACTACATGGAAACTAGCTCCAACATGGTCTCCCAAGTGCAAGTGCGCCTTAATGAAACTCCGAGTATCCTGAAGAGGTACTCGGACGAGCATGTTGTTGTCGGCGTGGCCCAAACCCTGGCGATGACCAAGTCAATCTACCCGAGGGCAGACATTGAAGCCATCGGAGAGGGATTCACCGAGGAGACGACACCTGAGAAGGCACTAGGGTTAATAACCCAGGCGAGGCCGACTACAGAGGTGATCACCCGAGATCTGGGTATGTAAGAACAGTCCATCATGCAGTCGGTGTATATAAACTTTTGTAAGGACATGTGTAAATATATGTGAAATGCCACCAAGCTCTAAGTCCTGACTTAGTTATCATTAGCTTTACCCGACTATATAATCTGCGCCAAGTTAGTCTATAGGAACTTAATAAAATTATTCACCGTGGAAAGCTGTACTTGGGCAAACATAACAAAGTCGTTGCAAAACTTCATAACTTAAGCAAAACAGGCTCGTATATTATTGACAAAGCACATATAATACATGCAGCCCCCGACTCCCTACTCGGTTGAAACAAGCGGCGTAGTGAGTCAGAGAAAAAACTGTACACATGGGAAGATGTAAAACTCAGGTATAGAAAGGACGTAGCTGTTCTATATTCCATAAGTTGCTAATGAGGACACCGTCTTCAATCTTTAGTCGGTAGGCGTCTGGCCGTGTAACTTCTGTGATAATGAACGGCCCTTCCCATATTGGGGATAGTTTATGCCTATCTTTGGTGGTTTGTATTTTTCTCAAGACGAGATCTCCGACCAAAAAGGCACGGCCATGGACATTGCGATTGAGGTAGCGGCGCAGGCCTTGAAGATACCTTGCCGACTGGATTATGGCAATGTCCCTTGCTTCTTCCAACTGATCAAGTTTGACCAATCGGGTATTGTTTGAGATGTCTTCTGAGTAAGCCTGGACTCACGGAGAGCCAAACTCTAACTCGGTTGGTAACACAGCCTCAGCACCATAGACTAGAAAGAAAGGGGATTGCCATGTTGCCCGACTAACTGTGGTTCTGAGAGACCAGAGAATAGATGGCAGTTCTTGTACCCACCGGCCTGCGTATGGTTGTAGTCAGTCGAATATCCTTGTCTTGATGCCTTGTAAGACCATGCCGTTGGCATGCTCAACCTACCCATTGCTCCGCGGGTGTGCCACAGAAGCATAACCGATCTTGATGCCGAATTCGATAAAGGTCCCTATCGGGACCACTTCTCGCTTGGATCCCATGTTTACCAACTCATCTGCAGCATCATTGTATTGTCGTAGGACATGTGTTATCTCCAGCCCGTCAAACTTGGTTTCCAGCTTTTGGACCTCCTGACAGTATGCCGCCATGGTATCGTCGAGACATGTCCAGTCTTTCATGACTTGGTTCACCACGAGTTGTGTGGGTGCCATGGGCCCCGGGTACCTCATGACAAGCATATGGGCTACTCGGATAGAGGATGGGCCTAGCCTTGTAATTAGGGATATAGCCACACTCGGCAGACTTTGCCTTGTACGATAAGGAAAACACAGTCCTAGTTGGGTGCGTTATATCTCTAAGAGGAGATCCCTTGGCTGTAATCTGGTTGGGACTCCTACCTTGTAACCCTGTCCCCCAGTATATAAGGGGAGGCAGGGCGCCCCATGAGGGCAAGTTGAGTTGGTTCACCAGAATCACCACCACAAATCCTCAAAGGAATAACACCATAACTAGACGTAGGGTATTACCTCGCATCGAGGGCCTGAACCAGTATAAAATCTTCTGTGTTCCTTTGCAATCCATCAAGTTTCCATCCGCCGAGTAGCCCCATATATTTATTGCCGGTGTAAAACATCGACAAGTTGAGAGTCTCCACACATAACCAGTCGACGGATGCTGAGTGATATAGCGATGCAGAGCCCGTGGATGAGTGCCTCATACTTAGCGACATTGTGGGAAGCCGGGAAGTGGATCTATAGGACGTACTTGAATTTTTTGCTGGTGGGGGACGTCAATACGACACCGGCCCTGGCACCGCCGATCCTTAGAGAACCGTCGAAGTACATTGTCCAATACTCTAGCTTCGCTATTAATGTGGGTATCCGAACTTCTGTCCACTCGGCCACAAAGTCGGCTAGAGCTTGTGATTTGATTGTTGTCCATGGCTGAAAGGTGATGTCAAACGCCATCAACTCGAGCGCCCATTTAGCGATTCGGCCGGTGACCTCGCGGTTGTGCAGGACATCCCCGAGTGCGTATGATGTGACCACCGTGACTTGATGCGATTGGAAATAGTGCACCAACTTCTGGACAGTAATAGATAGGCCATAAAGCAGCTTCTAGACCTGCAGATATCTCATCTTGGAGTCAACAAGGACCTCGCTAACGAAGTAGACTGGCCGTTGAATCTTCTGTATGTGACCTGGTTCAGATTGCTCAACTACCAACACTGTGCTGACTACCTGAGTGGTTGCCGCCAGATATAGCATTAGTGGCTCTTGGGGCATGGGTGACGCCAACACAGGTGGTGATGTGAGAAATTTCTTGAAGTCTTCAAAGGTTTGCTGGGCTTCGGGAGTCCATTGTAAATTGTCTGCTTTCTTCAATAGCTTGAAAAAAGGCATGCCCTGTTCGCCTAGTCGGGAAATAAATTGGCTATGTGCCACCATGCAGCCTGTCAGCTTCTGGACATCCTTCTAGCTAGTCGGGGTTGCTATGTTCATGATTGCGTTGACTTTCTCTGGGTTGGCCTCGATGCCGTGATGCAAGAAGATGAAGCCGAGTAGCTTGCCGGATGGCACACCGAAGGCACACTTTTCTGGATTGAACTTCATCTTGAATCTTCGAAGATTTTGGAAGGTTTCTTCCAGTCAGCAATGAGGTCTTCTTTGGACTTAGTCTTGATCACCACGTCATCGACGTAGGCCTCCACGTTGCACCCGATTTGAGTGTGTAGACACCACTAAATTGCTCGTTGATACGTTGCTCCAGTGTTCTTCAAACTGAACGGCATAGTGATGTAGCAGTAGGCGCCAAACGGCGTGATGAAAGACGTCTTTAAGCAATCCCCCTCCTTCAGGCTGATTTGGTAGTAGTAACAGTCAAGAAAGCTGAGAAGTTCGCACCTCACGGTTGAATCCACCACTTGATCTATTCTTGGTAGACCGAACGGATCCTTGGGGCACTCCTTGTTTAGATCGGTGTAGTCGACGCACATGCGCCGTTTACAGTTTTTCTTCCAGACCATAACTGGGTTTGCCAGCCAGTCCGAGTGGTAGACCTCTTTGATGAACCCGGCTGTGAGGAGCTTGGTTATCTCCTCCCGAATATCATCTTTCTGGTCCTGTGCAAAGCGCCATAGCCGTTGCTTGACTGGCTTGGCATCTTTCTTGACATTGAGGGCGTGCTCGATCACCTCCCTTGGTACGCCCGGCATGTCGGACGGTTTCCATGTGAAGATATCCTTGTAGGCTTGAAGGAAGGTGACAAGCACGTCTTCCTATTTGGGATCAAGTCCGGACCCGACTAGAGCAATCTTGGAGGGGTCGGAAGGGTCCAGGGGATCTTCTTCGTGTCAGAGTCTACTGAAATTCCCGACTTTGCTGCTTTTTGGCCAGAACTTGGTCTTCCTCGACTTCAGTTATGACGGCTTACCGAATGCTATTGCGTCCGACTGCCGCCTCTTGTGATTGAGCCAACTCGTAGCTCTCCTTGTCGCAGGTGAAGGCTTGCTTGACATCACTGCAGAGGGAGAGGACCCCGGTTGGCCTGGGCATCTTGAGCACTATGTAGGTATAGTGCGGTATTGCCATGAATTTGGCAAGTGCCGTGTCGATGTTTTACACCGGCAATATAACTATAGGGCTACTCGGCAAGGGGAAACTCGGTGGACTGCAAAGGAACACAAGGAGATTTTATACTGGTTCAGGCCCTCGATGAGAGGTAATACCCTACGCCCAGTTGTGGTGGTATTCCTTTGAGGATATGTGTAGATCAATAATCTCGTGTGTTGTTCTCTGCCCTCAGGGGGCGCCCTGCCTCCCCTTATATACTGGGGGGCAAGGGTACAAGGTAGGAATCCCAGCCGGATACGGCCAAGGGATTTCTTCTTAGAGATACATCTTACCCGACCAAGATTGTATATTCCTTTTTGTATAAGGCAAAATCTACCAGTGCTACTATATCTCTAACTATAAGACTCAGCCCATCCTCTATCCGAGTGGCCCATATGCTTGTGATGAGGTACCCGGGGCCCATGGCCTCCACAATAGCCCCTGAGACCTTCATAGTTGAGTCACAGCTGATGCCGAGTGCTCGTCCTCCATGGTGAAGATTGCCCGAGTGCATTGCTCCCGAGTACTCCTTGTCTGAGTGCTTCTTCTTCCTAAGTTCTGCTTCATGTCAGCTGGCAATGAGGCTATGAAGGGCTTCATGTTGGTGTATGAATAGTGTGCGCCAAATAGGCGCACCTATTAGGTGTAGCCCCTGACTTTGTGCTTAATTGTGAAGACAATTAAATATAAAGTCAAAGATCTTTAACATTGCAGTCTTTCCTGAGTAGATTACTACTAGTATATGAGACTCTTCAGTATCATTTCAACCGAAATATGATTTATAGTCTTGCCGAGTAGCATGCCACTCGTATATAGGATTCTTCAGCATCATGTCAGCTAGAATAACGTCACTCATGGCAACTGGTGGCCAAGCATGTAGGCCGAGTACCACTTTATGAAAATAAATCCATTGCGTGGTCAGGTGTACGAGAGAGAGATATCTGCATCCCCAATTTTAATGAAGACCAGCTTGTCATCCTTATAAGGATATATCCTCGAGACCTGGTGGATAAAACAGATACCCAAACATATGTGTTTAGCAATTAGGCTTTCATGAAGCATATCTGTTTACCTCATCGGTTCCTGGTGGTAACACCAGCGCCGCGATTTTAACTCAGCCTGCAAGCGGCCCATAAAGAGCGTGCTACTGTAGAAACTCATATCTTCGGTGGCCCAGCTTCAACTGTATAGGGCCAAGCCCATTTAATCAGCATAGGCTCTATAAAGGCTGAGGGAGAGAGAAGATTCCTCTATCTTCCCCACGCGACCAATCGTTTCATCTTCCCAGCTCCACGCTGAAATTTTGCCTCCCGCTTTGCTAGGGTTTGCTGCTGCTTGTTGTTCCCCACTAGAACTTGGGCGATTCTAATCCTTCTTGTCAATTCCAAGCCCCCAATCGCATTTCCCCCAAACTTCTCTGCCCCAACCATGCCGAGGGCCTCGAACCTTGCGGGTGTATCGGAGAATGCCTGGCCGACTTCGGATTGCGGCTCGGTCAAGCTGAAGCTCCTGGAGAGTCAATTAAAGCTGCAAGGCCAGGGTGTTATCCGCTGGTGTCCGGCCAAAGGTGAGTCAGTTCCAAACCCCCAATCTGGCGAAACTATCGTCTTTGCCTCTTTTTTTGACCGGGGTTTGTTTCTTCCCTCTTCCGTGTTCTTCCGCCATCTCCTTGGCTTCTATGGGTTGGAGTTGGTGAATTTGAATCCCAACTCAATCCTTCAAATCTCCATATTTGTGACTCTTTGCGAGTTCTTCTTGGGTGTAGAACCCCACCTCAACTTCTTGAGATATTTGTTCCATGTTAAGCCCCAGCCCTCCAAGAATAATGTTCAGGTGATTGGGGGGGTGATGAGGACATCATGTCTGTAGATACACACTTACAACCTCTTCATGATGAACAAGATGTGCAACTGATCCAAGGACCAATTACTCGCGCACGTGGCCGTCAACTGAATCACCAGGGGAATGCGTTCCTAAGCTTACATGAGAATATTTCTATGAATGGCATGTTATTTAATTCTTGTGATGATTTTATTGTTCTTAGGAACCTGGGAGAAGACCATGGAGAATAGCTCAAGACACCACATATTGAAGTGGAGACAACAAGTGCAAGTAAACTCCTATTCCCGAGACCGATTCAGTTTCGGGCTGGGAGACGGTGTCAATTTCAAATGGCCATAACTTTTGATCCAGAAGGAGTTATAGGGCCTACAAGTACTTGTTGGAAAGACTATGAAGTCTACTTTCAGATGGTTTTGGTTTCACGTCAAAATTCGTCCTGAGCTGTCCGGAATCATCAAAACAAGACATATACCTCTTCCAGTCCGATTCTGTTTTGGGCTTTGGGCCTTGTAATTCTGTCGTGGGCTAAACCCATGAGGAGTGCGCCCCTCACAGGGCAAACCCTCATCCTAGGACGTCCTAACTCGTATATATTCCGTAGCCACCACTGTTTAAATCGGGTTTTGCTTAGATTATTCTGTCCTTGAACAGTTTCGCCGTTTATCAGTTTGTGAGACCCCCAACTCGAGAGTATAATCATTCATCTGCAATTGAGTTGCAATCTTTCTTGTTCTTGCTTGTGTTCTTCGATTTGTATGCAGGGATTAGCCTTCGTGGTGAGGTCAACCGGGCAGCGCACGGTTGATAACGAGAGGAGACGTGGTGCTACGATTGCAAGGTTCGGGTCATGGTGATCAGAAGCCGGATCGTGAGTGTCGATTCTCCACCAAATCGATAGTTATCTTTACCTAACGGAAGATCGGGCACCCCGTTGCCATCAAGTGGTATCAGAGCGAAGGTTGCCCGTTAGGTATTATTCTGTTCCGTCCTGTTTCAATTTTTGTTTCTATACCTAGAGTCCAGAAAAAGCCACAAAAACAAAATTGGTAGTCATAGGTTTTTCCTGTCCTACAACCACGTTTAACATTTTGCATAATTTTGTATCAGAGTCCGTAGTGTTGAGTTGGTGTCCTAGGTCGAGTTCGGTTGCTGGCTTAGATTGTGTTTGAGTCCAGTTCGTGATCCATCCACCGCACCCCTACAAACCCTAGCCACCACCACCATTGTCTCTGTTTTCCCATATACTAACTATCTTGTGCAAGTGTTGGTCTTTGTGTGTTCTGTTTTAGTGTCATATATCACGTCCTTGATCACCCTACATCTCCATCCACCTCCCCAGTAGCCACCGCCACCATATCATCCCCCGGTGTCACCACCTGATTCTGATTCAGCCTCCACAAAACACTGATACAAAGGACCTTCCTTGAAACAGCCATAACTTTCACATACGGAGTCGGAATCAGGCAAATAAATAGTCTACGGACATCTACGAAAAAATTCCCATCCGCTACGCCCCCACTTTGTCAAGTTTGTCAAAATCAGTTTTGCAAAATTCAGGCCAGAAGATTGGGTTTTCGCACTCCGAAGTTCTAGCATGAATTTTAAAGCACGCTCATGTATTTCCACAGGCCACATCTTATATCAGATTGAGCGGCCACCTCCTGAGGTTGTTGTTCCTGTGCTCCTAGTTGAGAAAAAATATCTGAAAAATAAAAGAAAAATAAAAAAGGTGTGGAAGAGAAAAAGAAAGAAAAAAAGAAAAAGGAGAGGAGCACTTAGGACACACCAGGGAGCCATCTGTGTGCTGTTTGTGCTGTGTTTTTGCCTTGTCCTTATTTTCTTGTGCTGTCCTTTCACATTTGTTTATCTCCCTTGTTTATCACATCTGGGTTAGAACACGTTTAGGCCAGCAACTAGGACAAGTGCTTGGGACATTTTTTCAGCATTACTATCTGTTATTGAATTGTGTGCCACTAACATTTTTGGCCTCCTAAGTTCCACATATATACTTCTGGTCAGCACGGTCTCGACCCTTGCAATTGCTGGGTCACGCCCTCAAGGTATCATGAACTAGCCACCGGTTGTACCATCCCTTGCTCGCTAGTCTCAGAACCTTGTAAGAGCTCAGTAAGGTGCTTCCATTTGCGAGTGTCCACTATCCTTGCATAGTAGTTTGATAGGGATAATACTTTTTTGTTGTTTGTTTCCTATTTTCTACTAACCATGGCAGGTGAGGTGAATGATTTCGCTGATTGTGCTTCAAAAGAGGAGATCGTTAAGCTGGATCAGAAGATTGAGGAGAATGTAGCTGCCGTGAATGCTATGCAGGAAGACCTCCGGGCTATCATGGGAAGCATTACCACCCTCACTAACCGCGTCGAGCAATTGGCAGCAAACCGTCAGCCAACACCACCACTTGTTGACGATGACGGAGATAATGAAGAAGAGGAAGCCGACAATAGTGATGCACGTGATGCACTTCGTGAAGAGCGCCTACGACAACGGCTGCGATTCAACCGGCGAGGTATGGGAGGTATGGGAGGTAACCGCCACCAAGGGTGATGTAACGATGATCCTTTTGCTAAAGTTAAATTTACCTTGCCTTCATTTTCTGGAAAATATGACCCTGAAGCTTATTTGGATTGGGAGATGACCATAGAGCAGAAATTTAATTCCCATTTAGTTCCTGAAGTTCATAGGGTTAGACAAGCAACTAGTGAGTTCAAGGACTTTGCTATTATCTGGTGGAATGAACTAATTAAAACTGGCTTAGAACCACATGGGCAAGGTTGAAGCAAGCAATGCAGAGTAGGTTTATTCCTCCTTCCTTCAAACATGATTTGAGAAATAAGTTGCAATGCTTAGAGCAAGGAGAAAAATCTGCAGAAGATTACTTTCAGGAGCTACAAATAGGAATGTTGCGTTGTGAGGTAGAGGAGGATGAGGAGGATAAGATGGCTCGATTTTATGGGGGGTTGAGACGTGACATTCAGGACATTATTTAATATAAAGAATATAATTCTCTTAACCAATTGTTCCATCTAGCTATATTAGCTGAACAGGAATTGTAGGGAAAGCAGCCTTTGAGAAGGAACAATTGGGTAAGCATGTCTACATCGAGGCCTCCCTTTGGGTCTAGAAAAAGTACCTCCACCACTGGCCGGACTACTACACCCTCCACCAATCGGGCGTGATCAGAGGCATCGACGCCAGCATCCCATGCTACCGAGGTGAGTAAATCTGTTCATTTGCATGCACCCGCAAAAAGTGCATCATCGGTTGCTTCCATGGGGCGAACAAGAGATATCTAGTGCTTCAAGTGCAAAAGGATGGGGCATGTGCAACGTGATTGCCCGAACCGGAGAGTCCTCATTGCTACAGATGATGGTGAGTACACTAGTGCTAGTGATGTGGATGATGAATTAGCACATGGCACTAACAATGCAGGTGATGAAGACGAGAGCGTTGAGGAAGTGGAGCACATAGGTGCAGAAGATTCAAGCAAGTACTTGAGCATTGTAGCACAATGGGTGCTAAGTGCTCAAATGGAGAAGGCGGAGCAAAATCAGCGCCACAATTTGTTTCAATCAAGGTTCGTGGTTCACAATAGAGCATACCATGTTGTCATTGATAGCAGAAGCTGTAGCAACCTTGCTAGTTCAGATTTGGTTGACAAGCTTGGTTTGCCTACACAACCACATCCACGGCCTTACTCCATCCAATGGTTCAACTCTTGTGGTAAGTTGAAGGTGAGTAAAGTTGTGAGAGTGCAATTTTCTGTTGGAAATTACCATGATAGTGCAAATTTTGATGTCATACCTATGCAAGCATGTTCTTTGCTTTTAGGAAGACCTTGGGAATATGATAGAGATGTGCTGCACCGTGGTAGAACTAACAAGTACACTTTCTCACATAATGGCAAAAACATTGAGTTGCTACCAATGACCCCTGCTGAAATTTTGAAGGATGATATAGCGCGTGCTAAAATATCTAAGTCTGAAAATCAGCAAGTAGCTAAAGATGTGTTTCCACCTAAAAAGGAGAAAAAAGAGCCACCTGCTAGGAAAGGCACACTTAAGTTGAAAGGAGTTTCCATGTTAGCTACTAAATTTGAGATTTCTGAGTTAAATGTTAATGAATCTATTTGCTATGCTTTGGTTTGCAAGGAAACTTTCTTTACACTTGAGGACTTGCCTCCTTCTTTGCCACTTGCTATTACTAACCTTTTGCAGGAGTTTGCTGATGTATGTCCAAGTGAGATACCCCCGGGGCTGCCACCTATGAGAGGAATTGAGCATCAAATTGATTTGATCTCGGGAGCTGTGTTGCCAAACCGTGCGCCATACAGGACCAATCCCGAAGAGACTAAGGAGATTCAGCGTCAAGTGCAAGAGTTGCTTAAAAAAGGGTATATACGTGAAAGTCTTAGCCCTTGTACTGTTCCTGTTATTTTGGTGCCTAAGAAAGATGGATCATGGCGCATGTATGTGGATTGTAGAGTCATTAACAACATAACTATTAGATATCGTCATCCTATTCCTAGGTTAGATAATATACTTGATGAATTGAGTGGCTCTGTTGTATTCTCTAAAGTAGACTTGCGTAGTGGATACCACCAAATTAGAATGAAATTGGGTGATGAATGGAAGACCACGTTTAAAACTAAATTTGGTTTGTATGAGTGGTTAGTGATGCCTTTTGGTTTGACTAATGCTCCTAGTACGTTTATGCGACTTATGAATGAAGTTTTACGCACTTTCATTGGTAGATTTGTGGTGGTTTACTTTGATGATATACTTATTTACAGCAAGTCTCTAGATGAACATAAGGAACATTTACGTGCTGTTTTTAATGCTTTGAGAGATGCACGTTTGTTCGGTAATCTCGCGAAGTGCACTTTTTGCACGGAACGAGTTTCTTTTCTTGGTTATGTTGTGACTCCACAGGGAATTGAAGTTGATAAGACCAAGATAGAAGGGACCAAGAGTTGGCCGACGCCTACATCGGTCACACAGGTGCGAAGCTTTCTTGGGTTAGCTGGATTCTACCGTCGCTTTGTGAGAGATTTCAGCACCATTGCCACACCCATGAATGAGCTCACAAAGAAAGGCGTTCCTTTTTGATGGGGACAAGCACATGAAGACGCCTTCAATTTGCTTAAAGAGAAGTTGACTCATGCACCACTACTCCAACTCCCTGACTTTGGTAAGGTTTTTGAGATTGAATGTGATGCAAGTGGGATTGGGATTGGAGGTGTGCTTATTCAAGAAGGTAAGCCAGTTGCATATTTTAGTGAGAAGTTGTCAGGACCTAGTTTGAACTATTCAACCTATGATAAAGAATTGTATGCTTTGGTTCGAACATTAGAGACTTGGCAACATTATCTATGGCCAAAGGAATTTATCATACATTCTGATCATGAGTCACTGAAACATATTCGAAGTCAAGCTAAATTGAATAAACGACATGCTAAATGGGTAGAATTTATTGAGTCGTTTCCATATATCATTAAGCATAAGAAAGGCAAGGACAATGTGATTGCTGATGCTTTATCTAGGCGCTATACTATGTTATCTCAACTTGATCATAAAATTTTTGGATTGGAGACAATAAAAGAATTATATGCTACTAATTTGGATTTTAAAGAAGCTTATAATCACTGTCGAGCGGGAAGAACTTGGAATAAATATGTGTTGAATGAAGGATTGTTATATCGAGCTAACAAATTATGTGTTCCTGCAAGCTCTGTTCGTCTTTTGTTTTTGTAGGAAGCACATGGAGGTCGATTGATGGGATATTTTGGAGTGAAGAAGACGGAGGATGTGCTGGCTACTCACTTCTTTTGGCCGAAAATGCAGCGTGACGTTGAACGATACGTTGTACGATGCAGCACTTGTAACAAAGCTAAGTCCCGTCTTAATCCACATGGTCTTTATATGCCTCTACCCGTTCCTAGTGCTCCTTGGAAAGACATTTCTATGGATTTTGTTTTAGAATTGCCTAGGACAAAGAGGGGGAGGGATAGTGTTTTTGTTGTTGTTGATAGATTTTCCAAAATGGCCCATTTCATTCCTTGTCATAAGAGCAACGATGCTACCATAGTTGTTGATTTGTTTTTTAGGGATGTCGTTCGTCTACAAGGTGTGCCCAATACAATTGTTTCTGATCGAGATACCAAGTTCTTGAGTTATTTTTGGATGACGTTGTGGAGGAAATTGGGGATGAAGTTACTATTTTCTACAACTTGATACCCCCAAACCGATGGACAAACGGAGGTGGTGAATCATACTTTGTCCACGATGTTGCGGGCTGTTTTAAAGAATAATCTGAAAGTATGGGAAGAATGTCTTCCACATGTGGAGTTCGTCTAGAACCGTTCGTTGCACTCCACCACAAAGATGAGCCCATTCCAGGTGGTATATGGCTTTAACCCTCGTGCTCCAATTGACTTCTTGCCTTTTCCTTTTTCAGAAAAAGTAAATTTTGATGCTAAGACACGAGCTGAATTTGTGCTTAAGTTACGTGAGACTACTAAGAAAAATATTGATCGTATGAATGTAAAGTATAAACTTGCTGGTACTCAAGGTAGAAAGGAGCTTATTTTTGAACCCGGTGATCTCGTTTGGTTACACTTAAGAAAGGATAGGATGATGAGGACATCATGTCTTTAGACACACACTTACAACCTCTTCATGATGAACAAGATGTGCAACCGATCCAAGGACCAATTACTCTCGCACGTGGCCATCAACTTAATCGCCAGTGAATACGTTCCTAAGCTTACATGAGAATATTTCTACAAATGGCATGCTATTTAATTCTTGTGATGATTTTATTGTTCTTACGAACCTGGGAGAAGACCATGGAGAATAGCTCAAAACACCACATATTGAAGTGGAGACAACAAGTGCAAGTAAACTCCTATTCCCGAGACCGATTCAGTTTCGGGCTGGGAGACAGCGTCAATTTCAAATGGTCATAACTTTTGATCCAAAAGGAGTTACAGGACCTACAAGTACTTGTTGGAAAGCTTATGAAGTCTACTTTCAGATGGTTTCATGTCAAAATTCCTCCTGAGCTGTCCAGAATCATCAAAACAAGACATATACCTCTTCCAATCCGAGTCTGTTTTGGGCTCTGGCCTTGTAATTGTGTCGTGGGCTAAACCCAGGAGGAGTGCACCCCTCACAGGGCAAACCCTCATCCAAGGACGTCCTAACTCGTATATATTCTATAGCCGCCGCTGTTTAAGTCAAGTTTTGCTTAGATTATTCTGTCCTTGAACAGTTTCGCCGTTTATCGGTTTGTGAGACCCCAACTCGAGAGTATAATCATTCATCTACAATTGAGTTGCAATTGTTCTTGTTCTTGCTTGTGTTCTTTGATTCACATGTAGGGATTAGCCTTCGTGGCGAGGTCAACCAGGCAGTGCACGGTTGATAACTAGAGGAGACGTGGTGCTGCGATTGCAGGGTTCGTGTCTGGTGATCGGAAGCCGGATCGTGAGTGTCGATTCTCCACTAAATCGGTAGTTATCTTTACCTAATGGAAGATCGGGCACCCCGTTGCCATCAGGAGGGCTGGTCTTCAGTTCAGAGGTGAGAGGAAGAAAACATATATCGATCTTCCCTTGAAATCCTCCTTGAAAGGCTGGCATAAGGAGTGGTTCTATTGTTCTAATCTAGAACCCTCCCTGCCTCTGTTCACCGGTTCGCCACCAGTGGTCTCATCCAATTGGTCTTCAGATCCAACCTTCGAAAAGATGGGCCAAGTGCATCAGTTGCTAGAGAAACCGGCGAAATTCAAGTGAGCCGGCTTAACCGGGCCCTGGGTGGCTAGGCGTTTTCTGAACCAGCGCATGCAGCCACTAAAGCTGAGGACCGCATTCGGCTAGGATTACCAAGGGAAACATGACCCTGACCGAGAAAGCCACGAGTCGGCTGACCAGCAGAAGGTAACTGAAACCTTGTTCGGTTATTTCTCCAGCGGGGTAATCGAGACCAAGGACGCAAAACGCACCATCATAGCTTATAACCACAGTCGGCCCCGCCCCGAGGTAACCTTCGTCCTTCTTCTATGATGAATGCCTGTGAACACGTGTCCGCAATTGCCCAGCATTGTTTGATGTATGTTGTTAAACTATCTGTAGTGGTGCAAGGAGTTTGATGATGACTCCCGTCCTTTGTCGGCCACAAAGTCCAAGAAGAGTCCGAGGAGTCTTCTGCTGCCCAGCCCGACTCCAAGAGAGCGGGGAAGGAGCCCATTGTTGATCAGGGCAAGGCAAAGGTCGTGAAGCCGAGTGCCACAGCCGGGAGTTTAAAGATAAGGGACCCCGCCGGCACAGCACCCAGGCCATCGAGTCCCAGACTGGGACCGGCACAGTTGAGCTCAGCAACATCGAGCCCAACCCAAGCACGGCCGAGTACAAGGTCGACCCCGGCGCCACCGAGCACCCAAGCGCCCCAGCCAACCACACCGTGAACAGGGCCAACTAGGACAGAGGTGCCACCCCCGACTGCCGCACCCTCAGGCCCAACAGCCAGTGGCCCTTCAATGCCGCCCCCTGGATCTCCCGGGCAAAAGCTCAAGTTCTCTAAGAGGTAGGCCATTCTGGGTCTTCTGAAAATCATGTTCAGCATTGTTGTGCCTCTTGATGCTTGACTTGTTGTGTAGGAAGCGGGTTGACATAAATCTTAAGGAAGTCATGCCGATTGCCCCTGCTATCGACCCTGTCCCTGCTAATCCGGAGCCAGCGAGTGTGCCTGCCGAGCCACCGGCGGGCCCAGCCGCAGAGGCTGAGTCCGTCCCGACTACAAGGTCACCAACGCCAGTCGACCAAGGGGTGGTTATCGAAGCCGCCGCCCCAGCCCCTGAGCGGGCGCCCGTTGCCAAAGTCGTCGCTGCAGCCCCTGAGCCAGCGCTTGGTGTCGAAGGCGCTGCTATAGCACCTGAGCTAGCCCCCGAGGCCACAGAGGCCGCCGAGCCGAGGGCCAGGAGTCCGTCGCCTTCCTGGTCGTGGTCGTCGTCGTCATTGTCATCGCTTCCTTCAGCGAGACCCGACCTCCCCAGGATCGAGGCCCCTCCGCGCAGGTTCCCGAGGACGTTCCAGTGGACGGCGCCTGGTGGAACTGCACAGACCTACAAGGTCAATGATGTGGCAACGGGAAGGGAACGTGAAGCCCTGCTTCGTGCCACACTCGCCACGTCCGAGGGGATTCAGGTATGGTTTCCATTGTACCAGAATTTTGGTAGTATTTCTTGATGCTTGATTCTACTTTGACTTGTTAATCCCCGAGCAGAAAGTTGTTGATCGCTCGGAAAAAATGCATGAGGTGCTGAACCGAATCGCCCCCCAACTCCAAGAATTGGACCAACTCCGGGCCTTGAAAACTGAAGTGGAAGGGCGCAGCCAAGAGAGGAAATCTTGGTTGAGGGAGAATGTGACAAAGCTTAGGAGCGAAAATTGGGATCAAGCCAAGACGATAAGACGTGAGCCTCCAGAACCCTTCTTACTGACCAAATCCTTGATATATCTCTCCAGCTGTGTTATTCCCGACTGCTCAGTTGTGTCTTGACTTCATCATCGAGTTCTTGACTAATCTGTCATGCAGCCCTTGAAGCCGAGTTGAAGACCCGAACAGAGGGAGGAGAGCAGCTGAAGGAGGCCGAGAGAGCCAGGGCCTGTCGATGTTTTACACCGGCAATATGAATATGGGGCTACTCAGCGGATGGAAACTCGGTGGATTGCAAAGGAACACGGGGAGATTTATACTGGTTCAGGCCCTCAATGTGAGGTAATACCCTACGTCCAGTTGTGGTGGTATTCTTTTGAGGAATTACGGAGACAATTTTGATGAACCATGTGTTGTTCTGCCCTCATGGGGCGCCCTGCCTCCCCTTATATACTGGGCGACAGGTGTACAAGGTAGGAGTCCCAGCCGGATCCGGCCAAGGGATTTCCTTCTTAGAGATATATCTTACCCGACTAGGACTATATCTCTACCGGGTGCTACTATATCTCTAATTACAAGTCTCCGCCCATCCTCCGAGTGGCCCATATGCTTGTGATGAGGTACCTGGGGCCCATGGCCTCCACAGTAGCCCCTGAGACCTTCATAGTTGAGTCATAGCTGATGCCGAGTGCTCATCCTCCACGGTGAAGATTGCCCGAGTGCATTGCTCCCGAGTACTCTTTGTCTGAGTGCTTCTTCTTCCCGAGTCCTGCTTCATGTCAGCTGGTAGCGAGGCTATGAAGGGCTTCATGTAGATGTATGAATAGTGTGCGCCAAATAGGTGCACCTATTAGGTGTAGCCCCTGACTTTGTGCTTAATTGTGATAACAATTAAACATAAAGTCAAAGATCTTTAACCTTGTTGTCTTTCCCGAGTAGTATACTACTAGTATATGATACTCTTCGGTATCATGTCAACCGAAATATGATTTATAGTCTTGCTGAGTAGCATGCCACTTGTATATGGGACTCTTCAGCTTCATGTTAGCTGGAAAAGGGGGTTTATAGTCTTTCCCAAGTGGCGTCCCACTCGAAAGTTAGACTCCTCAGCGTCATGTCAGCTGGAAAGAAGGTTTATAGTCTCTCCCGAGTAGTGCACTACTTGAAAGTTAGACTCTTCAGTGTCAGGTCAGCTAGAATAATGTCGCTCATGGCAACTGTTGGCCAAGCATATAGGCCGAGTACCACTTTATGAAAGTAAATCCATTGCATGGTCAGGTGTACTCGAGAAAGATACCTGCATCCCCAATTTTAATGAAGACTAGCTTGTGATCCTTATAAGGATATATCCTCGATACCTGGTGGATAAGACAATACCCAAACATATGTGTTTAGCAATTAGGCCTTCATGAAGCATATCTGTTTACCTCATCGGTTCCTGTTGGTAGCATCAGCACTGCGATTTTAACCCAGCCTACGAGTGGCCCATATTGAGCGTGCTACTGTAGAAACTCATATCTTGGTGGCTGCTACCAAATAAGCCGGCCTGAACTGACCTACCTAGCATAGCTCTATAGCAGTAACATCCATCGCATGTCAAGATGAGTACTCCAAGCATCGATATCCACAATCAGCTAGAGGAATCCTTATCTGCAAGGCTTTCCAACTTATGCTCTGGATGCAGCCTGGTTGCCACAGATGCCTGAGTAGGTATATTGCAGAATCTGCTTGCCCTCCCCAGGTGTGACGCAGTGCATGAGAACTCCGGATGTACTTTGATGACATAGATCTTCTCTGACTTTGGTAAAGCCGAATAAGGTACCCGAACCTTGCATTAGCATAGGATTCGGCTGGCGACCCTCATGGGGCATACCCTATCCAACAGAGTTATGGCCAAATAAGGTACCCGAACCTTGCATTAGCATAGGATTTGGCTGGCGACCCTCATGGGGTGTACCCCACTCAACGAAGTTGTGACCGGATAAGGTACCTGAACCTAGCATTAGCGTAGGATTTAGCTGGCGACCCTCATGGGGCGTACCTCACCCAGCCGAGTGACATACGACCCCCGACTAGTGCCAGAAGTCGGTTGTCAGCTCACATGGAGCATAGCCGGGGAAGATGACGTCCCGACTGGTGCAAGTACTCGGTCAGTAGCCCTCATGGAGCATTCCGAGCGTATCTTGGCAGACTAGTCCAGCCCCTAAGCATAGGAGATAGTCTTGCAGCCTTGAGTTCCTGTCATGCGTATCCGGAGCTGGCCCTATTAGGTGTAAGCGGCTACAGCAATGGCAAGGCCAAATGAAGAACTATTTATCAGAAAGCGACTTAGCTGTTCGGTATTTAGGAGTAGGGATGCCATCCTTGTGTTTGGTCTTTTGGCCCCCGAGCATGTCACTTGTTGTTCTAATAATCTTCAATTGTTGAAGGTCGAAGATGGTTGTGACCGAACTGCCACAATGAAAGCCGTCTGACTTGCCGTGCGATTCCTAGCTTTAGTCGGGACTGCGTCGTCGGTGCCCTCCCGCTTCTTCTGTCAGGGTGCCTTCTTGTCATCTAGGGCCTGAGCAACAGCGTCAGCTGAGTTGGCATACTTGTTCACCATGTCAAATAGAGCCTTGACAGAGTTGGGAGGCTTCCGAGTGAATTTAGTGATGAACGAGGTGTCTTTGACTCCTTTTCGAAAGGCAGCGATGACGACCTCGTCCTTGATGTTCGAGATTGAGTTCTTCTTCTCAGAGAACCTCTTGACGAAGTCACGAAGAGACTCATTCTTCCTTTGATGCAACTGATATAGGTCGTACTCGGAAGATGGCCTCTCGTATGTTCCTTGGAAGTTGGCAATGAAGTGTTCCCGGAGTTCTCCCCAGGAGCCGATTGATTGCTTGGGAAGTCCTGTTAGCCATGTCCTTGCCGAGTCGGCTAGAGAGACTGGGAGGTGTTAGCCATGGCTTTGTGATCTCCTCCAGCTGCTCGGATTGCCAGGGTGTAGACCGTGAGCTAGGACTCAGGATTGGTCTTGCCGTCGTATTTTTCGATGCATGTAGGCTTGAAACCCGACGGCCAGTCGACCTATTGTAGCTCCTCGGTGAAGGCCGGTACGCCTTCATCTTCATGAGGGCTCTGGCTCCGGTTGCGGTGGTGGAACCACTCGTGATGAAGGCTGAAGTGCTTGTTCTTGTCTTCCAATTGGCGTTGCTCATCTTCCTCTCGTTCGCAGCGGCGAGTGTTGAAGTCTTGCCGAAGGTCATGTCATAGTCGGCCTTGGAGATCCCGGTTGTCCCGATGGTCATCTGGATGTCGACGCCGCTGTTTGTTGTTGGGGTTGCCGAGTGATGTCTGGCGTGACTCCGTGTGCAGCTGACTAGAGCTAGTCGCTTGGTGTTGCGTTGAGGCGGATGAGATTGCCGTTGGGAGAGCCGACTTGTTAGTCGACATGAGTGTTTCGCCCGACTGTTGATGCTGTTGATATGCAGCAGCAGTGAGCATGGCCTTGATCTTCGCGATGGTCAGGGTGGCCTAGTGATCATGCCCAAGCTGGACCATGTCCAGTAGGGTTGCGGCGGCCACGACGTTCTGTTGTGGCGTGACGAAGACGTCGTGGTCGCCGACTTCTGTTTGGAGGGTTTGTTGCTGAGCGGTTCGCCTCAGCCCTGCATAGGCCATCGTTGCGGGCATGCAGGCGTCTTGCTTCTTCCTCTTGTTGTTCTCACAGCGGCAGGCCTCCTCCTCTTGTTGCTCGTGTAGTCGGTGTGATTCCTGAGTAGGAGTAGAGCCTTTGGATGCCATGAAGATTTCTCGTAGCGAAAAGAAGCTTGCCGAGCTGCTATCCGACTTAGAGTTGGAGTCCAACTGAGAGTCGAAGTCAGAATAATTGATGGGGGTGATTATAACTCGAACCTCCCTAGATCCGATCCCGAGCGGCTCTGGGCTGTATCCGAGTCGAACTCCAGAGGATCGGGTTTGCCGCGTCGGATGTTGTTTGAAGATATCCGCGGCGTTGCCATTGTCTGTACGGGAGATTGACGATCTCTTCCCTTCTTAGCTCGATCTTGGCTGGCTCAAGGCCGAATCTGAGTCGGACCCGTAGGAAAGAGTTGTCTCGAGACCCAGACAAGATGAAGATTGCCGCAGCAAGTCGACGAGGGTTGCTGCAACGTCGTGTGGGCCGACTAGCATGGAGTCGGCCGGTTCCCTGGCAGATCGGATCGAGTCCGAGGCGGCCATGGTGATGTTGCCGAATTCATCGGCGATGAAGTCAAGGCTGCCGAACGTGATCATGTCTCCAGGAGAGAACTTGCTGCCGTCGACTCCAGTTGTTGGATCCATCGAGCTTGTTGATGTTGATCTCACCGAAGCCCCTACCTAGCGTGCCAACTATCGTTGTTTTACACCGGCAATATGAATATGGGGCTACTCGGTGGATTGCAAAGGAACACGGGGAGATTTATACTGGTTCAGGCCCTCAATGTAAGGTAATACCCTACGTCCAGTTGTGGTGGTATTCCTTTGAGGAATTATGGAGATGATTCTAATGAACCGTATGTTGTTCTGCCCTCATGGGGCACCCTGCCTCTCCTTATATACTGGGGCACAGGGGTACAAGGTAGGAGTCCTAGCCGGATCCGGCCAAGGGATTTCCTTCTTAGAGATATATCTTACCCGACTAGGACTGTATCTCTACCGGGTGCTACTATATCTCTAATTACAAGTCTCGGCCCATCCTCTATCCGAGTGGCCCATATGCTTGTGATGAGGTACCCGGGGCCCATGGCCTCCACAAGGCCGAACTCGAAAAAGATAAGGCCGCTTTGACAGAGGCCAAAACCGAGCTTGAGCAAGAGAAGGCCGAGTTGAAAGCGGCCAATACCAAGCTCGAGAAAGAAAAAGTTGAACTGGAGAAGGCCATAGCCAAGTGGGAGGCCGACTACAAAAGTGAGTCTCCGCCCTGACAATAACCTTAGCCAATCCATTAATTACTCCATATGCGGCTGTGCCTAACAAGTTTACTTGTCGGTGAATCCGGGTAGCTGCAAGAGCCAATTCCTAGATCTAGTTCCAGGCTTTTGCAGAGGAGATCAGGGCAGTCAAGGAGTCACAGGAAACCTTTGGTGAGTCCGTGAAAGGGCTCCTTCACTCGATAGATCCTTGTCCTGTGGGAACCAGCTCCAGCACAATCTTCCAACTAGAGGAGCGCCTTAAAGACGCACCGAGTGCCCTGAAGAGGTACTCGGATGAGCATGTTATTGCCGGCGTGGCCTAGACCCTGGCAATGACCAAGTCCATCTACCCAATGGCAGATGTCGAAGCCATCGGGGAGGGGTTTTCCGAAGAGACGACTCCCGAGGAGGCGCTGGAGCTGATAGCTAGGGCTAGGACGACTGCAGAAACTATCACCCAGGACCTGGGTATGTAAAGACAATATATCATGTAGTCGGTGTGTATATACATTTTGGTAAGAATATGTGTTAATGCATGTGCAAAGCCGCCAAGCTTTAGACTATTACTCAGTTGTCATTAGCTTTACTCGACAATATAGCCTACGCCGAGTTAATCTATAGGAACTTAATAAAAACGTTCACCGCAGAAAACTGTACTTGGGCAGACATGGAAAAGTCGTAGTAAAACTTCATAACTTGAGTGAAATAGGCTCGTATATTTATTGACACAGCACATACAATACATGCTGCCCCCGACCCATTACTCGATTGAAACAAACGGCGTAGTGAGTCAGAGAAGAACTGTACACATATGAAAGTATAAAACTCAGGTATAGAAGGGACGTAGCTGTTCTATATTCCATGAGTTGCTGATGAGGGCACCGTCCTCGGTCTTCAATTGGTAGGCGCCTGGCCGAGTAACCTCCGCTATAATGAATGGCCCTTCCCAGATTGGGGATAGTTTATGCCTGTCTTTGGTGGTTTGTATTTTTCTCAATACGAGATCTCCAACCAAAAAGGCGCGGCCATGGACATTGCGGTTGTGATAGTGACGTAGGCCTTGAAGATACCTCGCCGATTGGATTGTTGCGATGTCCCTTGCTTCTTCCAACTGATCAAGTTCGACCAATTGGGTGTTGTTTGAAGTGTCTTCTGAGTAAGCCCGAACTCGCGGAGAGCCGAACTCTAACTCGGTTGGTAGCATAGCCTCAGCACCATAGACCAAAAATAAAGGGGATTGCCGTATTGCCCGACTAACTGTGGTTCTGAGGGACCAAAGGACAGATGGGAGTTTGTGCACCCACCGGCCCGCGTATGGTTGTAGTCGGTCGAATATCCTTGTCTTGATGCCTTGTAAGACCATACTGTTGGCTCGTTCAACCTACCCATTGTTCCGCGGGTGTGCCATAGACACATAGCATATCTTGATGCCGAAGTCGTCACAGAAATCCTAAAACACGCCGCCCGTGAACTAAGTACCGTTGTCGGTGATGATGCGGTTGGGGACCCCGAATCGGTATAGTATACTCATGATGAAGTCCTTTGCTCGTGCCGCCGTTATGGTTGTGACGGGTTTGGCCTCAATCCACTTGGTGAATTTATCCATTGCAACGAATAGGTGTGTGAACCCTCCTGGCGCTTTTTTGAAAGGCCCGACCATGTCAAGCCCCCATACTGCAAAGGGCCAAGAGATTGGGATTGTTAGGAGTTCTTGGGCTGGGAGATTGGTTTGTCTTGCAAAGAACTGGTAGCCCTTGCATGTGCGAATGATGTCTTTGGCGTCTGTTACTGCTGTTGGCCAGAAAAATACTTGTCGGCAGGCCTTTTCAACTAACGTCCTGGATGCGGCGTGGTTGCCACATACGCCCAAGTGGATCGACTGCAAAATCTGCTTGCCCTCCTCAGTGGTGACGCAGCGCATGAGGACACCAGATGCACTTCTTCGGTACAGGTCTTCTCCGACGACTAAGAAACTCTTGATTCGACGTTTAATCCATTCGGCTTCACTGCGATCTTCTGGGAGTTTATCATCCAGTAGGAATTTGAGAATAGGAGTCCGCCAATCTTGACATATGTGCAGCGCCTCATCTGTTGCCGGGGTAGGTTCGTCTTCCGACTGCTCTGGCACCAGTTTCTTCTTGACTGATGGCTCCTTGAGTTGCTCGACAAAGATCCCTCTCGGGACCGCCTCTCGCTTGGATCCTAGATTTGCCAATTCATCTGTAGCGTCATTATATTGTCGTAGCACATGTGTTATCTCCAGCTCGTCGAACTTATTTTCTAGCTTGCGGACCTCCTGACAGTATGCCGCCATGGTATCATCGAGACATGTCCAGTCCTTCATGACTTGGTTCAAACCCCGCGCACAACCAGTCGATGTATGCCGAGTGATATAGCAATGCGGAGCCCGTGGATAAGTGCCTCGTACTCGACGACGTTGTGGGAAGCCGGGAAGTGGATTTGTAGGACATACTTAAGTTTTTCGCCGGTGGGCGACGTCAGTACAACGCTAGCCCCGGCGCCGGTGATCCTAGAGAACCGTCGAAGTACATTATCTAGTACTCTAGCTTTGCTGTTGATGCGGGCATGTGAACTTCTGTCCACTCGGCCAGGAAGTCGGCTAGAGCTTGTGATTTGATTGCTGTCCGTGGCTGAAAGGTGATGTCGAACGCCATCAACTCGAGTGCCCATTTAGTGATTCGACCGGTGGCCTCGCGGGTGATGTAGGACGTCCCCGAGTGGAAATGATGTGACCGCCATTACTTGATGTGCTTGGAAATAGTGCACCAGCTTCCGGACAGTGATGAGTAGGCCGTAGAGCAGCTTTTGGACCTGCGGGTATCTCGTCTTTGAGTCGGTAAGGACTTCACTGACAAAGTAAACTGGCCTTTGGACTTTTTGGATGTGACCCTATTCGGATCGCTCAACCACCAGCATCGTGCTGACTACTTGAGTAGTTGCCGCCAGATATAGCATTAGCGGTTCTTGGGGCATGGGTGACGCCAACACGGGGGGTGATGTAAGAAATAGCTTGAAGTCTTCCAAGGCTTGTTGGGCTTCGGGGGTCCACTGGAAATTGTTCGCTTTTTTCAATAACTTAAAGAAGGGCATACCTCGCTCGCCCAGTCGGGAAATAAACCGGCTGAGTGCTGCCATACAGCCTGTCAGCTTCTGGATGTCCTTCTGGTTAGTCGGGGGAGCCATATTCATGATTGCATTGACTTTCTCCGAGTTGGCCTCGATGCCGCGATGCAAGATGATGAAGCCGAGTAGCTTGCCGGATGGCACACCGAAGGTGCACTTTTTCGGGTTCAACTTCATCTCGAATCTTCGAAGATTGCGGAAGGTTTCTTCCAGGTCAGCGATGAGGTCTTCTTTGAACTTGGTCTTGATCACCACGTCGTCGACGTAGGCCTCCACGTTGCGCCCGATCTGAGTGTGTAAACACCATTGAATCGCCCATTGATACGTTGCTCCAGCGTTTTTCAAACCGAACGGCATAGTGATGTAGCAGTATGCTCCAAACGGCATGATAAAAGATGTTTTAAGACAGTCATCCTCCTTCAGGCTGATTTGGTGGTATCCCGAGTAGCAGTAGAGAAAACTGAGAAGGTCGCACCCTGCACTTGAATCTACCACCTGGTCTATTCTAGGTAAATCAAATGGATCCTTGGGGCACGCCTTGTTGAGATCGGTGCAGTCGACGCACATGCGCCATTTACCGTTTTTCTTCCGGATCAGAACTGGGTTTGCCAGCCAGTCCGGGTGATATACCTCTTTGATGAACCCGGCTGCGAGAAGCTTGGTTATCTCCTCCCGAATAGCAACCTTTCGGTCTTGAGCGAAGCGCCGCAGCCATTGCTGGACTGGCTTGGCGTCGGGCTCCATGTTGAGGATGTGCTCGATCACCTCCCTTGGTACGCCCGACATGTCAGACGGTTTCCACATGAAGATGTCTTTGTTGGCTTGGAGGAAGGTGACGAGCACGTCTTCCTATTTGGGGTCGAGTCCGGTCCTGACTGAAGCAGTCTTGGAGGGGTCGGAAGGGTCTAGGGGTATCTTCTTTGTGTCCGAGTCCGCTGAAATTCCCGACTTCACTGCTTTCTTGGCCAGAACTTGGTCTTCCACGACTTCAGTTGTGATGGCTTGCCGAATGTTGTTGCATCCGACTACCGCTTCTTGTGATTGAGCCAATTCGCAACTCTCCTTGTTGCAGGTGAAGGCTTGCTTGACATCGCTGCGGAGGGAGAGGACTCCTGTTGGTCCTGGCATCTTAAGCACCATATATGTATAGTGCGGTACCACCCTGAATCTGGCGAGTGCCGGTTGTCCGAGTATCACATGATACGTAGTCTCGAAGCCGGCGACCTCGAAGCAGATGTTTTCTGTGCAGAAGTTATCCCGCGTGCCGAATGTGACTGGCAAGGTGATCTGCCTGAGTGGTTTTGAAGACAAGCCGGGAATTATCCTGTGGAAGGGCACCGTGGTCGGTCGCAGGTTTGAACGAGGGATCTTCATCTCATCCAGAGTCTTGGCGAAGAGGATGTTGAGCATGCTGCCTTCGTCTATGAGAACCTTCTTCAACTTGATGTTCTTCACGACCGGGTCCAGGACGAGTGGATAGCGCCTCGGGTGTGAGACCTGATCTGGGTGATCTGCGCGGGTAAACGTGATTGACGTCTCTGACCAGCGCAAGTATTGGGGGGTGTCTGCTGTAGAGATTACATTAACGTCGCGTGCTGTTAGCTTCTGCTTGCGCTTGGACTCGTATGCAGACGGCCCTTTGAAGATATGGTTTAACTCGGCCTAGGGATCTTGGAAATCATCAGCCAGGTCCTGATCTGGCTTGTCTTTGCTCTTGTCGGCGCCAGACGTTGATGCCTGCTCAGAAGCAAACTTCTTGAGCATGAAGCAGTCTTTGGCCGCGTGCTGGCCCTTAGGGTGGAAGGGGAATGGCCGTTCATGACCTTCTGGTAGTCGTTATTCCGTTGGGGCCGTGACCGAGTACTCTCCATGTTGGCCACCTCGTTGTCCGACTTCCACTTGCGGTTGCCGGACTTGTTTTGGGATGGCTTGTTGTCGGCTTTCGCCTTTTGTTCTTTCTGTCATGACTCCTTCTTCTTGTCGAGGGCCTCTGTGACTGCTTCAGCCGAGTCGGCGTACTTGTTCGCCATGTCGAAAAGAGCCCGGATGGAGGATGGTGGCTTCCAAGTAAACTGCGCGATGAATGGGGCGTCCTTTACTCCCTTGCGGAAGGCGGCGATGACAGCCTCGTCCTTGATCATTGGTATCTTGTTGCGCTTCTCGGAGAACCTCTTGATCAATTCTCATAGAGACTCATTCTTCTTCTGGTGGAGATGATATAGATCATGTTCTGAAGATGGCCTCTCGTAGGTCTCTTGAAAGTTAGCAATAAACCGCTCCTTGAGTTCTCCCCAGGAACCGATCGACCGCCTTGGGAGCCCTGTTAGCCATGTCCTCACCGAGTCGGCTAGCGCGACTGGGAGGTAGTTAGCCATGGCTTTGTGGTCACCACCGGCAGCTCGGATTGCCAGGGTGTATACTGTGAGCCAGGACTCGGGGTTGGTTTTGCCGTCGTATTTCTCTATCCTCGTAGGCTTGAAGCCCGATGGCCAATCGACGTCCTGGAGCTCGTGAGTGAAAGCCGGAACGCCTTCGTCTTCGTGAGGGCTCCAACTCCTGTTGCGGCAGTTATACCGCTCGTGGTTGAGGCCGAAGCGTTCGTAGTCGTCCTCCTATTGGCGACACTCGTCTTCTTCGCGTTCATGGCGCCGAGCATTAATGGTGTGTCGAAGGTCACGATGTAGCCGGACTCGGAGATCCTGGTTAGGCTGGTGGTCGTACTGATGACGCCGCCAGTTGTTGTTGTTGGTGTCACCGAGTGATGTTTGGCGCGATTCCTCATGTGGCCAACATGAGCTGGCCCACCGACGCCGTGCTGATGTAGATGAGCCTGTTGCCGGAGAACCCGACCTGTTGGTCGGTATAATTGTGTCACCCGACTGCTGTTGCTGTTGGCAGGCAGCAGCTGTGATCATCGCCTTAATCTTGGTGATAGTTGGGGTGGCCTGGTGATTAGGCCCGAGCTGGAGCATATCTAGCAGGGTTGCAGCGGCCACGACGTTCTGTTGTGGCATGATGAAGACGTCGTGGTCGCCGACTTTGGTCTGGGGAATTTGTTGCTGGGCGGCTCGCCCAGCCTTGTGTAGCCCGTCGTTGCGAGCCTCGTGATGAGTTTCCTCCTGTTGTCATAGTCAGCGCGCCTCCTCCTGCTGCTCCTCTTGTAGTCGGCGCACCACGGGTGGTGGTGTTCAAGCCATCAGAATCTCGCAGGGCAGGAGAAAATTTACCAGACTGGAGTTCGAACTAGCGTTTGAACCGTTGTTCGACTTAGAGTCAGAGTCCGAGTAATTTATCAGAGTAAGAATGACTCCGACCTCCCTAAATCCAATCTGAAACGACTCTGAGCCATGTCCAAACTGAATCGTGGGGGATCAGGTCTGCTGCATGAAGTGTAGATCTGCGGGGTTGCCAATCTCATGTGGGAGATTGACGCTCTCCCCCTGGAGTCGGACACCAAAAGAGAGAGTTGTCCCGAGGCTCGGCAAAGTGAAAGATTGCCATAGTAGATCGATGAAGGTGACTGCAGCGTCTTGCGGGCTGACTAGCGCAGAGTCGGCTGGTTCCTCGGCCGGTTGGATTGGATCTGCTTCGGCCAAGGTGAGGTTGCCGATCTGGTCGGCGATGAAGTCGAGGCTACCGAAGGTTATTGTGTCTCCAGGGGAGAACTTGTCGCCGTCGACTCTGGTTGCTGGATCCATCGAGCTTGTAGATGTGAAACTCGCCGGAGCTCCTACCTGGCGCGCCAACTATCGATGTTTTACACCAACAATATAACTATAGGGCTACTCGGCAAGGGGAACTCGGTGGACTGCAAAGGAACACAAGGAGATTTTATACTGGTTTAGGCCCTCGATGAGAGGTAATACCCTATGTCCAGTTGTGGTGGTATTCCTTTGAGGATATGTGTAGATCAATGATCTCGTGTGTTATTCTCTGCCCTCAGGGGGCGCCCTGCCTCCCCTTATATACTGGGGGCAGGGGTACAAGGTAGGAATCCTAGCCGGATACGGCCAAGGGATTTCCTTCTTGGGGATACATCTTACCCGGCCTAGACTGTATATTCCTTTTTGTACAAGGCAAAATCTACCGAGTGCTACTATATCTCTAACTACAAGACTCGGCCCATCCTCTATCCGACTGGCCCATATGCTTGTGATGAGGTACCCGGGGCCCATGGCCTCCACACACCGGTCGTCCAAGTATCGCGTGGTACGCAGTCTTGAAGTTGGCGACCTTGAAGAAGATGTTTTCTATGCGGAAGTTATCCCACGTGCCGAAGGTGACCGGCAATGTTATCTGTCCAAGGGGGGTTGAAGACAGGCCAGGAATTATCCCGTGGAAGGGCGCCGTACTCGGCCGTAGTTCTGAACGAGGAATCATCATCTCATCCAGAGTCTTGGCGAAGAGGATGTTGAGCGCGCTACCTCCATCTATGAGGACCTTCTTCAGCTTGATATTTTTGATGACCGGGTCTAGGACGAGTAGGTAGCGTCTCGGGTGTGAGACCTGATCTGGATAATCTGTGCAGTTGAATGTGATGGACATCTCTGACCAGTGCAAATACTGGGGGGGCGTCTGCTGTAGAGACCGCGTGCCATAAGCTTCTGCTTTCTCTTGGACTCATACGCAGACGGCCCTCCAAAGATGTGGTTGAGCTCGGCCTGGGAATCTTGAAAATCGTCGGCCGAGCCCGAATCTGGCGTGTTTTTGTCCTTGTTGGCACCAGATGATGAAGCCTGCTTGGAAGCAAACTTCTTGAGCATGAGCAGTCCTTGGCCGCGTGGGGCAAGGCCCGTTCATAACTTTCTGGTAGTCGTTGTTCCTTGGGGGCCGCGACCGAGTTTACTGCATGTTGGCCACCTTGTTGTCCGACTTTCACTTGCGGCTGCTGGACTTGTTCTGTGATGGCTCGTTGTCAGCTTTCGCCTTCTGGTCCTTCTGCTAGGGCTCTTTCTTCTCGTCGAGGGCCTCTGTGACCGCTTTGGTCGAGTCGGCGTATTTATTCGCCATATCAAAGAGAGCCCAGACAGAGGCTGGTGGCTTCTGAGTGAACTTTGCGATGAACGGGGTGTGCTTGACTCCCTTGCGGAAGGCAGCAATGACGACCTCGTCCTTGATCATAGGAATTGAATTGCGCTTCTCGGAGAACCTTTTGATGAACTCACGGAGGGACTCATTCTTCCTCTAGTGCAGCTGGTAGAGATTGTGCTCGGAAGACAGTCTCTCGAGTACTCTTTGTCCGAGTGAGTCTTCTTCCCGAGTCCTGCTTCATGTCAGCTAGCAACGAGGCTATGAAGGGCTTCATGTAGATGTATGAATAGTGTGCACCGAATAGGCGCACCTATTAGGTGTAGCCCCTGACTTTGTGCTTAATTGTGAAGACAATTAAACATAAAGTCAAAGATCTTTAACCTGATAGTCTTTCCCGAGTAGTATACTACTGGTATATGAGACTCTTCGGTATCATGTCAACCGGAATAAACTTTATAGTCTTGCCGAGCAGGGAACTACTCGTATGTAGGACTCTTCGACTTCGTGTCAGTTGGAATGTGTGTTTATAGTCTTGCCGAGTAGGATGCTACTCGTATATGGGACTCTTCAGCTTCATGTCAGCTGGAAAGGGGGTTTATAGTCTTTCCCGAGTGGCGTCCCACCCAAAAGTTAGACTCCTCCGCATCATGTCAGCGGGAATGAGAAATTTATAGTCTCTCCCGAGTAGTGCACTACTCGAAAGTTAGACTCTTCAACGTCATATTGGCTGGAATAATGTTGCTCATGGCAACTGATGGCCACGCATGTAGGCTGAGTACCACTTTATGAAAGTAAATCCATGGCATGGTCAGGTGTACTTGAGGAAGATACCTGCATCCCCAATTTTAATGAAGACCAGTTTGTGATTCATGTAAGGATTTATCCTCGAGACTTGGTGGATAAAACAGATACCCAAACATATATGTTTAGCAATAAGGCTCTCATGAAGCATATCTGTTTACCTCATCAGCCCATGTTGGTAGCACCAGCGCTATAATTTCAACTCAGCCTGCAAGCGGCCCACATGGAGCATGCTACTGTAGGAACTCATGTCTTGGTGGCCCAGTACTGACTGTGTGGCCCAAGCCCATTAGTCGGTATCGGCTCTATAAAAAGCGAGGAGAGAGAAAAAGATTCCTTCATCTTCCCCAAATCAGCCAATCGCTTCGTCATTCGCCTTCGCACCCAACTTTTCGCCTCTTGCTCGGCTAGGGTTAGCTGCTGCTGCTGTTCCCGGCTCGAACTCGGGTGATTCCAGTCCTCTTCATCTGTTCCAAGCCCCCAATCGCTTTTCCCTTAGATCTCTCCGCCCCCAACCATGTCGAAAGCTTTAGATCCTACGGGTGTGCCGAAGAATGCCTGGCCGACTTCGGATTGCGGCTCGGTGAAACTGAAGCTGCTGGAGAGTCAAGGGTGAGTCGGTTCCAAATCCCCAATCTGGCGAAACAGTAGTTTTTGCCTCTTTTTTCAATTGGGGTTTGTGCCTTCCCTCTTCTGAGTTCTTCTGCCGCATCCTTGAATTCTATAGGTTGGAGTTGGTGAATTTGAATCCCAACTCGATTCTTCAAATCTCTCTGCGAGTGCTTTTTGGTTGTGAAGCCCCATTTTAATTTTTTTAGGCATCTGTTCCACATCAAACCCCAGCCCTCCAAGAATAATATCAATGTGATTGGGGGGGCTGGTCTCCAGTTGAGAAGTGATGGGAAGAAAACATATCTTGATCTCCCCTTGAAATCTTCCTTGAAAGGCTGGCACAAGGAGTGGTTCTATTGCGCAGATCTGGCTCCCTCCTTGCGTCCATTCACCGGCTTGCCACCGGTAGTTTTACCAAATTGGTCAGCAGATCCAACCTTTGAGGAGATGGGCCAAGTGCATCAATTGTTGGGGAAATTAGAAGAGCATAAGGAGGCTGGCCTGACTAGGCCTTGGGTGGCCCGGCGTTTCCTGACTAGGCGAATCCAGCTGCTGAAGCTGAGGAGCGCGTTCGGCAAGGATTTTTAGGGCAAATATGATCCTGACCGAGTAAGCCACGAGTCGGCCAACAAGTACAAGGTGACCGAGACCCTGTTTGGTTACTTCTTCGAGGGGGTGATTGAGACCGAAGACAATAAACGCCGGACTGCGGCTTATAGCTTCCTTCAGCCCCGTCCCAAGGTAATCTTTGTCCTTCTTCTGTGACGAATGCCTGTGGGCTTGTGTCTGTGATCGCCCAGTATTGTGTGATGTACTTTTGTTGATTCATTTGTAGTGGTGCGAGGAGTTCGACGGGGACTCCCACCCGTTGTTAGCCGTTAAATCAAAGAAGAGGCTGAGGAGCCCCCCTACTGCCTAGCCCGACTCCAAGAGAGCGGGGAAAAAGCCTATTCTATATCAGGGCGAGGGGGCCATGACGCCGCGTGTCGTGGTAGGAGGTCTGAAGATAAAGGACACCGCCGCCGCGGTACCCAGGTGATCAAGTCCCAGGTTGGGACCAGTACGGCCGAGCTCGACATTGCCGAGCCCGGCAAAAGCACCGCCGAGTAGACGATCTGAGAAGGCGCCGCCAAGCACACAGGTGCCCAAGTCGGCCACACCACCAACGGGGCCGCCTCCAGCTGCCACACCGCCGCTGACTGCTTCGCCGACCGAGCCGACAACCGGGCGCAGCGCTCCACAGGGACCCGGATCGCCTAGCAGGAAACTCAAGTTCTCCAAGAGGTAAGCTGCTCTAGATCTTCTGAGATTCTCATCTGTTGCAGTATTATTTTGATGTCTGTTTTGCCATGCAGGAAGCGTGCCGATATCGATCTCAAGGAGACCGCTCCGACCGCTCCCCTTGAAGAGCCCGCCCTAGCCGAGCTGGCCCCTGCGAGCACACCCGCTGAGCCGGTGGCTAGCCTAGTCACCGAGACTGAGGTAGTCCCGACTGTGGGGCCGCTGGTGCCGCCCGACCAAGGGGCAGTTACTGAGGTTGCTGTCCCAGCCCCTGAGTCGACGCCCGCTGCCGAGGCTATTGCCGAAACCCTCGAGTCGACCCCTGAGGCCGCAGGGGATGCCGGCATGGGGGCCAGGACCCCGTCGCTGTCATGGTCGTCGTTGTCATCGCGCCGGAGATCCCGAACCTCCCTCGGATTGAAGCTCCTCCGCGTAAGTTCCCCCGGACGTTCACCTGGACGGCGCCTGATGGGACCGCGAGGAGGTTCAAGTTCAATGAGGCCACGGTGAGAAGGGAACGTGAAAGCTTGCTTCGCGCCGCCATTGCCGGGTCCGAGGGGGTTCGTGTATGATTCTTGCGACGGAGTCTTGGTGGTCTTCCTGTTCTGACGTCTAACTCCGTTCTTGACTTGTTCTCTCCCTGAGCAGAAGCTTGTTGATCGTAACGAGGAGATGACCGGGATCCTGGTCGAAATGGCCCCCCATCTCGCGGAATTAGAGCAGCTCCGGGCGTTGAAGGCCGAGATGGAGGAGCGCCACACGGGGAGGGAAGCCTGGCTGAAGGATGCCGCCACCCAGCTCAGGGATGAAACTTGGGCCCAAGCCGGGAAGATTAGAGGTAAATCCCCCAAATGCATCTTCCCGACTGAACCATTCATGTATTTCTCTAGCTGCATTGTTCCTGACTGCCCAGTTGTGTCATGGATGCAAGGTTGAGTTCTTGACAAATCTGTTGTGCAGCCCTCGAAGCCGAGTTAAAGACCCGAACAGAGAGGGAAGCCCAGCTGAAGGAGGCTGAGGAAGCCAAGGCCAAGCTTGAGAAGGACAAGGCCGACCTAACAAAGGCCAACGCCGAGCTCGAATGGGAGAAGGCCGAGTTAAAAGAGGCCACCATCAAGCTCGGCGAAGAAAAGGCTAGACTGGAGAAGACCGTGGCCGAGTGGGAGGCCGATTACGTGAGTAAGTCTCCGTCTCGACAATGATCTTAACCAATCCTTTAATCATTCCATCTGCAACCGTGCCTAACAAGTTTACTTGTCGGTGGACCTAGTCAAACCTCAGAGCCAATGCCCAGGCCCAATATCGGTTTTATACAGAGGAGATAAGGGTTATCAGGGAATGACGGGAGGCCCTCGTCGGGTCCGTGAAAGGGTTCCTTGATCTGATGGATCCCCGCCTTGTGGGAACCAGCTGCAGCCGAATCCCCTAAGTGGAGGCGCGTCTTGAGGATGCACCGAGTGCCCTGAAGAGGTACTCGGATGAGCATGTCATTGCTGGCGTGGCCCAAACCCTGGCAATGACCAAATCAATCTACACGAGGGCAAACATTGAAGCCATCGGGTAGGGGTTTGCCGAGGAGATGACGCCCGAGGAGGCGCTGGAGCTGATAGCACGGGCGAGGCCAACTGCTGAGATTATCACCCTAGACCTGGGTCTATAAGAGCAACATATCATGTAGTTGGTATGTATAAACTTTTGTGGAAAACATGTGTAAATATATGTGCAATGCCGCCAAGCTTTGAATTATTACTCATTTGTCATCAACTTTACTTGACTGTGTATTGTATGTCGAGTTAGTCTGTCAGAACTTAATAAAATCGCTCAATGTAAGAAACTGTACTCGGGCAAACGTGAGTCGTAGTAAGGCTTCATAACTGGAGTAGGACAAGCTCGTATATTATTGACAAAACACATATATACTTGCAGCCCCCGACTCACTACTCGGTTGATATAAGCAGCGTAGTGAGTCAGAGAAACTGTACACATGAGAAATTATAAAGCTTAGGTATAGAAAGGACGTAGTTGTTCTATGTTCCATGAGTTGCTGATGAGGGCACCGTCTTTGGCCTTCAGTCGGTAGGCGCCTGGCCATGTGACCTCGGCTATAATGAACGGCCCTTCCCAGATTGGGGATAATTTGTGCCTGTCTTTGGTGGTTTGTATTTTCCTCAAGACGAGATCCCCGACCAAAAAGGCGCGGCCACGAACATTGCGATTGTGGTAGCGACGCAGGCCTTGAAGATACCTTGCCGACTGGATTGTTGCGATGTCCCTTGCTTCTTCCAACTGATCTAGCTCGACCAATCAGGTGTTGTTTGAGACATCTTCTGAGTAGGCCCGGACTCACAGAGAGCCGAACTATAACTCTGTCGGTAGCATAGCCTCAGCACCGTAGACCAGAAAGAAAGGGGGATTGCCCTGTTGCCCGACTAACCGTGGTTCTGAGAGACCAGAGAACAGATGGGAGTTCTTGTACCCACCGGCCCGCGTATGGTTGTAGTCAATCAAATATCCTGGCCTTGATGCCTTGTAAGACCATACCGTTGGCTCGTTCGACCTACCCGTTGCTCCGCGGGTGTGCCACAAATGCATAGCAGATCTTGATGCTGAAATCTTCACAGAAGTCTTGGAATACGCCGCTGGTGAACTGAGTACCGTTGTCAGTGATGATGCGGTTAGGAACCCTAAATATGTATAGTATACTCATGATGAAGTCCTTTGCTCGTGCCGCTGTTGTGGTTGCAATGGGTTTGGCCTCAATCCACTTGGTGCACTTGTCAACTGCGACGAATAGATGTGTGAACCCTCCTGGCGCTTTTTTGAAAGGCCCGACCATGTCGAGCCCCCATACTGCGAATGGCCAAGAAATAGGGATAGTTTGGAGTTATTGGGCTAGGAGATTTGTTTGTCTTGCATAGAACTAGCAACCCTCGCACTTGCGAACAATGTCCTTGGCGTCTGTTACTGCTATGGGCCAGAAAAATCCCTGCCGATAAGCCTTTCCGACTAACGTCCTAGATGCGGCATGGTTGCCACATATGCCCAAGTGGATCGACTGCAGGATCTGCTTGCCCTCCTTGGTGGTGACGCAACGCATGAGGACACCGGATGCGCTCCTTCGGTGCAGGTCTTCTCTGACTAGCAGGAAGCTCTTGCTTCGACGTTTGACTTGCTCGGCTTGACTGCGATCGTCTGGGAGTTCGTCGTCCAGGAGAAATTTGGCAACAGGGGTCCACCAGTCTTGAAATATGTGCAACACCTCATCTGTAGCCAGGGTAGGTTCACCTCCCGACTGTTCCGGCGCTGGTTTCTTCTTGACTGATGGCTCCATAAGTTGCTCGACAAAGATTCTAGTCAGAACCGCTTCTCGCTTGGATCCCATGTTTGCCAGTTCATCTGCAGCATCATTGTATTGTCGTAGGACACGTGTTATCTCCAGCCCGTCGAACTTGTTTTCCAGCTTGCGGACCTCTTGACAGTATGCCGCCATGGTATCATTGAGACAAGTCTAGTCTTTCATGACTTGGTTCACCACAAGTTGAGAATCCCCGCGCACAACCAGTTGACGTATGCCGAGTGATATAGCAATCCGGAGCCCGTGCATAAGTGCCTCGTACTCGGCGACATTGTGGGAAGCCAGGAAGTGGATTTGTAGAACGTACTTGAGTTTTTCACCAGTGGGGGATGTCAATATGACTCCAGCCCCGGCGCCGCCGATCCGTAGAGAACTGTTGAAGTACATTGTCCAGTACTGTAGCTTCGCTGTTGATGTAGGCAGCTGAACTTCTATCCACTCGGCCACGAAGTCGGCTAGAGCTTGTGATTTAATTGCTGTCCGTGGCTGAAAGTTGATATCGAACGCCATCAACTCGAGTGCCCATTTAGCGATTCGGCCGGTGGCCTCGTGATTATGAAGGACATCCCCGAGTGGAAACGATGTAACCACCGTGACTTGATGTGCTTGGAAATAGTGCACCAGCTTCCGGATTGTGATGAGTAGGCCATATAACAGCTTTTGGACCTACGGATATCTCGTCTTCGAGTCAGCAAGCACCTCGCTGACAAAGTAAACTAGCCATTGTATTTTCTGGATGTGACCCTGTTCGGATCGCTTGACCACCAGCACCGTGCTGACTACCTCAGTGGTTGCCGCCAGATATAGCTTTAGCGGTTCTTGGGGCATAGGTGACGCCAACATGGGAGGTGATGTAAGAAATTGTTTGAAGTCTTCGAAGGCTTGTTGGGCTTCGGGAGTCCACTGGAAGTCATCGGCTTTCTTTAATAGCTTGAAAAAGGGCATGCCCCATTCGCCCAGTCGGGAAGTAAATCGGCTGAGTGCCACCATGTAGCTTGTCAGCTTCTGGACGTCCTTCTGGTTAGTCAGGGGAGCCATGTTCATTATTGTGTTGACTTTCTCCGGGTTGGCCTCGATGCCGTGATGCGAGACGATGAAGCCGAGTAACTTGCCGGATGGCACACCGAAGGCGCACTTTTCCGGGTTCAACTTCATCTTGAATCTTCAAAGATTTTGGAAGGTTTCTTCCATGTCAGCGATGAGTTCTTCTTTGGACTTGGTCTTGATCACCACGTCGTCAACATATGCTTCCACGTTGCACCCGATCTGAGTGTGCAGACACCACTGAATTGCCCGTTGATAGGTTGCTCCAGCATTTTTCAAACCAAACAGCATTGTGATGTAGCAGTACGCTCCAAACGGCGTGATGAAAGATGTCTTTAAGCAGTCTTCCTCCCTCAGGCTGATTTGATGGTATCCCGAGTAGCAGTCGAGAAAGCTGAGTAAGTCGCACCCGGTCGTGGAATCTACCACCTGATCTATCCTGGGAAGACCAAATGGGTCCTTGGGGCACGCCTTGTTGAGATCGGTGTAGTCGACGCACATGCGCCATTTACCGTTTTTCTTCCAGACCAGAACTGGGTTTGCTAGCCAATCTGGGTGACAGACCTCCTTCATGAACCTGGCTGCGAGGAGCTTGGTGATCTCCTCCCAAATAGCTTCCTTGCGGTCTTGAGCGAAGCGGCGTAGCCGTTGTTTAACTGGCTTGGCGTCTGTCTTCACATTTAGGGTGGACTACAAGTCGCCTTGAGCTTTTAACCCGCTTTCGCAAGCCTTTTTAGATAGGTCGCAAGCCGCCTTGTGTCAATCGCCCTACATCCCTAGCCTCCTTGTCAGCCCCGCTTGACCTATTGGCACTTATACTCTAGCCGGAGCAATAGGGTTGAGCCGTAAAACCCTAGTTCGCGCTACCTGTCTCAAAATAGCCATAACTTTTGCATACGGACTCGGATTTGGGCAAATTTTATATCTGCGGACATCTACAGAAAATTATACATCCGCTTCTCCCTAAGCATGTTGGGTTCAGCCGATCTAAAATGTGAAATTTGGCCTGCAAGACTGAGTTTTCAAGCTCCGAAGTTCCTGCACGCTTTTCAGAGCGCCTCTGCGTGTTTTTCCAGGGTCACTCCGTGCCTTATATTGAGCTGCCAATTTTTGTGGTTGCTTCTTGTGTACTAGGTGTACTCCTAGTAGAAAAAAAAGAAAAAAGAAAAAAGAGAAGAAAAAAAGAAAAAAAAGAGAAAAGGATAGAGAGCTATTTTTAGTAAGCAATCTTGCTGAGCTGATCTTTCAAGATATTCGAGAGACCAGGTGAGAGAGAGTTTCCTAAGTCCTTTGTTTCTTACTCTCGCTTATTACGCTGGTTCTAGGAACGTGTCTCGGCCAGCGACTGCTACAAGTATTTGGGACACTTATTCAGCTTTGATATTCTGTTATTAATTTTGCTAATCCTTGCTACAATACACTGCCTTCCGAGATCCACACACTTTTGGTCAGTACAGATTGATCCTCGCAATCGCACCCCTGCCGTCGTCAAACATCCCACCTCTCTGAGTTGTGCCGCATGCTTCAATTGGTAAGATTTTTGTAAGAGCAAGGTAAGACACTTGAGAGTGTGTTCTAGCGCCTAGTAGTTGATAGGGATCATACTTTTGTGCTATTTGTTTTCCATTTTCTACTAACCATGGCAGGTGTGAATGATTTCGCTGATTGTGCTTTAAAAGAGGAGATCACTAAGCTGGATTAGAAGATTGAGAAAAATGTAGCTGCCATGACTGCTATGAAGGAAGACCTCCAGGCTATAGTGGGGAGCATTACCACCCTCACTAACAGCATCGAGCAGTTGGCAGCAAACCATTCCCCAACACCACCCCTTGTTGATGATCTTTTTGCTAAGGTCAAATTTACTTTGCCATTCTTTTTTGGTACTTACGATGCTGAGGCATACCTTGATTGGGAGATGACAGTACAACAAAAGTTTAACTCACACCTAGTTCCTGAGGTATATAGGGTTAGGCAAGCTACAAGTGAGTTCAAGGATTTTGCTAAAATCTGGTGGCAAGAATTAGGTAATCTCAACTTACAACCTGATACATGGGATAGGTTAAAACAAGCTATGCGAAATAGATTTGTTCCTCTTTCCTATCAACGTGACTTGCGTAAGAAACTGCAACGTTTAGAACAAGGTACTATGTCTGTTCCAGAGTTTTACGCTGAGCTTCGGAAGAGAATGATTCGTTGAGGGGTAGTGGAGGATACAGAGGATAAAATCTGTTGTTTTTATGGTGGTTTGAGGCGTGAAATTCAGGATATTGTTGATTATAAGGAATTTAGTACTGTCAAATGTTTGTTCCAGCTTGCTATGCTTGTAGAGAAGGAATTGCAGGGATGTCAACAGAGGAACCGGAGCAACTTTGGCGTTTCCTTCATGCCACAAACAACGACAACAGCAGGATCGACTAAGCCGTTCCCTTCTTCGTGTAATCGTACAGCGCCACCACCAGTATCTGAGAAGAGCCAAGGTAATGTGGAAAAAGAAGAAAGATATAGAGACAGAAGATCCACCTATTGTTCCATGCATGTTTCAAGATGGTTTAATTAAGAGTGCACCTACAGTTTTTGAAAATGAGAACAAAGGTAACAGAAATGGTGCTACATTCACTCAAGGTATGGACAATTTTGATGTGCTATATATGTCCACGAATCATGTTAGTTTAGAGCAATCTCCAGTGGAATCATATGTTAACTTACCTTTCTCACACGATGATTTGGTTCCTATTTCTTGTGATAAAGAAGAGTTGTGCAATGCTTCACTTATATCCGTGCCACAACTAGTGAATGAACATGTTAGTAATGTTGTTGAACCACCATATGCTGATTTTAGACATGTTGTTCACATTGCTAGCGAGAATGAAGAGCTTAGATTGCTATCTTCTTTAAATACTTGGGGTTATATTCAATTTGATGATCTTTGTCCACTCAATTGTTTAGAGAAGAAATTATTTGCTACATCTGATTTGCCATGTTCTTCTCATGTGATTTTTCATGTTATTGGCAATTATGATAATAAAGGAGAATATAATGTGCATAGAGTATACATTTGTTCGAATTTTAATATACCTCCTTTTCATAATGACATGTCTTGTCTAGAGGACCACATGAGTATAAATAATTCTCTATCTAGTTCCTCTAGTTGTTTAAATGAGTTTCGGGTTGGTTTGCACGAAGGGCAGTGTTGTGAGCTGCATGACACTACAAAGTGTTCTCCATGTTTAAAAATTTCAAAATCCAGCCATATGCACAACACTACCTCACCCTATGTTGTGAAAGATAAATATATGTTCATCAGGCTTAATGATAAAGTGAAACCGCGGACGGTTTCCAATCAAGAAGGGGAGGATGATGAGGACATCACTAGCTCGGATATGACCCTAGCTACCTTATGTATTTATTAACCAAAGGTGCATGCTTTCTATGTAAGATTTACGCGTTATATATTTGAATAGTCGTTACTGCACCATGAGTTTTGTGTGTTCTTGTTTGCAGAGATACTTGCTTGGGTGAAGGGAAAGAGACCGAGCGTAAGGAACACATGGATGATCAAAGAAGTTGATTGGGGACCAAACCAAGACCTTATCCAAGTCTACTCCTACATCACCACATCACTTTTTGGTCCATAGAAAGCAAGAGATGAAGTTCTGCATGTTTTGGATTCGGATTCGAACCTCCTGACAGCATCAACTTCAAACGGACCTAGCCGCTGATCCAGAAGGACTCTCGGGGCCCATGAGTACTTGTTGCAAAGCTTATGGAGTCTACTTTCAGATGGTTTTGGTCCCATATCAAAATTACTCCTAAGCTGTCCGGAATCATTGAAACAAGACACATACCTCTTCCAGTCTGAGTCTGTTTTGGGCCTTGGGCCTTGTAATTGTGTCGTGGGCTAGGCCTAAGGGGTCTGTGCCCTAGGGACAACCCTAGGACGTCCCAACTCCTATATATATAGTAGCCGCCATTGTTTAAAGGTGGGTTTTGCTTAGATTATTCTGCCATTGTAGTTTTGCCGTCTAGATCGGTTTGTACAACCCCAACTTCGTGTGCTAAACATTCATCTGCAATTCAGATTATGTTCTTCCTTGTTCTTGCAAATTTCTTCGATTGTTTGCAGGAGCAAAAACTTCGTGGTTAGGTCGATTGCGTGAGAGTGTGGCCGATAACGACAAGACGCGCGGGTGTAGCGAGTGCGAGGTGACAATCAGTTGATCGGAAGCCTCAAAACGTGAACGTCCACACGTCGCCAAATCGAACCTATCGGAAGATAGGGCACCTAGTCGCATCAGTGTCCGTCGTAGAGACCATGTTGATGTCGCGCGCTGATAGCTTTTGTTTGCGCTTGGACTCATACGCGAGCGGCCCTCCAAAGATATGATTGAGCTCGGCCTAGGGGTCTTGAAAGTCGTCAGCCAAGCCCTGGTCTGGCTTGTCCTTGTCCTTGTCCTTGTCGGCACCAGACGATGAAGCCTATTCGGAGGCAAACTTCTTGAGCAACTAGCAGTCTTTGGCCACGTGCTAGCCCTTAGGGTGGAAGGGGCATGGCCCACTCATGACTTTCTAGTAGTCGTTGTTGCGTTGGGGCCGCGATCGAGTTCACTCCATGTTCGCCACCTTGTTGTCTGACTTCCGCTTGCGGTTGCCGGACTTGTTTTGAGACGGCTCGTTGTCGGCTTTTGCCTTCTAGTCTTTCTGTCAGGACTCCTTCTCGTCGAGGGCCTCTACGACCGCTTCAGCTGAGTCAGTGTATTTGTTGGCCATGTCAAAAAGAGCCCGGATAGAGGGTGGTGGCTTCCGAGTGAATTTCGCAATGAACGGGGTGTCCTTTACTCCCTTGCGGAAGGCGGCAATGACGGCCTTGTCTCGGATCATTGGGATCTTGTTGCGCTTCTCGGAAAATCTCTTGATAAAATCTCATAGAGACTCCTTCTTCTTCTGGTGTAGTTGATACAAATCATGCTCAGAAGATGGCCTCCCGTAGGTTCCCTGAAAATTGGCAATGAACCGCTCCTTGAGTTCTCCCCAGGAACCGATTGACCGCCTCGGGAGCCCTGTCAGCCATGTCCTTGCCGAGTCGGCTAGCATGACTGGGAGGTAGTTAGCCATGGCTTTGTTGTCACCCCCAGCAGCTCGAACTGCTAGGGTATATACGGTGAGCCAGGACTCGGGATTTGTTTTGCCGTCATACTTTTCAATTCCTGTGGGCTTAAAGCCAGTCGGCCAGTTGACGTCCTGTAGCTCCCGAGTGAAAGCTGGAATGCCTTGTCTTCATGAGGGATCGGGCTTCGACAACAGCGGTTAAACCACTCGTGATGGAGACTAAAGCGCTCATTTTCATCCTCCAGTCGGCGGTGCTCGTTTTCGTGTCGTTCGTGGCGCCGGGCATTGATGGTGTGGCGGAGGTCGTGTTGTATGCGCTCTCAGAGGTCTTGGTTGGGCCGGCGGTCATACTGGCGATGCTGCTGACTGTCATTGCCGAGTGACGTTTGCCTGGACTCCTCGCGTGGCCGACTTGAGCCAGCCGCCCAACACCGTGCTGACGTGGATGAGCCTCCTGCTGGAGATCCCGACCGGTTAGTCAGTATCACAGTGTCGCCCGACTGCTGTTGTTGTTGCTGGCAGGCAGCAGCCGTGATCATCGCCTTGATCTTGGCGATAGTTGGGGTGCCCTGGTGATCAGGCCCGAGCTGGAGCGTGTCCAGCAAGGCTACGGCGGCCACAACATTCTGTTGCAGCGTGACAAAGTCGTCGTGATCACCGACCTTAGTCTGGAGAATTTGCTGTTGAGCTGCTCGCCCATCCTTGCGTAGCCCGTCAATGCGAGCCTCACGGTTAGCCTCCTCTTGTTGTCGTAGTCGGCGCGCCTCCTCCTGTTGCTCCTCTTGTAGTCGGTGCACCTTGGGTGGTGGTGTTGAAGCCATAAAGATCTTGTGGGGGAGGAGGAAACTCGCCAGACTGGAGTCCGAACTAGCGTTCGAACCATTATCCGACTTGGAGTTGGACTTCGAGTAGTTTATCAGAGTAAGAATGACCCCGACCTCACTAGATCCAATCTAAAACGGCGCTTGGCCATGTCCAAACTGAATCGCAGGAGATTGGGTCTGCTGCGCGGGATGTAGACCCACAGCGTCGCTAAATCCATGCGGGAGATTGACGATCTCTCCCCTTCTTGGCCCAACCCGAGCTAGCTCAAGGCTTAGTGCAAGTCGGACGCCAAAGAAGAGAGTTGTCCCAATGCTCGGCGAAGTGCAGGACTACCGCAGTAGATCATTGAAGGAGATTGCGGCGTCCTGTGGGCCGACTGGTGCAACGTCGGCTGGTTCCTCGACTGGCTGGATTGGATCTGCTTCGGCCAATGTAAGGTTGCCGATTTGGTCGGTGATGAAATCGAGGCTTCCGAAAGAAATTATGTCTCCAGGGGAGAACTTGTTGCCGTCAATTCTGGTTGCTAGATCCATCGAGCTTGTAGATGTGAAACTCATCGAAGCCCCTACCTGGCGTGCCAACTGTCGATGTCTTACACTGGCAATACAACTATAGGGCTACTCGGTGAGGGGAAACTCAATGGATTGCAGAGGAACACAAAGAGATTTAATACTGGTTCAGGCCCTCGATGTGAGGTAATACCCTACGTCTAGTTGTGGTGTTATTCCTCTGAGGAGTTGTGTCGATCAATGGTTTCATGATCTTGTGCCCCTTGAGGGGCGCCCTACCTCCCCTTATATACTAGTGGGCAGGGGTACAGTATAAGGATCCCATCCAGATACGGCCAAGGGATTTCCTTCTTAGAGATAGAAATTTATCCAACTAAGACTATGTTTTCCTTATTGTACAAGGCCAAATCTGCCGGGTGCTATCTTATCTCTAATTACAAGACTCGGCCCATCCTCTTTCCGAGTGGCCCATATGCTTGTGGTGAGGTACCCGGGGCCCATGGCCTCAACAACTTGGGTGTGGAACCCCACTTCAATTTCTTTAGGCATCTATTCCACATCAAGCCCCAACCCTCCAAGAATAAGGTTCAGGTGATTGGGGGGGCTGGCCTTCAGTTAAGAAGTGAGATGAAAAAGGTATATACCAGTCTTCCCTTGAAGTCTTCCTCGAAAGGGTGGCACAAGTAGTGGTTTTATTGTTCCGATCTGGTGCCCTCCCTGCCTGCATTCACTGAGAAGCCCCCGACAATCTCGCCCAATTGGTCATCGAACCCGACCTTCAAAGAGATGGGTCAGGTGCATCAGCTACTAGCCAGGTTGGAGAAGTTCAAGGAAGCCAACCTGACTGGCCCTTGGGTGGCCAAGCGTTTCCTGACCCGATGCATTCAGCCGCTGAAGCTGAGGAGCGAGTTCTACTGGGACTATCAAGGGAAAGATGACCCCAACCGAGAAAGCCGAGAGGTGATCGGCCAGCAAGAAGTGACCGAGATCTTGTTCACCTATTTCTCCAATGGGGTGATCGAGACCGAGGACGCGGAGCGCTGCATCGCGGCTTATAACCAGAACCGGCCCCATCCTGAGGTAACATCTCCTTCTCTTCCGTAATGAATGCTTGTAGACATATATCTGTAATTGCCTAGCATTGTGTGATGTATGTTATTGAATTGCTTGTGGTGGTGCAAGGAGTTTGATGACGATTCCTGTCCGTTGTCAGCCATGAAATCGAAGAAAAGGCCAAGAAGTCCTTTGGCCACCCAGCCCGACTCTAAGAGAGCGGGGAAGAAACCCATTGCAGATCGGGGGAAGGAGAAGGTGGTGAAGTCGAGTACCACTGCCGGGAGCCTAAAGATAAGGGACACCGCCGGCACGGCACCTAGGCCATTGAGTCCTAGATCGGGACCCGTGCAGCCGAGCTCCCCGACGCCGGGCTTAACCAAAGTGCCGCCGAGTACGAAGTTGACCGCAGCGCCGCCGAGTACTTGAGCGCCCTAGCCGGTCACACCATGGATGGGGCCAACCAGGGCTAAAGTGCCGCCGCCGACTGTCGCGCCTTCTGGCCTGACAGCCAGCAACCCTCCAGTACTAGCCTCTGGATCTCCCGGACAGAATCTCAAGTTTTCCAAGAGGTGGGTGGTTCTGGGTCTTCTGAGAATCATGTTTACGATTGTGTCGTCTTGATGTTGGATTCATTGCGTAGGAGGCGGGTCGACATTGACCTCAAGAGGGCCACGCCGGCCACTCCCGCTGCCAATCCTGCCTAGCCGAGTCGGCGCCAGCGAGCACACCTGTTGAGCCAGTGGCGTTCCCAGTTGCAGAAACTAGGACAGCCCCGACTGCAGGGCCGCCGACACCGGTTGACCAGGGGATGGTTGCCAGAGCCGCTGCCCTAGCTCCTAAGCCAGTGCCTATCGTCGAAGCCATCGTGGTGGCACCTAAGCCAGTGCCGGTTTTTGATGCCATGGCTGCAGCCCCTAAGTTGACCCCCGAGGCCCCGGAGGCCACCGAGTTGGGGGCCAGGAGTCCGTCGCCGTCCTGGTTGTCATCGTCGTCGTCATCGCTATATCCTCCTTCGGATAAGCCGGACCTCCCCAGGCTCGAAGCTCCTCCTCGCAATTTCCCGCGGACGTTCCATTGGACGGCGCCCAATGGAACCGCGAAGAGTTATAGGCATGACGAGGCTGCAGCGGTAAGGGAGCGCGAAAGCTTGCTGCGCACCACACTCGCCGCGTCCCAGGGGATCTAGGCATGACCTTCGTCGTATTATAGTCTTGGTTATCTTGCTCGTATGAGTTATCTGACGACTGACTCTATTTTGCTCTGTTTTTCCCTGAGTAGAAGCTCGTTGATCGCTTGGAGATGATGAGCGAAGTCTTGATGCGGGTTGTCCCCCAGCTCCAAGAGTTAGACCAACTCCGGGCCTTGAAGGCCGAGGTAGAAGGGCGCTGCCAGGAGAGGGAGTCTTGGCTGAGGGACTCCGTTACTCATCTCAGGGCCAAGAATTGGGACCAAGCCAGTAAGATTAGAGGTGAGCCTCCGAGATGTATCTTTCTGACCAGATCCATAGTATATTTCTTTAGCTGCGTTGTTCCCGACTGCCCGGTTGTACCTTGACTGCAATGTCGAGTCCTTGACTAATCTGTCTTGCATCCCTCAAAGCCGAGTTGAAGGGCCAAGCAGAGAGGGAAATCCAGCTGAAGGAGGCCGAGAAAGCCTGGGCCGAGCTTGAAAAAGACAAGGCCGACCTGACAAAGGCCAAGACCGAGCTTGAGCAGGAGAGGGCCGAGTTGAAAGAGGCCAACGACAAGCTCGGTAAGGAAAAAGTCGAACTGGAGAGGACCATAGCCAGGTGGAAGGCCGACTATGACAGTAAGTCTCCCTTTTGACACTGATCTTAACCAATCCATTGATTACTCCACTGCAGCTTTACTTAACAAGTTTACTTGTTGGTGAACCCGGGTAGTTGCTAGAGCCAACTCCTGGGCCCAATTTCAGGCTTACGAAGAGGAGATAAAGGTGGTCAAGGATTCACGGGAGGCTCTCCTCGGACCCGTGAGAGGGCTCCTTGACATCGTGGATCCTCACCCCGTGGGAACCAACTGCAGCTCGATCACCCAAGTGGAGGCGCGCCTAGGGGATGCATCGAGTGCCCTAAAAAGGTACTCGGATGAGCATGTCATTACCGGCGTGGCCCAAACCCTGGCTATGACCAAGTCCATCTACCCAAGGGCAGATGTTGAAGCCATCGGGGAGGGGTTTGCCGAAGAGACAACTCCTGAGGAGGAGCTGGAGCTGATAGCCAAGGCGAGGCCGACTGCAGAGATTATCACCAGGGATCTGGATCTGTCAAAATAGTACATTATGTAGTCGGTGTATTGTAGTTTTTTGTAAAGACATGTGTAAATATATATGCTGTGGAGGCCATGGGCCCCGGGTACCTCATTACCAGTATATGGGCCACTCGGATAGAGGATGGGCTGAACTATGTAATTAGGGATAAGATAGCATCCGGCAGGCTTTGCCTTGTATAACGAGGAAACATAGTCTTAGTCGGATAGGACTCTATCTCTAAGAAGGAAATCCCTTGGCCGTATCCGGCTAGGATCCTTATCATGTACCCCTGTCCCCTAGTATATAAAGGGAGGCAGGGCGCCCCTCAGGGTAGGAGACAAGATCATCGATCATCAAACACCTCAGAGGAATAACACCTCAACTGGACGTAGGGTATTACCTCACATTGAGGGCCTGAACCACTATAAACCTTTCCCGTGTTCCTCTGCAATCCACCGAATTCACCTTCGCCGAGTAGCCCCATAGTTTTATTGCTGGTGCAAAGCATCGACATATGCAGTGCCGCCAAGCTTTATTACTCAGTTGTCATTAGCTTTACTCGATTATATGGTCTGCACCGAGTTAGTCTGTAGGAACTTAATAAAATCGTTCGCCGCAAAAAGCTATACTCAGGCAAACATAATAAAGTCGTAGTGAAGCTTTGTAACTTAAGTAAGATAAGCTCGTATATTATTGACAGAGCATATAAGATACATGCAGCCCCCGACTCACTACTCGGTTGAAACAAGCGGCGTAGTGAGTCCGACTGGAACTATACACATGGAAGAAATAAGAAACTCAGGTATAGAAAGGACGTAGCTATTCTATGTTCCATGAGTTGCTGATGAGGGCACCGTCTTCAGTCTTCAGTCGGTAGGCACCTAGCCGCGTGACCTCAGCTATAATGAACGGCCCTTCCCAGATTGGGGATAGTTTGTGCCTGTCTTTGGTGGTTTGTATTTTTCTCAAGATGAGATCTCTGACCAAACAAGCGCGGCCACGGACATTGTGATTGTGGTAGCGACACAGGACTTGAAGATACCTTGCCGACTAGATTGTTGCGATATCCCTTGCTTCTTCCAACTGATCTAATTCAACCAATCGGGTATTATTTGAGATGTCTTCTGAGTAAGCCCGAACTCGTGGAGAGCCAAACTCTAACTCGGTTGGTAGCATAGCCTCGGCACCATAGACTAGAAAGAAAGGGGATTGCCCTGTTGCCCGACTAACTGTGGTTCTGAGAGACCAGAGAACATATGGGAGTTCTTGGACCCACCGGCCTACGTATGGTTGTAGTCGGTCGAAGATTCTGGTCTTGATACCTTGTAAGACCATACCGTTGGCTCGTTCAACCTGCCCGTTGCTCCGCGGGTGTGCCATAGACGCGTAGCAGATCTTGATGCCGAAGTCATCACAGAAATCTTGAAATACGCCGCCCGTGAACTGAGTACCTATGGAGGCCATGGGCCCCGGGTACCTCATCACAAGCATATAGGCCATTCGGATAGAGCATGGGCCGAGTCTTGTAGTTAGAGATATAGTAGCACCCTGTAGATTTTGCCTTGTACAAAAAGGAATATGCAATCTTAGCCAGGTAAGATGTATCTCTAAGAAGGAAATCCCTTGGCCGTATCTAGCTGGGATTCCTATCTTGTACCCCTGCCCCACAGTATATAAGGGGAGGCAGGGCACCCCTTGAGGGCAGAACATCACACGAGATCATTGATCCACATACATCCTCAAAGGAATACCATCACAACTGGACGTAGGGTATTACCTCTCATCGAGGGCCTGAACCAGTATAAAATTTCCTTGTGTTCCTTTGCAATCCATCGGATTTCCCCTCGCCGAGTAGCCCCATAATCATATTGCCGGTGTAAAACATCGACAGTTGGCGCGCCAGGTAGGGGCTTCGGTGATATCTTCATCAACAATCTTGATGGATCCAACAAGCGCTGTCAACGGTAACAAGATCTCCCCCGGAGACATAATTTCTTTCGGAAGCCTCGACTTCGTTGCAGACCAGATCGGCAACCTCACCTTGGCCGAAGCAGATCCAATCCAACCAGCCGACGTTGTGCTAGTCGGCCTACAGGATGCCGCAATCTCCTTCATTGATCTACTGCGGAAATCCTTCACTTCACCGAGCATTGGGACAACTCTCTCCTTTGGTGTCCAACTTGCGCTAGGCCTCGAGCCAGCCCGGGTCAGGCTAGGAGGGGAGAGATCGCCAATCTCCCACGCAGACTCGGCAACGCCGTGGATCCACATCTCACGCGGCAGACCCGATCTCCCACGGTTCAGTTTGGACAAGGCTTAGAGCCGTTTCAGATTGGATCTACGGAGGTCGGAGTCGTTCTTACTCCGATAAACTACTCGGATTCCAACTCCAAGTCAGACAACGGTTTGAACACTAGTTCGGACTCCAGTCTGGCGAGTTTTCTCCTCCCCCGTGAGATCTTCATGGCTTCAAGACCACCACCCGAGGTGCGCCGACTACAAGAGGAGCAACAGGAGGAGGCACACCGACTGCAACAACAGGAGGAGGCTGACTGCGAGGCTCGCAACGATGGGCTACGCAAGGCTAGGCGAGCCGCTTAGCAGCAGATTCTCTAGACTAAAGTCGGCGACCACGACGACTTCGTCACGCCACAACAGAATGTCGTGGCCGCTGCAACCCTGTTGGACACGCTTCAACTCGGGCCTGATCACCAGGCCACCCTGACCATCGCCAAGATCAAGGCAATGATTACAGCTGCTGCCTGTCAGCAACAACAACAGCAGTCGGGCGACACAATTATACCAACCAACAGGTCAGGTTCTCCAGCAGCCGGCTCATCTACATCAACACGCCGTCGGGCGGCTGGCTCAAGTCAGCCACACGAGGAATCGCGGCAAACATCACTCGGCAACACCAACAATGACAACCGGCGGCGTCACCAGTATGACTGCCGGCCCAACCAAGATCTCCGAGTATGCCTATAACGCGACCTCCGCCACACCATCAATGCCCAGCGGCACGAATGAGAAGAGGATGAGTGCCACCGATTGGAGGATGAAAACGAGCGTTTCGGTCTCCACCACGAGCGGTTCAACCGCCGTAATCAGAGCCGGAGCCCTCACGAAGACGAAGGCATTCCGGCTTTCACTCATGAGCTCTAGGACGTCGACTGGCCATTGGGCTTCAAGCCTATGGGGATCGAGAAATACGATGGCAAAACCAACCCCGAGTCCTGGCTCACCATGTACACCCTGGCAATTCGAGCTGCCAGAGGTGACCACAAAGCCATGGCTAACTATCTCCCAGTCGCATTGGTTGACTCGGTGAGGACATGGCTGACAGGGCTCCCGAGGCGGTCAATCGGTTCCTGGGGAGAACTCAGGGAGCGGTTCATCGCCAACTTTCAGGAAACTTACAAGAGGCCGTCTTCTGAGCACGATTTATATCAACTACACCAGAAGAAGAACGAGTCTCTACGTGATTTTATCAGGAGATACTCCGAGAAGCGCAACAAGATCCCAATGATCAGAGACGAGGTCGTCATCGCCGCCTTCCGCAAGGGAGTAAAGGATGCCCCGTTCATCGCGAAGTTCACTCAGAAACCACCATCCTCTGTCCGAGCTCTCTTCGACATGGCGAACAAATACGCCGACTCGGCTGAAGCGGTCGCAGAGGCCCTCGACGAGAAGACGGAGTCCCGACAGAAAGAACAAAAGGCGAAAGCTGACGATCCATCTCAAAACAAGACCAGCGGCCGCAAGCAGAAGTCGGATAACGAGGTGGCCAACATGGAGCGAACTCGGTCGCGGCCCCAACGCAACAATGACTACTAGAAAGTCATGAATGGGCCTTGCCCCTTCCACCCCAAGGGCAAGCACGCGGCCAAAGACTGCTTCATGCTTAAGAAGTTTGCTTCCAAGTAGACTTTATCATCTGGCGCCGACAATGTCTTTGGCATCTATTACTGCTGTTGGTCAGAAGAATCCCTGCCGGTATGCCTTTCCGACTAACGTCCTGGATGCGGCATGGTTGCCACATATGCCTGAGTGGATCGAGTGCAGAATCTGCTTGCCCCCCTCGGTGGTGACGCAGTGCATGAGGACACCGGATGCACTTCTTCGGTACAAGTCTTCTCCGATGACTAGGAAACTATTGCTTCGATGTTTAATTTGTTTAGCTTGACTACGATTTTCTAGGAGTTCATCGTCCAGGAGGAATTTGATAACAGGAATCCACCTGTCTTGACATATGTTCAGTACTTCATCTATTGCTGGGGTAGGTTCACCTCCTGACTGCTCTGGCACTGCTTTCTTCTTGACTGATGGCTCCATAAGTTGCTCGACAAAGATCCCTATCGGGACCTCTTCTCGCTTGGATCCCATGTTTGCCAATTCATCTCCAGCATCATTGTATTGTCATAGGACATGTGTTATCTCCAGCCTGTCGAACATGTTTTCCAACTTCCGGATCTCCTGACAGTATGCCGCCATTGTGTCGTCGAGACATGTCCAGTCTTTAATGACTTGGTTCATGACGAGTTGAGAATCTCCTCGCACAACCAGTCTGCGGATGCCAAGTGATATAGCAATGCGGAGCCCGTTGATAAGTGCCTCGTACTCGGCGATGTTGTGGGAAGCTGGGAAGTGGATCTGGAGAACGTACTTGAGTTTTTCGCCGGTAGGGGACGTCAGTACGACACCGGCCCCGGCGCCACCAATCCGTAGAGAACCGTCGAAGTACCTTGTCTAGTACTCTAGCTTTGCTGTTGATGTAGGCATTTGAACTTCTGTCCACTCGGCCACGACGTCGGCTAGAGCTTGTGATTTGATAGCTGTCTGTGGCTGAAAGGTGATGTTGAACTCCATCAACTTGAGCACCCATTTAGCAATTTGGCCGATGGCCTCGTGATTATGCAGGACATCCCCGAGTGGATACGATGTGACCACCGTGACTTGATGTGCTTGGAAATTGTGCACCAGCTTCCGGATAGTGATGAGTAGGCCGTACAGCAGCTTCTGGACCTGTGGATATCTCATCTTCGAGTTGGCAAGGACCTCGCTGACAAAGTAAACTGGCCATTGAATCTTCTATATGTGACCCTGTTAGGATCGCTCGACCACCAATACCGTGCTGACTACCTGAGTGGTCGCCGCCAGATATAGCATTAGAGGTTCTTGGGGCATGGGTGACACCAACATAGGTGATGATGTAAGAAATTTTTTGAAGTCTTCGAAGGCCTGCGGGGCTTCGGGAGTCCATTGGAAATTGTCTGCTTTCTTCAATAGCTTGAAAAAGGGCATGCCCCGTTTGCCTAGTCGGGAAATAAACTGACTGAGTGCCACCATGCAGCCTATCAGCTTTTGGACGTTCTTCCGGCTAGTCGGGGGTGCCATATTCATGATTGCGTTGACTTTCTCCGGGTTGGCCTCGATGCCGCGATGCGAGACGATGAAGCCGAGTAGCTTGCCGGATGACACACTGAAGGCGCACTTTTCCGGGTTCAGCTTTATCTTGAATCTTCGAAGATTTTGGAAGGTTTCTTCTAGGTCAGCGATGAGGTCTTCATTGGACTTGGTCTTGATCACCATGTCGTCGATGTAGGCCTCCACGTTGCGCCCGATCTGAGTGTGTAGACACCGCTGAATGGCCCGTTGATAGGTTGCTCCAGCATTTTTCAAACCGAACGGCATAGTGATGTAGCAGTACGCTCCAAACGGCGTGATAAAAGACGTCTTTAGGTAGTCCTCCTCCTTGAGGCTGATTTGGTGGTATCCCGACTAACAGTCGAGAAAGCTGAGAAGTTCACACCCTACTATTCTGGGTAGACTGAATGGATCCTTGGGGCACGCCTTGTTGAGATCGGTGTAGTCGACGCATATGTGCCATTTAACATTTTTCTTCCGGACCAGGATTGGGTTTGCCAGCCAATCTGGGTGATAGACCTCTTTGATGAACCCGGCTGTGAGATGCTTGGTTATCTCCTCCTGGATAGCATCTTTACGGTCTTGTGCGAAGCGTTGTAGCCGTTGCCTGACTGGCTTGGTGTCTGTCTTGATGTTGAGGGCGTGCTCGATCACCTGCCTTGGTACGCCCGGCATGTTGAACAGTTTCCACGCAAAGATATCCTTGTTGGCTTGGAGGAAGGTGACGAGCGTGTCTTCCTATTTGGGGTCGAGTCCGTTCCCGACTAGAGCAGTCTTGGAGGGGTTGGAAGGGTCCAGGGGGATCTTCTTCATGTCAAAGTCCGCTGAAATTCCTGACTTCTTTGCTTTTTTGGCTGAAACTTGGTCATCCTCGACTTTGGTTGTGACAGCTTGCCGAATGCTATTGCGTCCGACTGCCGCCTCTTGTGATTGACCAACTCACAGCTCTCCTTGTCGCAGGTGAAGGCTTGCTTGACATCACTACGAAGGGAGAGAACTCCTGCTGGCCTAGGCATTTTGAGCACCATGTAGGTATAGTGCGGTATCGCCATGAATTTGGCGAGCACCCATCGTCTGAGTATCGCGTGGTATGCGGTCTCGAAGTCGGCAACCTTGAAGCAGATGTTTTCTGTGCGGAAGTTATCCCGCATGCCGAAGGTGACCGGCAAGGTTATCTGCCCGAGGGGTGTTGAAGACAGGCCAGGAATTATCCCGTGGAAGGGCGCAGTACTTGGTCGTAGTCCTGAATGAGGGATTTTCATCTCATCCAGGGTCTTGGTGGAGAGGATATTGATTGCGCTGCCTCCGTCTATGAGGGCCTTCTTTAGCTTGATATTCTTGACGACTGGGTCCAGGACGAGTGGGTAGCGTCCCAGGTGTGAGACCCGATCGGGGTGATCTGCGTGGTCGAATGTGATGGGTGTTTCTGACCAACACAAATATCGGGGGCGTCTGTTGTAGCGACTGTGTTGACGTCACTGTTAACGCCAAAATTTGGTAAGGACCTGTATCAGATTCGGTCAAGAGGACGGTTGCAGTCGGATAATGGAAATTGATCCAAGAAGCAGACCGAGTCTGAGAAGGAGCCATGAAGACCGCGCGTGGCAGTTAATTACTATAGTTATTAGGAAAAGGTTTATCTCTTTTAGGAAACCTGACCTCGTGTCCGGTCAGGTCTCGTTAGCGTTTTCTGTTATAGATAGGAAATCATATATCGTGTCCTATAAGGACTCATGTAACTCGGGGTATATATACGTATGCCCGGGGACCTTGTAATCTATCAATCAATCGATCAATTAAACTTCGGCGCATCGCCAACCTTTCGACGGGTTCTTGCTTCTCGAGCGGGGCTGCATCGGTTAGGTCTGAACTCCTGCGAGAGGGTAAGACTCGTCACCCCTTACCCAGGTGTATCTGCCCTGTCTACGGCTGCATCGGTTCGGTCCGACCTCTTAGGCCGATCAGGTATACCACATCACGCGTGCGTAGATCTTATCAGTTTACTGGGGGCGATTTATCATCAGTTCGTGCTGCATCGGTTGGGTCCGACCTACGGAACTGCCAGCGATAAATCGTTCCTGCTAGGCTGATGGTTTTTGCGCAAGCGTCTTATCGGAATGTATAGCCGGTAAGTTATTTTCATCACAGTTGCATTAGGTCTATCGGCTCGTTGAGGTTCCTTTACTATTATCGATCTGTGCTGCATCAGTTAGGTTTGAACTACTAGATCGATAATAATAGATTTATCCTTGTCGGGCTGATCGGTGTATATGCGACGTTCTATCGGAGTGCTTAGCCGATAGGTTATCTTTTTATAAAGCCGACTGTATTATCCATACTGTTTTGGTCATCTATATTATCATCGGTTTTCTAGCCGATGCATATGTGTTTCCTCGGCAGTCGGCTGGCTTACTATTTTGCTTATCTATTGATAATCGGCTCCTAGCCGATGCATATGTTATACTGACATCTTGTCTATTTGCTCATAGCACTATCGGTTTCCTAGCCGATACACAGGGTGCCATCGCTATCGGCTACGAGGAGCCTATATCAGCCCGTATCGGCCGATAGCCGATGTGCAGTTGCTGCTGACCCGGGCACGAGCACAAGCGAGGACCCGGAAGCGAGGGCCCGGGCACGAACATAGCGGCATCGGCTGGAAGGAATCCGTATCGGCTTACTGGCCGATTGGATCAATCAAATTTCTTCGTCTCCTTGTCAATTACGGGGTCAAATTGACTGGCACGCCCGCGAACCTCAATATTTTAGGACCTGCACTGGAGCTAAGCAGATCTCCCAGGCCTTCGTATGTTCAATCGCATCAAACCAGATCATCAGCGAGCTTCTTGGCACACCCGGTGGTTTTTGGTGCGAACATATTTTTGGCACGCCCGGTGGGACTCAGAACTTCAACATGGCTGGAAAAGAGGTTAGTACAGACAACATAATCCCAGTCACAATGGAAGACTTGACCGAAGAACAGAGACAACAAATGGAGCAGAACATCGAAGATTTTCGGAAGCTTTGTCTAGAATCCTTCGGTATGACAGATCAAGGGCCGATTCAGAAGTCACAATTTCCAAAGCCTGTTCTTGTTGACGAATCGAGCCATATATCGCCTGCAAGTTCACAGAAGCCGATCCAAGACATGTTTAATGAAGCAGTTCATCATGCGTTGACTGATCAATCCGGGGTATTGGTGAACACATTACAGAGCTTGATCAAGAAGGCAGTAGAGCCGATTCAAATACCCGGGGGGCAACAAGATGGGATTCCTCAAGGATATCAAAATACGTACTATGGGGGGCATCAACAGAGTTATCCAGAAGTTGTCCCTGAGTACAATTATCTGAGGGGATGTCAGAATCAGAATCGGCTACCAACTCCACCTCTGCATTATCACGTCGAAGATCCAAGAGAAGAAGATTTATCAGCAAGAATCATAGAGGTGATGAGAGAGCAATTCGGTCTAAGACCGAAGAAGGAAACATTTATATATCGGCCTCCATATCCAGATTGGTTTGATAGAACTCCGTTGCCGCGCCGATACAGAGTACCAGACTTCTCCAAATTCTCAGGGCAAGATGATATATCTACAGTGGAACATGTCAGCCGATTTTTGGTTCAATGTGGAAAGGCATCGGCTGTAGAAGCTTTGAGGGTTAGACTCTTCCCGTTATCATTATCCGGATCGGCCTTTACATGGTTTTCTTCATTGCCACCTAACTCAGTTCGAGGTTGGGCCGATCTGGAAAAGCAATTCCACAAGTATTTCTTTATGGGGAGTCAGGAGATGAGTTTGATAGACTTAACATCGGTAATACAGAAGCCAGAGGAATCAGTCTCAGAATATATCCAGCGGTTTCGTGATGTTAGAAGCCGATGTTATAGTTTAAGTCTGGACGATGCACAGCTGGCCGAGTTAGCATTCCAAGGTTTGATGGCTCCGATCAAGGAAAGATTTTCATCAGAAGACTTCAAGAGCCTAGCACACCTAGTACAAAAGGTATCGGCTCATGAAAGCCGATTTCAAGAGGCCAGGAAGGAATGATGAGGCCCAAACAGAAGAATTTCAAAGTTTGATAACAAACTCCGAAATTGGGGGGCATGTGTTAACGCCAAAATTTGGTAAGGACCTGTATCAGATTTGGTCAAGAGGACGGTTGCAGTCGGATAATGGAAATTGATCCAAGAAGCAGACCGAGTCTGAGAAGGAGCCATGAAGACCGCGCGTGGCAGTTAATTACTATAGTTATTAGGAAAAGGTTTATCTCTTTTAGGAAACCTGACCTCGTGTCCGGTCAGGTCTCGTTAGCGTTTTCTGTTATAGATAGGAAATCATATATCGTGTCCTATAAGGACTCATGTAACTCGGGGTATATATACGTATGCCCGGGGACCTTGTAATCTATCAATCAATCGATCAATTAAACTTCGGCGCATCGCCAACCTTTCGACGGGTTCTTGCTTCTCGAGCGGGGCTGCATCGGTTAGGTCCGAACTCCTGCGAGAGGGTAAGACTCGTCACCCCTTACCCAGGTGTATCTGCCCTGTCTACGGCTGCATCGGTTCGGTCCGACCTCTTAGGCCGATCAGGTATACCACATCACGCGTGCGTAGATCTTATCAGTTTACTGGGGGCGATTTATCATCAGTTCGTGCTGCATCGGTTGGGTCCGACCTACTGAACTGCCAGCGATAAATCGTTCCTGCTAGGCTGATGGTTTTTGCGCAAGCGTCTTATCGGAATGTATAGCCGGTAAGTTATTTTCATCACAGTTGCATTAGGTCTATCGGCTCGTTGAGGTTCCTTTACTATTATCGATCTGTGCTGCATCAGTTAGGTTTGAACTACTAGATCGATAATAATAGATTTATCCTTGTCGGGCTGATCGGTGTATATGCGACGTTCTATCGGAGTGCTTAGCCGATAGGTTATCTTTTTATAAAGCCGACTGTATTATCCATACTGTTTTGGTCATCTATATTATCATCGGTTTTCTAGCCGATGCATATGTGTTTCCTCGGCAGTCGGCTGGCTTACTATTTTGCTTATCTATTGATAATCGGCTCCTAGCCGATGCATATGTTATACTGACATCTTGTCTATTTGCTCATAGCACTATCGGTTTCCTAGCCGATACACAGGTGCCATCGGCTATCGGCTACGAGGAGCCTATATCAGCCCGTATCGGCCGATAGCCGATGTGCAGTTGCTGCTGACCCGGGCACGAGCACAAGCGAGGACCCGGAAGCGAGGGCCCGGGCACGAACATAGCGGCATCGGCTGGAAGGAATCCGTATCGGCTTACTGGCCGATTGGATCAATCAAATTTCTTCGTCTCCTTGTCAATTACGGGGTCAAATTGACTGGCACGCCCGCGAACCTCAATATTTTAGGACCTGCACTGGAGCTAAGCAGATCTCCCAGGCCTTCGTATGTTCAATCGCATCAAACCAGATCATCAGCGAGCTTCTTGGCACACCCGGTGGTTTTTGGTGCGAACAGTCACGTGTTGTTAGCTACTGCTTCCGTTTGGATTTGTATGCGGACAGCCCTCTGAAGATGTGGTTGAGCTCAGCCTGGGGATCTTGAAAATAGTCCGCCAGGCCCGAGTCTGGCTTGTCTTTGTCCTTGTCGGCACCAGACGATGAAGTTTGCTCAGAGGAAATCTTCTTGAGCATGAAGCAATCCTTGGCCACGGGCTTGCCCTTGGGATGGAAGGGGCAAGACCCGTTCATAACCTTCTGGTATTCATTGTTCCTTGGGGGCCGTGACCGAGTGCGCTCCACGTTGGCCACCTCGTTGTCCGACTTCTGCTTGCGGTTGCCGGACTTGTTTTGTGATGGCTTGTTGTCAGCTTTTGCCTTTTGGTCTTTTTGCTGGGACTCTTTCTTCCCGTCGAGGGCCTCCGCAACTGCCTCAGCCGAGTCGGCGTATTTGTTTGCCATATCGAAGAGATCCCTGACAGTGGCTGGAGGCTTCCGAGTGAATTTTGCGATGAACGGGGCGTCCTTTACTCCCTTGCAGAAGGCAGCAATGACGACCTCGTCTTGATCATTGGGATTGGTTGCGCTTCTCAGAGAACCTCTTGATAAATTCGCGCAGAGACTCGTTCTTCCTCTAGTGCAATTGGTATAGATCGTGCTCGAAAGACGGCCTCTCATAGGTCCCTTGAAAGTTAGCGATGAACCGCTCCCTGAGTTCTCCCTAGGAACCGATCGACCGCCTTGGGAGCCCTATTAACCATGTCCTCGCTGAGTCGGCCAGGGTGACCGGGAGGTAGTTAGCCATGGCTTTGTGGTCACCTCTAGCAGCTCGGATTGCTAGAGTATATACGGTGAGCCAGGATTCGGGGTTGGTTTTGCCGTCGTATTTCTCGATCCTCGTAGGCTTGAAGCCTGATGGCCAGTCAATGTCCTGTAGCTCGTGGGTGAATGCTAGAACGCCTTCATCTTCGTGAGGGCTCCAGCTCTAATCGCAGCGATTGAACCACTCGTGGTGGAGGCCGAAGTGCTCATGCTCGTCCTCCAGTCGGCGGTGCTCGTCCTCTTCGCGTTGACGGCGCCGGGCATTGATGTCTTGTCAGAGGTCGCGTTGTAGACGAACTCGAAGGTCCTGGTTGAACCGACGATCGTTCTGGTGACTGTAAAATCATGTGCTGAAAAATTGGCTTATCTTGTGATTTATGAACTTGGCATTGGAAAGTGTGATAAGTGTGTGTACGACTGATGTGAGTCAGGTTGTGAATATCTGTGCCCGAAAACGATGTGTTTAGTCTATTTATGTGTAGATACTTGGGGTCAACCTTGGTCAACGATGGATCGGGAATAAACTCAGAGAGGAGTTTAGGTCTAGAACGGTCAAGGATGCCGGGTGACAAGGTGGGACACAAGGTGATACACGGTGGATGAAAACCGTGTAGGAAGATATTCAGAACAAGCTTCACAAGGCAGTGTATAAACGCTGGAAAAATCGAAAAAGAAAAGAGTGCGTGACATGGTGCTACAGTACCACGGTGGTACTGTAGCACATGGGGTACTGTAGCACGTGGGGAGGTGCGCGGGCCTAGTGCATTCCAAGCAAGGCAACAGTCCAGATGGCCCACGAAAGGGTTTTGGTTCTATAAATAGTGACTCCCTGTTAATTTTTGGAGAGATTTTTAGGGTTTCTAGAGAGCGAATTTGTCGTGGAGAAATCTTTTGTATGTTTTGGAGAAACATCTTAAGCACAATCTTGGTAATAAAGGTAAAGTTTATGGAAGATTAGTGCGGTAATTAATTTCTCTTTCTCATTCATCTTTATACATGCCTAGCAATGGATTTTAGATTGATTTGTTTTTCTTTAAGATTTGGGTTGGTTTCTTTGATCTAAAATCTAGCTAGGGTGTTTTTCTAGTGTTCTGGAAAGTTTGGTTGGTTAAGTATTTTCGGATCTCGTTTAATCAATTAATTAGGGTTTAATTAATTTCCGTCAACCTTCTATTCAGTAATATTGTTTTGTTAATATCTCAAGATCCAGAAGTCCGATTGATATGATTCCAGTTGGGTTTGTTTGCAAATTTTGTCTAGTTTATTCTGGCAACTTGTCAGGTCGATCGGAGTTACGGATCTATGACTACAATCTATTTAGTGACGAAACAGCGTTCTGTCTAGATTCTGAAAACACGGTTTTTAAGATTTTGTGATTAGGGGAAAGTGTTAAATTTTATTTTTGACCTACGCAATCATTCACCCCCCTTCTGATTGCCTATCTTAGTGTGAGTCGATGCTACAAGTGGTATCAGAGCAAGGTTATTTATTTTATTATCTTTTCTAATTGATCTTAACCGGTGATTAGAAAATATGTCGACGGATAGGTATTCCACAAAACCATGTGTTTTCAATGGTGTTGATTTTTAGTATTGGAAGGCTAAGGTAGAGGCATACATTCAAGCTCAAGGCTTTGCGATATGGGAGAAGATCTATAAGCCATATCAAGTTACTGAAAACGATGCAGTGACAGCAGCGAACATGCCACAGGTGGAGGCTAACAGCAAGGCGAGGAATTTGATTATTCAAGGGCTAGAAGAAACGACTTTGACCGTGTGGTGCATCTCAAGTCAACACATGAGGTATGGATAGCACTTTGTGATTATCATGAAGGATCAAACACGGTAAAAGAGGTACGTCAAGATATGTATAAAAAGGAATATATGCGATTTGAGATGAAACTCGGTGAATCTCTTGATGACTTCTTTGCTCGCTTTAACAAGATTCTTAGCAACTTGCGTTCTGTTAATTATAACACCGATGCTGAAAATTCTCGTTCTATTGCTAGGAGCCTTAGATATGTCTATATGGGAGATGAAGGTAACATCAATTAGAGATCTACTACCATGAGTACACTTACATTAGATGTGCTTTATTCTAAATTGAAAACTCATGAGCTAGATGTTTTTGCTAGAAAAAATATGGCTAATAAATCAATAGCTTTAGCTTCACAAACTAACAACTCTATTGGTGATAACTCTTCATCTAGCTATGCTTTGTCCTCTTTGTCTTCACTAACTGATGAACAGCTAGAACAACTTCCTGAAGATGATTTGGCACTCCTCTCCACTCGCTTCACAAAAGCTTTGCAAAATGTTTGATCCAGAAAGAGAGCAAATGGTGAAGAACCTTGGAGATGTTTTGAATGTGGTTCGCTTAATCACCTTCGTCTTAAATGTCCAAAATTTCTAGCAATAATTTCTAGGGATGAAGATGAGGAGGAAGACAAGGTAGAGAGTGACAAGAAGCGAACACTCAAGAGCACTATGAAGAAGGGGTATTTGAACAAGAAGGTAGTGCACCGTGTTCTCTGCTCTTGAACAGGTAAATCTAAGCAATGTGGACACCGAGAGTGATGATGATGCTACTTCCAAAGGCAAGAAAAGTTTGATTGGTCTATGTATGATGGCAAGTAGCAGAAGCGTCACCAATAGTGACATCGACAACGACAACGACAATGAGGTAGAACTTCTTATGATGATTTAGCTTGTGCCGTTGAAAAACTTGGTACTTTATTAGAGAAGAGAGATAAAAAGATTAAGAAACAAGATGCTCTGGTTGAAAAATTAAATGATGAGATTGCAAGACTTAAAACTTTGACTCCTATAGATGATCCTTGCAAATCATGTGATTTAGTTTATGCTGAATTTATTTCTCTAAGGGATATGCATGCTTCTACACTAAAGGAACTTAGGCTAGAAAAGGAGAAAAATGAACAACATGTCTGTCAAATTGATGAACCTGTCTCTTGTGATAAATGCAATGTTCTTAAGTTGAAGTTAGAAGATGCTGATGTTAAAATTGCACAACTAAAAGAAGATCTTGCTACCCATAAGGTTCTTTCATGCTCTAATTGTGGTAAAATGATTAGATTTCAGCATGTATCTTGTAAGAATTGTGCCACTCTTTTGAATCGTATTGATATTTGCAAGGAAAGATAGGAACTAAAAGTTTGAATCAAAAGACTAGTTCTGAAAATTTTAAAACTGTTGGGGTTTTTGATCCTTATGATTATTTTCTAAGACTTATGCTCCAACTATTGTTAAATCCCTTGGAAGTGGCATTAATTGAGACACGTCAATGAACCTAAAAGGACGATTTTTAAATCTGCTGGTATTATGTCATCTTCTAGCACAACAAATGCAAAAGTAGCCTCTACTTCTCAAGCTAAATACAAACTTAAGTACACGTGCACTCATTGTGGTAGAGATGGACATAAAGTAGAATTTTGTTTTAGACTAGCCAAACAAAAAATGAGAGAAAAGGCTAAAGCTTGGTCTAATTGTTGAGAAAGACACGCCCCTTTAGTTCTACTAACATGCAGTAATGACAGATCTAAACCTTTGCATAAAAATACTTGTGTTATGGTCTACTAGTGTGCGTCATGTGTCTCAGTACTGGATTCCTAAATACTATATTACTAACTCCAGTACTGAGACCTCGACACTGCTTTCTTCTATGTAGGCACTTCGCAGCGAGAAAGGAGAACATTTGGCTAGTGGATTCCGGATGCTCATCGCCACATGTCCGGTGACAAGAATTGGTTCTCCTATCTCACAGGAGCATCACATGTTGAAAAGGTAACTTTTGGAGATGCTTCTACTTCTATGGTTGTGGCTAAAGGTACAGTAAAGGTGAGCGATAAGTTTATGTTCAAGGATGTGGCTCTTGTTGAGAACTTGAAATATAATTGCTTTCTGTTTCACAAATGATTTATGAAGATCTTGAAGTGTGCTTTAAGAAAGGTAGATGTAGAGTATTAGATGCTTCAGGAGATCTTGTCTTTATATTACACGTTTTGGGAGAGTGTTTAAAGTTGATTTTGATGTGTCATCTCTCTATTAAGCATAGGTGTCTAGTTGCCAATGATTTAAAGACTTATTCTTTTGGCATCGTAGACTTGGCCATGTTGGTTTTGATCATTTAACACGTGTTAGTGGTTGGATCTTATACGTGGTCTGCCTAAGCTTAAGGGTGATAGCGATATAGTATGCTCTTCTTGTAGACATGGTAAGATGCATGCAAGTTCACATCCACCTCTTACTATGGTGATGACAAACGCACCAGGACAACTTCTACACTTGATACCGTTGGACCATCACAAGTTCAATCTTTTGGGGGGTAAGTGGTACCTGTTGGTATAGTTGATGAATTCTCCAGATACTCTTGGTTATGTTTATGGCATCTAAAGATGAGGTTTTAGTTTTTTTTAGAAGTCTTGCTCTTAGACTATCTGTTGATCACCAGGAGCTCTTAGAGCAATTAGAAGTGATAATGGATCTGAATTTAAAAATTCTTCTTTGATCAATTTTGTGCTGAAAAGGGTCTTGGTCATCAATTCTCTTCACCTAGAGTACCACAACAAAATGGTGTTAGTTGAAAGAAAAAACAGAAACTTGGTTGAGATGGCTAGGACTATGCTAGATGAATTTTCTACTCCTAGAAAAATTTTTGGGGCTGAAGCCATATCTACTGCATGCTATGTTTCAAATCATGTATTTTGAGATCAAAGCTTGGTAAAACTCCTTATGAGCTGCGGTTTGATCATAGGCCTAGTGTTTCTCACTTTCGTGTGATTGGATGCAAATGTTTTTATGCTGAAATCTGGAAACTTAGATAAATTTGAGGCTAGATCAGTTGATGGGCATATTTTCTTGGTTACTCTACTCATTCTCGTGCCTATCGTGTTCTAGTTTATGACGAGACTAACAAAATATAGAAACCTGGGTGAAGTTACTTTTGATGAGACGTAGCCTCAGGCGAGGTATATCCAAGTATTTACGGGGTCAGATGGGGTATCGATATTCAGGGGGGGAGACATTTGTGTTGATGGAAGATGATGATGAGGATTGTAGGCTGAAGCTTATTAACTCCGTGCCCACACAATCAATTGCAACAATGCCAGGAGGTGGACCTACTACAACCACTTCACCTACAACTGAAGCATCCTCAAAGATTCTCACATCATGCTGTGCATGCTAGAAGATCAAATAGAAGAAAGTGAAGTTTCTGACAAAGCAACAGCTCCCGCAGCATTCGAGAGAAGAATACACCACGCTCAACAAATGATTCGGTAGATCTCATGAAAAGAGTGCCGTTCCAGCGTTTAATGATCCCAAACTCTCGGAGCTCAGTTCAGCAGTTGGTGTGCGTTCTTGTGAACCCGAATGATATATTCACATGCATTAACTGAACGAATCTTGGGATCAATGCACATGCATGAAAATTAGAGAACTGTTGAACGTAAACAAAGTTTCGGAAACTAGTGCCGCACCTCTTCTAGAGTGCGATTCGTGTTCATTGAGAACAAATGGTCGTGTTAAAAATAAACAAAGTGAGGGATGGGTAGTTGTTAGAAACCAAAGCGTAGTTGGGGCTCAAGTTTTACACAGATAGGGAAGGTTTGAATTTTTTATGAAACCTTGTTGCTCCTGTTGCTAATTTGAAGCCAGTTAGAATCTTGTAGCCGTTGCTGCTTGCTAAAAGGTTTATTAAACTTTATACGAAAGCGACGTTAAAAAAGTGCTTTTCTACAATGGTTATCAATGAAAAAAGTTTAGCTTAAGCAACCACCTGGGGTTTGGAAAATTCCAAATATCCAAATCATGTTTGTAAGACTAATAAGGCCTTGATGGTTTAAAACAGCACCTAGAGCATGGTATGATAGGTTGGATAAAACTCCACTTGAAAAGGTGCGTTTTCCATGTGAAAAGGTAGACAAAACGCTTTTAGTGTCTTAGACGGCAAGGCACGAATGATCAATTAGTCGTTCAGATTATGTGGATGATATCATCTTGGTTGTTCATCTCATTGCTTTTGGGTCTTGATTTTTAGAAACTGAGAGTAGTGAAATTTGAGGCGATAGTATGATGGGCGAATTGGACTTACTTTTGTGGGATTGCCAAATCAGAACAGTTAACGAAGGAAAGAAGGCGATTATTTGTGCGATCAAAGGTACAGTATGATGGCAAGATCTTCGTATGTCCGTTGGCGTGGAATGGAGAATTGCAAACCCAATCATACACCTAGGAAGCTACTTCTACACTTCGATCCTGATGAAGGAAGGTGAGCCAGTGATTCAAAAGGAGTATAGGAGTATGATTGGTTCACTTTTTGTACTTGCCTGCTTCAAGACCAAGATATACAATTGCTCTGTATGTTATGTCACGCGTGTACAAGCCTTCGCGACGTGCTTCACAGGTCTTCAAGCAAATTTAATGGGGCGAATTCTCAGGTATGTTCATGGCACTAAAAAGACCCTTTGGTATATATGTTATCAGTCCATCAGTCATGGATTAAGCTTAGAGCTTTTTGATGCTGATTTTGGCGGAGGGATAGAACGTTGATAGGTAAAATTACCCTTCTCGGTGGGCTCTGTTTCTTCTTGGTAATTGCGGTACTTGTTGCTTGTGGTCTAAGAAAACAATCCTCTGGTGCAGCACATTCAACAGCCGTGAGTGGATATGTGGCTCGTGCTGCTATGTGTGTTCTCAAATACTTGGCGATATAGCTACTCGGAATTAAGGATTTATGGTGTTTCTTTGGAAATGTCTTCGCGTTTCTGTGATAACACAGAGTTGCCATTGTGGAGTGCTTAAAAACCCAGCATACAACACGTCTAGGACAGAAACATATATGATATAGGAATTCACTTTCTAAGGAGATTATGTTAAAAAAGAAAATGTAGGCCACTGTGATCATGTGTGATATTGAACATCAATGGTAGATGTTTCACAAAACCTTTTGAATTCTTCTCGTTCGCTTATCTTAGGAGAGAACTTGTGGCGGTTGATGATTCATCCTAAGTGGGTATTTGAGGGAGGTTTTAACTCTTCTTGTCAACAAATTCTATTATGTATGTTTTTGTTTTGAAATTTTAAAAAAGAATAAACAAAAATAATTATAAAATAATCAGCAGCGGTACAGGATTGGAGTGTTCATAGTGGATTATTTGCACCATTTCGATGTCATCAACGGTAGGCGAGTGCTTTTCAGTTCGTGAATATTGTGGATGGTTGGGTCGTTGCCGATCGACTGAGCTAAATGAGAATGACAGACTTAAACTAAAGTCTTGACTTGATTGAACTTGCTTATGATTTCGATCATTGTGTGTTAAGGTGTGCTAGTTGCTATGATGAAATATGACCAACGAATCAAGACAATTATGTGCTATAAACAATATGAGAAAGATTCAAGGGGAATATGTATTGCAGCACTCTTCTTAATGAGATTGCCTTACCATTGCAGCTTTGGTATGAATTAAAGAATTGGATGACCAAAACCTGGTTCCTGTAAGCGTCAAATTGAGTCAAAAAAGACAAGGCCTTGAACGGGTTGAAAAGTAAGCGCGTTGGATCGGGCTGCAGTATAATCCCTTGCAGCTTTATATTCATGATTGAGGAATCAGTCAAGCTCTCAATTTGTTTTTAAAAATAGGCACCCCATTAAGGGCACTTCGATGGCTTAATGCCTTGCAAGTTTTGAAATAGTTAAAAGGAATTTTCATATGCTTGCAGGAGTAAATTATT
>RYFJ01001902.1:0-208966 GCA_003991445.1 Oryza meyeriana var. granulata
CTTTTGTCTGAGTGCTATTCACCCCATTAGTTCCCTTCTTCTTGACGTTCTCACCTCCTAGATCTCTACGGACCACTGTTGAAAGATGTGCACAGGACTGGGGTCCAAGTAGAGGTAACTAGAACATATCTTAGCCCGATGGTCACAACAAACCCCAGCACCTCACTGCCAAACAAAATTTTCAAGCCTTAGTAGGGCCCAGACCGAGCTCATGAGGATGATGATGCAACAACTTTAGAAACCACAACAGCAGAGCCGCAAACCAACAACGCCAGGGACATGGTGTCATGTCCCCTCACCGTAAAATGTTTGAAATTTCTGCGTACAAGCCGCCGTTTTCAAGATTAGTACTCCACTTGGATCGGAAGACTGGATGCTTACCTGGATGCAAGTGGAGATATCACTCCATGCCTGATGGAGAGAAGTCTGTTCCACTCCAGCAGCTGAAGGAGCTGCTAGACTGCGAGAAATCTTAGGGAGGTTTGGCTGACCCTGAACCTAACTTTGAGAATTCATGAGCTTTTGAGATACTATCGTGCCTCTGCATCAAAGACTAAAAGAAGGAAGACTCCATACTCTTCAACAGACAAAAGACGTTCAACAGTACCTAACCAGCTTCATACTCTGCCGGCTACTCACCAGAAGATGTTCTAGGGCTTGCTTCATCAGACGCACTTCCTGAAAGTCTCATCTGTCTAGTTGATGGTGCCCATGTTTAGGCAACTTCAAAGCTTGGTACAAGACTCTCCTTTATAGAGAAGAGTTGCATGGGAAGCTGAGGACCGCAAGCTGCAGATGACCAAAAACGCCGTGGCCAGCATGACCGTGGACGTTTCTGCGAACATCATCAACAGTTACCCCACACTCCAGGATTGTTCCATAGATGCCACCTTCCAAAACTTTTAGCACCTTCGCCCGTCTACTCCATTGCTGGTGCGGAGTCGAGTCAAGCAAACCGTCGCTGTTACAACTGCAAAGGCCCCAGCATTCGCACAAGCTTTCTCTTCCAGGGAACCATTACTCCGTGTCGAATTCATCTGAAAACCCTAGCCAAACGTAGCACCAGAGCCGCCAACAAGCTTACTAGCACACGAGACCGTGGTCAGAGACGTGTAACCATTTCATTGGAGAGCCCGACTTCTCGGGTAATTCTAAAGTTAACTCTTAAGGCAATAGTTTATTGACTCGATCTACATTTTGTTCTCGTTTTTTCTAACATCAGGTTCCACCATACCTCTTAAGTCTTCCTTGTTAATCCAAACCCAGGGGTCAGAAATTGAAACCACACCATTGTTTTTGGACCCAACAGGACCCTCTGTGTATACGTACTAGCCCTAGGATCAACCTGCACACATTAGTCACAAGAATATATCAAGCCAAGCCATCCCAAGGAAACCAAACAATTTATAATAAAATTTAACTATCTGGAAAGGCCTTTGCTAAAGTTCTACATTATTATGCCACGAAGGCCTAAAGAAAACAAGTAGCAGCAGAAATAAATAAATACATGGACAAGCTCCATTAACATTTTGTCACAGGCAGTCAACTGGCAATGGCCTATTCCCGCTCAGCAGCAAACTCCTCCAAGGAATAGCAAGAAACACCATTCTTCTGGAATTGGGGGGGGAATTGCAAGGTAGACATGTATACTCAGCAGTGCAGCGAAACTATGCATAACAGCTTACACAAAGAGGCTCAAGGCTATTTTGCCTAAACAGCAGTTGCATTAATAAAACCATTTTAAATAGAGTTAAAAACAACATCTAAATAATGGTTACCATCCCATCCACACAGGACTGTCAGAGACCACAAGCTAAATTTCATTTTTCTGACACAGAATCATTTACCATCCCTTTTTCGGCAAACTACCCCTCATTAGAATTCAGCCTAGCATGTTCCAGAGCCGCAACGTGGCTATTCGAATAGATTAGTTCACCACTTTGCAGAGGTTGTATAGCTATTACCGCACAAGTACACATCCTCTTAATGGCCATGCACATATGTCACACTTCTTGTGTCGGCCAAGGGATCTGATACAAGGCTTTATTAGGAACTCTTGGCCTCAACACTGTTCTTCCCCCATGAAGCCACCTTTTCCTCCACACAGACAAAAAGTTTGTGGGTGCCATGGGCCCCAGGTACCTCATACAAGCATATGGGGCCACTTGAGGTAGAGGATGGGCCATAGCTATGAATTAGAGCATATAGCTAGATTTCGGCAGACTCCCTTGTATAGAAAGGAATATCAGTTCCATAGTCGGGTCGTTAATATCTCTAGGAGGAGATCTCTAGTCATGAATCCGATTGGGAATCCTACTTGTAACCCTGTCCCCCAGTATATAGGAGCAGGGCGCCCCATGAGGGCCAGTTGAGTTGGTTCACCAGAACTGCACCACCGCAAATCGTCAAGGACAATAACACCACAACTGACGAGTATTACCTCAATCGAGGCCTGCCAGTATAAAATCGCCCCTGTGTTCCTTGCATCCACCGAGTTTCCATCCGCCTAACTAGCCCCATAGTTTATTGCGGTTGTAAAATCGACAGTTGGCGCACCAGTAGGGGCTTCGGCCGATCTACATCTACAAGCTCGCATGGATCCGAGTAACCAGCACCCAGGCAAACATCTCCTCGGAGATAGCAACGCATTCAGACCTCACTTCATCCCAACCAGATCGCTGACTCCCACTTGGCGACTCGGACTCTATCCCGATCGCCAAGGAACCAGCCACTCCGCCCAGTCGGCCTACACGAGCTGCCAGCAATCTCTCAACTGACATGCTGCGGCGATCTCCCATGACCGCCAAGTTCCAGGGACCAACTCTCTCCTTTCGGTTTCGACTCGGACTCGGTTTTGACCGGCGAGATCGGGCCAAAAAGGAAAAGAGTCCGTCAATTTCCGTTCGGAGCTCGCGCTCGGCGGATATCGACATCTACATCTTCCAACTGCAAACCCGATCCTTGGAGTTCGACTCGAAGGGCCCCAGAGCCGCTCGAGATCGGATCTAGGGAGTCGAGTATAATCCGAGCCCATCAACTACTCCGACTACGACTCTCAGTCGGACACGACTCGAAGCGGACAGCAGTTCGCAAGCTTTCTTCCCGCACACGAACGAAATCTTCTGGCATCCAAAGCCTACTCTACATTAGGAATTCATGCCGACTACACGAACAACAAGGGAGGAGGGTATAGTAAGGTATACGGCGGAAATGGAAATACATGCCGCCAACTGCAAAGAACAAACAGGAGTGGAAGAAGCAAAACCTTGCGACCCCGCAACGATGGCACTACGCGGCTGGAACCGACTCAGCAACAAACCCTGCAAACAAAAACGTCGGCGACCACGACGTCTTCAGTCACGCCACAACAAGAACGTCTAGCCCGCGGACCCTACGGACAGGTTCCAACTTGGCCTGATCACCAAGCCAACCCCGACGATCCAAGGATTAAAAGCCCTGCTTACCGCGCGCATGTCAAGCAGCACCACAGTTCGGGTTGAACCCTCATACCCGGACCAACCCGGTCGAGCTTCCCAATGGCAGTCTCGATCTACCTCAAAGCGGCGAGCGGCCGGCTCTAGTCGGCTGCGACACCCGGGTCAGCGCCAAACGTCACTCGCACCAAACAACAACCGGCAAGTCGAACGCTGTCGAGCACAACCGGGATCTCCGGAGGCCAACTTATGGCGTGATCTTCGCACGACACCAATGCTCAGCGCCCCGCGAACGAGACAGAAGACGGAGCAACCCAACTGGAAGCACGGAGAACGAGCATTTTTGGCCTACCTACGAACAGGTTTCGCCGCCGTAGTTGGGTCGGAGTCCTCATGAAGACGAAGCATGACCGCTCATCCAGGAGCTACAACACGGTCGACTGCCGTTGATTTCAAGACCCTTACAGGCATCACAAATACGACGGGCAAACCAATCCGAGTCCTGGCTCGACGTCTACACTCTGGCTATCGAGCAGCTGGAGGGGAATCACCAAAGTCATGCTACTACTCCCAGTCGCTTTAGCCGACTCAGCGGACATGGCTGAAACAGGACTTCACCAAGCAATCAATCGGCTCGTGGGGAGAACTTCGGGAACGCTTACATCGCCAAAAACTTTCCAGCAACATACGAGAGCCATCTTCCGAGTAACTGACTTTATCAAGTTCACAAAGGAAGAAACGAGTCTCTTTGTGACTTCATTAAGAGGTTTTCTGAGAGAAGAGAACTCATCCGAACTCAAGGATGAGTCGTTCATCACCAGCCGTTCGAAAAGGAGTCAAAGACACCTCATTCAGCACAAATTCAGCACAGGAGCCTCCCAACTCTGTCAGCTTTATTCCGACATGGGTTGAAACAAATACGGTCAAAACCGCAACCCCGCTGTTGCTAGACCCTTGAAGATAAAAAGCATCCGACAGAAGAAGTGGGCACCGCGACGCGGTCCCGACTAAAGCTGGGAAATTGCAAATAAAGTCGGCGGGCTTCATGGCAGTCGTCACAACCGTCTTCGACCTTCACACTTGAGAGTTATCAGAGGAACAACAAGTGACATATCGGGGCTCCACAAGCTCAACACAAGAATGGCATCCCCACTACCAACTACCGAACAGCTCAAGTGCGCTTTCTGATAAATCTTTTCCTACCACTTGGCCTCGCCAATCCGGCAGACCGCTTACAACTGATAGGTGTACAAGCTGTACTTTCTTTCTGTTTTTCGCTCCTTAAATGATTTGCAAAAGTATTCGCAGTAGCATAAATCCTGAATCTGTGGAAACTGCTCCTGAAAAGACGAACTTATCAAGTACCAAACGCGTGTCTGGGAAGCAGCCATGAGCCAAACTCCCACGCTAGAGGGGCTTGACTAGCGGGCAGAGTGTTTTAAACAGTAAGGGTTCCAAACTACTGAGGAAAGTTTAATATCAAAAAGAGGAAGAAACCACGTTACCATATTATTGTAAAATATATTAACATTCGGGTGATGTTTTATCATCAGATGCTTACTCATCGATTATCTTAATCAGGCCCAGGCTCCGGATGGCCGTGACAGGAACTTCAGGGCTGCGAGCCTATCTCTACGCCATGCAGGGCGGACAAGTCTGCCAAAATACACCGGAGTGCTCCATGAGGGCTACTTATTACCCGATTACTCGCCGCCAGGGTCGGACGTCAGGATCTTCCCCGACGCTCTCATGTGAGCTGAACAACCGACTCCGGCTCTAGTTCGGGGGTCGTATATCACTCGCAACTGGTTGAGGTACGCCCTAGTGGGATTAACGCTAGCTTCGTCCTATGCTAACTGCAAGTTCGGGTACCTCGCTCTAACTCTATTGGGTAGGTATTGCCCCATGAGGTCTTGCTAGCCCGAATCCTATGTGCTGAAGCAAGGTTCGAAGTACCCTGCTCGGTTTTCTCTGAAGTCAGAGAAATTACATCGTCAAATGCGCATCCGGAGTTCTCATGCATTTACATGTTGCTCTTTTTTGTTTTTATTTTTGGCGTCACATTATCTGAGGGCAAGCTAGGATCTTCGCAACACACCTGCTCGGGTTCAACCGTGTCAACTCAGGCATCCATAACATAAGATTCGGTAATTTGTTGCTTGTCGAATAAGATTTCGCTGCTTGATTGCGTTACTCTTTTGACATTGCCAAAAAACTCATCCGACATGCGATGATGATACTTTATAGAGCTATGTGGATTAGGTCGCTCACGCCGGCTTATTTTGATAGCAGCACCAACTTAGATATGAGTTCCTACAGTAGCATGCTCCATGGCTGCCCGACTGAGTTGAAATTAGCATGGTGTGTCTACAACAGGAGCCTGATTGTAGTGTAACGACAGATATAGGCTTTTCATGGGAGCCTTATTGCTAAACATATCATGTTTTTGGGTATCTGTTTATCATTCACCAGTCTCGAGGATAATTTAACAAGGATCACAAGCTGGTCTTTCATTAAAATTGGTGATTTCAGGTATCTCTCGTCGGTACACTTGACCACGCCGTGGGATTTTTTTCATAAAGTGTACCTCGCCTACATGCGTGGCCAATCAATGTTCCAGAATGAGCAACCATTATTCCCGCGAAGCAGTACGGGATGAGGAGTCTAACTTTCGATGTACATATCGGGGTGAGAGTACTATAAAAATTCTCATTCCCGGCTGACATGACGCTGATGAGTCAAACTTCGATGTAGTGCACTACTCGGAGAGACTAAAATTTCTCATCCCGCTGACATGATCGGAGGAGTCTAACTTTCAGAGTAGTAGATATACTACCCGGAAAGACTATAAACATTCTTGATCCAGCTACAAGCTGAAGAGTCTAAACTTCCGAATGGACGCCACTCGGAAAGACTATAAACACCTTTTCCAGCTGACATGAGCTGACGATTGTCTAATTTTCGATAGTATACTAATGGGAAAGACTATAATAAGTCATGCTGCCTGACATTTTTTTATGCTTCGTTTTGCCGACACATGGTTCTAATTTTCGTTGAGTAGTATATTGCTATCGGGGAAAAGATTATAAACACCTTTTTTCTGCCCTGCAACTGACATGAAAGTCGAAGAGTCCCTATATGTTACGAGTAGTTCCTTGTCCTCGGCAAGAACCTATAAATCATATTCCGGTTTGACATGATACCGAAGCGTCTCATATACTAGTAGTATCTACTCGGAAAAATGTTATTCTGTCACTTGGTTAAAGATCTTTGACTTTATGTTAATTTGTTTTCACAATTAAGCACAAAGTCGAGGCTACACCTAATATGGTGGCGCTATTGTGCGGCGCAACTATTGCCACATTCTTACATGAAGTCCTTCATAGCCTCTTGCTGCCTTAGTCGACATGAAGCAGGACTGCTGGAGAAGCAGCACTCAGACAAATGAGAATCGGAGCAATGCACTCCGATGAAGACTTCACCTTGTGGAGGATGCGCACTATCGGCATCAGTCCTGTGACACAACTATGAAGGTCTCGGCGGGCTATCTATGTGTTGTGCCATGGGCCCGGGTACCTCATGACAAGGTTCATAGGTCACTCGGATAGAGATGGGCCTAGCCTTGTAATAGATATAGCTAGATTCGGCAACTTTGCCTTGTATAGAAAGGAATATACAGTCCTAGTTCGGCGGCTGTGTATATCTCTAAGGGTAGATCCTAGTCATGAATTCCAATGGGAACTCCTACCTTGTAAACCCTTCCCCCTAGTATATAAGGAGGCAGGTCGCCCATGAGGGCGATGGGTTGAGTTGTCACCAGAATCACCACTGCATTTAATCTCAAAGAATAACCAAACTGGAGGTAGGGTTATACCTTACATCGAGGGCTAAACCAGTATAAAATCCCCTGTTTCCTTGCAATCCACTGAGTTTCATCGCTGACTAGTCCCATATGTTTATGCCGTGTTGTAAACATCGACAAAAAGTTGCCCATGGCTAACCATAAACGTATCATCTAACCGCTGGGCTGTGCTGTGTCGATATCTTACGAATTCCTATTGGGCCAGTGTCCTTTCCCATTAGACATGTGTTGTACGGTTAGGCTCCAGATCATTTGGGTATGAATTATGAAGTCCTTAAATTGACCGGTAGCAACTTGCCAAAACTACAATAGCACACAGCCCTTTTTTAGCCCCGACGTTAGGCTCACACAGAGCTAACCTGTAAGATCACATAATACCCTACCCCTACTAGGTGTCACACAGAACCACCTTTGCATGTTCACCCAGTCCAAAACATTTGTTATCCACCTTGTTACATATATGTTGGTGCAACACATGCTACTAGAAAGATAGCAACAAGCTCTACAGTTCAACATTAAAACAGTGATAGTATAGTTATATCATTTAGTCATTATTGATATTTTGCCTTTTTAAAACCGACTTAATTGCGGTGGCTAAGCAATTACTACTCTATCCTGAGTTGACCCCTATGTTCGACTCACAAAGACTAGGGTACAAGGTATTCTACATCGATATTCAATAATCAAAGGCTGAATAACAGCAATTAGGGATACTAACCTCATTTTCGATTTAATTTATATAATAAAAATGAATGCAGTTGCTACAAACAAAACAGGTTTAAATTGGTCCAATATGTTTCAAAAAAGTGCACTTTGCCTTCTCTAGGTACTGTCCTTGCTCTACGTCTTCTGCGGCGAACTGCTCCTCGGTTCCCCTTGCGTCGTTATACATCGCAACAGGAAACCAAATATATGACAAGAAATAGCCTAATTATTAATATCAATTAAAAATACTCAACTGAACCAAAGATAGAGCTCGATTTTTGAAAAGATTAAGGAAAAAAGAACAGGGCGATATATGGATATGTGCTGGGATGGATGAGATATGAACTCCGGAATTGTGAGAACAGGAAATCCTAGGAGAAAGAAAAGGAATATTCCGAGAATATTCTTAGGATTTAAAAATTCAGAAAATGAATTATTTTGTAAGGAAAAGAAGCGGGGGCCCACTGGTTAGTGAGTTGTGTGATTCATTGAAGGACTCGGTCTATGGACCAAAAGAATGAGGATGTAGCGTGTGACCTGACACGCGGACACCTACATGACGACACGGTACAAGCCACATTGACGACATCGTGTACGGATTGGAATGACTGTGACAGATGATTGTGGTCGATGACAGGTGGCGAGATTTCTAGGATTGATTGTTGGCGAGGTGATGTGGCAAGATTGGACAAAGAAATCTACACAGTTGACATTCATAAATTGGAGATGCCAACGTGTGTAGTATCTACAGGGTGGAAAAAAAATTCAGATATGCGGGTTCTACGGTTGTCTATCATGCCCCGTAGGGGAAATAGGACTTTATGCCTGATCGGCTGCTTCAGCCTTGGCTGAGTCCGTGCGGATCATGGATGCGGCGCAGGGGAAGTGCAGGCCGGTGTCAGGTCATCATCAGATTACATCGGGATCCGTCCCACTAGGAGAACGGGCGAGCTTTGGCGGTGGCGTTCAGCGCGGGAACAGAGCGTCGGCCGGCGTTGACGCGGTTGTTTGGAACCAGACAGGTCGAGGGTCGATGGCTGGTTGTTGGGACGCATCGCGAGCAGCCGACGGACAGGCGTCGGCAGCACTGTGCTGCAGTGGGAATAGAAGGCGAGGGGTGTCGCTGGTGGCGCGTTAAGCTCAGTCGGCGGCTGTCAGTGCGGGAATGCAGGACCAGGTCGAGTCCGTAGGAGGGATGTCGACATTGGTGCGTGCCTCACAGCTGGCGTTGGCGGATCGGTGCGGTGTGTCGGCGCGCGGCTTTCGGTTTGCATTGCTCTGGAGGAAGATTGGCTTAGTGGCGCCTGCCGTCTGGAGTAAGAGTGAGATGACTGTCTACAACACACAACAACACGTACACACATCATCAGCACATCACACACACACATCACACTACAGCATATATAGTTATATATGTTATATGTTTTATATATAGTTTTTGGGGTGGCTCTGTGCATACGTGTTTGGGTCACTGGCATCGAGTCTTGCGGCAATTCACGGCGGTTGAGGCACGTTGTGGCCATGGGAGGCAGTTTTTTTTGCCAGGCCGGGTTCGGTTTTTTTTTTTTCCAGTGTGGCGCGCTGGCTTCGTGTGTTCGGTGCCTGTTATAGGCCGCAGCTTGTCGGTTCATGGTGAGCAGCCGGGTGCCGAGGAGTTAACAAGAGGCCCGGCGGCGCAGCGCAGGGTGCATTGGTGTGTAGTGTGGGTTGGTTTTTTTTTTGCCTGCAAGTCTACTGCACCAGGAACGGCCTGGCGTTTTTTTCGCTCCGGCCTTTTTTGAATGTGTTGTTAGAGAAGGAAAAAAAAGAAAAAGAAGAAAGGTAGTGGGCTGAGTGGAAAAAGGAAAAAGAAAAGGAAGGAAGGGGAAAAGGAAAAGGAAAAATGGGGCAGGGGCTTTCGGAAAATTGCTGAATTCAAACACTTTCAAATTGGTTGGAATGTATTGTGGAGAATTAGAGAATGAACTTGGACGCTCCGGGGAACTAGAAATTTGGTTACGTTTGATTTTGCGAAAATTAGAGTCAGTGAATTCTGGGGGAAAAATAAATTGGGAACGAGCTCCACTTCCGAAATCCAAATAACCCCGATTAAGAAAACGGAAACAAATCACACAGTAATTAATTATTTAATCATATTAAATCCTTTTTATTACAAAAATTTTGTTAAGTTGTTTGAGGCAAATAAACCAAAGGTGGATTTTTGCAATTAGACAAAAAGAATGGAAAACGAAAAATCCGGACGTGACATTGTCCAAGAGTGAAAATTGAAATAGAGGGTGTAGAGTTCTTTGCCAATCTGATTATGTTAGATACACCCCAGCTTGATGTCATCCTAGGGATGGATTGGTTGCATAACCACAAGGCGGTGTTAGATTGTGGAAGTCGATCAATCACTTTAAAAAAGCTCTAAGGAGGAAGAAAGTAAATTTCAAATCTTAGCTAATCCCCTTGGAAAGGAGCTATAGTGGCACCACATGGGAGATTCTGAGCTACAGAAAGTACCAGTTGTTGTTGAAAGAATATCCAGATGTTTTTCTGGAAGAAACTTGCCCAGCATGCCACCACATAGAGATATAGTTTTGTCATCGTCTAGCTCCAGGGACATCGCCCATATCCAAGATGGTCCATACGTTATGGCAGCTATGAGTTAGCAGAGATTGTAATGAAGCAGATACAAGAGGTGCAAGAGAAAGTTTATGAGGCTAGCTCGTCACCATGGGGAGCCCAGTTATTGTTGGTTTGAAAAGAAAGGATGGGACAAAGAATGTGTGTGATTATCGTTGTTGAATGATGTAACCATCAAGAACAAGTATCCTTTTGCCACGGGATGATGATCTCTTTGATCAAATGAAAGTGAGTAGTGTATTCTCCAAGATGATCTAGATCAGGTAAGTCATGTTCAGCATAGGATCAGACCCGAGGATATCCCTAAGATGGGTTTTGCCACTATGATATGGGCTCATTGAGTACACAATTATGTCTTTTGTGTTGACAAATGCCCCTGCCTACTTCATGAACATGATGAACAAGGATTCAAGGTAATATTTGGACAAGTTTGTTGTTGTTCTCATTGATGATTTTCTCATCTACTCCAAGGATGAGAAAGAGCAGCGAGCATCAAAGTGAGGCTGTTTTGAAAAACTAAGAGAATTAGCACCAATTGTATGGTGAAGTTTCAGTAATGTGAGTTCGTGGATGAAAGAAGTTTGAATCCTTGGACATTGTGTGACCGCTGCTGGAGGTGCAGTTGATCCAAAAGAAAGTGAGTATTGGTTATCAACTGGCGGTGCTCAAGACCGTGACACAGGTTCTGCAGTTTTCTTGGTATGGCCGGCTACGATAGAAGATTCATAGTAATGGTTCCCAAGTTGGCTCATCCACTGACGTAATTGTTTGAAGAAAAGAAAGCAAGTTTGTGTGGACACCAGAGTTCAGCGTAGCTTTGAAGCCGGTCTAAGATTAGAGTATTGACATTCAGCACCAGTGTTGGTTTTGCCTGATATCCATAAATGGGTTTCACATCTACTGTGTATGCAGTTCTCATACAGTGTACTGTTGTGTTCTAATGCAGGAGGCAAGTGGTTGCCTATGCCTCAAGACAAACTACGGCCCACATGAGGAAATTATCTGACCATGTTATTTGGAGCTTGCCGCAGTGGTACACGCACTAAAAATATGATCATACCTGGATAGGCAACAATTGATGGTGAGTATTACAGTACCACAAGAGTCTAAAATATATCTTCACCCAGCATGACCTGAAGTCTGAGACATGAGAAGATGGGTTAGAGCTGATCAAGGATACGATGTGGGATCCACTACCACCAGCAAGGCAATTTGTTGTTGCGATGCTTGTCGCAAGTAGAGAGGTCACTGCAGCAACCTATAAATTGAAGAGTGCCAATTATCACTCTTGAGTCAAGAGTTTGAAAGTTGAGTTTGGAGATAGCAGCAGAAGGGCATGTGGCTTAACCTGGTTTAGGCCACTTGGAAGACCAGATCAAGGAAGCCAGAGGATGATTGCAAATGTCAAAGAAATCAAACTCAACATGAAGAAAGGAAAAGCCATAGGATTTGTTGAAGATGAAAATGGTGTTACGTGGCTACAGGAGAAGTTAGTTGTGCTGGATCAGCTAGAACTCAAGCTTATCTTCAGAGGCATGTATCATGACAGTCCCGTTATTGCCTATCCATCCCGGTAGTACCAGTATGTACAAACTCAAGGGTAAATTATTGTGTGCCCAGCATGAGACGAGAGAGATTGCAGAGTATGTAGCATCTTTGTGATGTCTGCTAGCAATTCAAGGTAGCAACATCAACGACCACATGACTTTTTACAATGTAAATGAAGTACCAGAATGGAAGTGGGATGAGATTGGCATGTATTTATCATAGGTTTGCCCAAGATCAATCAGACATGATTCCATCTGGGTTGTTGTGGATCGGTCTCACCAAAGTTGCTCACTTTATTCCAGTCAAAGTAACCTAATCAGTGACAAGTGCAGAACTATATTGAATCGGATAGTGTGCTGCCATGGAGTGCCCCGGAAATAGTCTCAGATTAAGGACTCAGTTTACCTCTCGCTTCTGGCATGCTTTGCATGAGCATGAGTACTACGCGTCTCAATTTAGCACCGCATATCACCCATAGACTGATGGCAGACATAGAGAGCGTTAATCAATTTTGGAGGATATGCTCCGAGCTTGTGCTTTAGCCTATGCTTCTAGTTGGGATAAGAATCTACCCTATGCTGAGTTCTCCTACAACAGCAGCTATCAGGCGAATCTACAGATGTCACCATTTGAACCTTTATATGGGCGGTCATGTAGAACACCTTTGGATTGGAATGAGATAGGAGAAAGAATGGTTTCTGGACCCGATGTGATCTGCAAAGCCAAAGAGAAAGTTGCTTTGATCAGGGATAGATTAAAGGTAGCTCAGTCTCGACAGAAGAGTTACGCAGATAACCATCGCAAGGATTTAACTTTCGAAAAGGAGGACTATGTCTATTTGAAGGTAACCCCATTGAGAGGAACCAAGAGGTTTCAAGTGAAAGGAAAGCTTGCCCCGAGGTATGTAGGTCCGCTCCGGATCGTTGCTCGTCGAGGAGAAGTTGCATATCAGTTGGAGCTACCGCCATCAATGTCAGGGATCCATGATGTGTTCCATGTCTCGCAGTTGAAGAAGTGTCTTCGGGTGCCAGAAGAAGAAACCCTGTTGCAGGCAGTGGATTTGCAACCAGATCTGACATATCATGAACATCCAATTAAGATCCTCGAGACTGTAGAGTGAACCACGAGGAGTAAGACCATTTGTTTCTGTAAGGTTCAGTGGAGTCATCATACAGAAGCAGAAGCCACCTGGGAGTGTGAAGATGATCTGAGGGCAGAGTTTCCCGAGTTGTTCCCAAGCCTATCCAAATCTCGGGGTCGAGATTCCGTTTAAGGAGGGTAGGTTTGTCATGTCCGGATTTTTCGTTTTCCTTTTTTTTGTCTGATTGTGAAAATCCACCTCTGGTTTATTCGCCTCAAACAGCTTAATAAAAAATTTCATAATAAAAAGGATTTAATATGATTAAATAATTAATTACGGTGTGAATTGTTTCTGTTTTCTTAATCGGGTTTATTTGGATTTCGGAAGTGGAGCTCATTTCCCAAATTATTTCCTGAAGATTCATTTCATTTCCTAATTCTGCAAATAATCCAACAATTTCAAAGTGTCCGAATTTGGCAATTTTCTGAAAAAGGCCCTGCAATCCTTCCTTTTCTTTTTCCCTTCCTTCCTCTTTTTTTCTCTTTTTCCACTCAGCCCCCTGCCATCCTTTCTTTTTCTCTTCTGCTCTTTCTTCTTCCTCCTCCTCCCGTGGCCGGCCCAGCTGCCTCGGCCTGCGCCGCACCCCGGCTTGGCCCGCACAGAGCTGCCGCGCCGCCTGGCCCACGCCGAGCCCGGCTTGCTCCTGCGCCGCCACTAGAGCCCAGCCCACTGTAGTTAGAGCCACGCCGTGGCCTGGCCCGCGCCGACACTGCCACGCCTCCTTCGCCGTGTCGCCACAGGACTCCAAAGCCAGCGCCGTCCTAACCGCCATGAGCCGCCCCTATATATATGTGCAGCCGTCATCGTTTTTCCTCTTCTCCCTAAGCCAGCGCCGCCGCCATCTTCCTCCACAGCCGCGCCGCGCCGCCGCGTCGCCTCCGCCCGCCCTAGCCGCTGACGCCACCGGTGAGTATCGCCACCACCCCTGCACCGGCTTTCCTCCTCGCCCTCACCTGTGTCCTGCTTCCTCGGCCGACGCTGCCGCTGTCGCCGAGCTTGCCTTCGGTTCCCTTGCCGACGCTGCCGCCACCGAGCTCGCCTCCTATTCCCCGGCCCAGCGCCACCGATATCGGTCCGCCGCCGATGCCGGTCCGCCGCCGTCCCGACGTCCTGACGCTCTGCGCTACTTCTGCGCTGCTCCTGTGCCACCACCCGGCTGTGGCCGAGGCAGCCGGCTGGCCGGCAGGGCTCTGTGTCCCCTAAGTGGCACTGACCAGTGGGCCCCGCGTCTGAAAAATCCCCTTCGATCTACACTGTTGGATATCCTAGATTGAATCTCAGCCGTAGGATTTCATAAGTCCAATTTTGCCACGTCACCTTGCCATGTCAACCCTAGGTCTCGCCCTGTCATTGCCACATCATCGTCACATCATCCAATCCGGTACACGTGTCGCCACGTGGCGTCCACGTCGTCATGTCCACTGAGCCTCTCACTCTTCTGGTCCGCAGACCAAGTCCGTCATGAATCATCTCACTGACTAGTGGGCCCCGCTCACTTTTCTTTAACAAAAATAATTCAATTTCCGAATTTAAATTCCAAACAATATTCTTAGAATATTCCTTTTTCTTTTCTCCTAGGTTTTTCCATGTTCTCAAACTTCCGGAGTTCATATCTCATCCATCCGGACTCCGATTCGACCCGTTCTTTTTCCTAAATTCTTCTAAAATCGAGCTCTACCTCCTGGTTTAGTTGGTTATTTTAATTGATGTTATTTAGGCTATTTTCTTGTTATTTATTTGTTTCCTATTGTGAACATATAGACGCGAAAGCGAAGGAGTAGTTCGCCGCAGAAGACGCAGGGCAAGGACAGTACCTGGAGCAAGGCAAGTGTACCCTTTGAGCATATTGGACCCAATTTATAAACTATTTTGTTGTGAAACATGCATTATTTTATTTATAAAATTATTGATTTGTAGTATGACCTAAATGTTGTTATTCCATGCCTTGATTATTGAATATCCTGTGATACCTTGTCACCCTAGCCTTTGTGAGTTGAACATAGGGGTCAACTCAGGGTAAAGTAGTAAATGCTTAGCCCTGCTCAAGTCAATTTACAAGCAAAATATAATAATGATTAATGATATACCTATCACTGTTTTATTTGAGCTGTGTGGCTGTGTGCCATCTTTCCGGTAGCATGTGTTGCACCGTGTAGTAAACCACGGGCGGATAAAATGTTTTGGACTGGGGTGATGGGTGGTTCTATGTGAACCTAGTAAGGGGGTAAGGTATCTGTGTGATCCTTACCAGGTTAGGTCTCTGTGTGAGCCTAATGTGAAGCTGTGTGCTATTGTAGTTTTGGCAAGTTGCCCTAGTCAATTAAGGACTTCACTTCATAAACCAATAGTTTGAGTCTAATGTACAACAACATGCACTAATGGGAAGGACCTGGCCCAATAGGATTCCGAGTCTTGACACTGCTGGCCCAGGTGGTTAGATGATAGGTTTTATGGTTAGCCATGGGTACTTTCTTATCTGTGTGAGGGAAAGGTGTCTCATGGGGGAAAGCAGTGTGGAGGCAGAGTTTCTAAAAAGCCTTGTTACATATTCCTTGGCCACACACAATGAGAAGTGTGATATTTGCGCATGGCTGTTAAGAGGATAATGTATCTTGTGGGTAAAGCTGTACAACGTCTGCAGAGTGTTTAACTAATCTATTCGAATAGCTACGTCCACGGTCATGGACATGCTCGGTGAATTCAATTGAGGGGTAGTTTGTGAAAACAAGAGATGGTAATGATGCTTTGTGCAAGAAAATGAATTTAGCTATGTGGTCCTATGTGGATGGTTGGATGGTAACACCTATTATTTAAAATGTTGTTTTTGATCTCTGTTTATAAATTGTTTATAACTGCAGCTGTTGTGTTATACAAAATAGCCTTAGCCTTTCTTTGTCAGCTGTGCATATGCATATTTCCGTGTACTTGCTGAGTATTCCATGTACTCACCTTGCAATTCCCCTCAATTCCAGAAGAAAGGTTTCCGCTGTTCCTGGAGGAGTTTGCTGCTGAATACGAGGAATAGGCTGTGTGCCTGTGGGTGCCATGGGCCCCGGGTACCTCATGACAAGCATATGGGCCACTCGGACAGAGGATGGGCCTAGCCTTGTAATTAGAGATATAGCTAGATTCGGCAGACTTCGCCTTGTATAGAAAGGAATATACAGTCCTAGTCGGGTGCGTTATATCTCTAAGGGGAGATCTCCTAGTCGTAATCTGATGGGGACTCCTACCTTGTAACCCTGTCCCCTAGTATATAAGGGGAGGCAGGGCGCCCCATGAGGGCAGGTGGAGTTGGTTCACCAGAATCACCACTACAAATCCTCAAAGGAATACATACAAACTGGACGTAGGGTATTACCTCACATCGAGGGCCTGAACCAGTATAAAATCTTCCTGTGTTCCTTTGCAATCCACCGAGTTTCCATCCGCCGACTAGCCCCATATATTTATTGCCGGTGTAAAACATCGACAGTTGGCGCGCCAGGTAGGGGCTTCGGCGCGATCTACATCTACAAGCTCGATGGATCCAGCAACCGGAGTCGACAGCGGCAAATTCTCTCCCGGAGATACAATATCATTCGGAAGCCACGACTTCGTCGCCGACATGATCGGCAATCTCACCTTGACCGACACGGACTCGACCCAACCGGCCGAGGAACCAGCCGACTCCGCGCCAGTCGGCCTAAAAGACGTTGCGGCAACCGTCACCGACATGCTGTGGCGATCTCCAATACGCCCGAGTCCAGGGACAACTCTTTCTTTCAGTGTTCGACTCGGACTCGGTTTCGAGCCGGCCGAGATCGGGCCGAGAAGGGAAGAGATCGTCAATTTCCCGTTCGGACTCGGCGACGCCACGGATATCTACAATCTACATCCAACGCGGCAAACCCGATCCTCTGGAGTTCGACTCGGATACGGCCCAGAGCCGCTCGAGATCGGATCTAGGGAGGTCGGAGTTATAATCACCCCCATCAACTATTCCGACTACGACTCTCAGTCGGACTACGACTCCCAGTCGGATTCCGACTCTAAGTCGGATAGCAGTTTGGCAAGCTTCTCTCCGCCACGAGAAATCTTCATGGCATCCAAAGGCTCTACTCCTACTCAGGAATCATGCCGACTACGCGAACAGCAAGAGGAGGAGGCCCGCCGACTGCGAGAGCAACAAGAGGAAGAAGCAAGACGCCTGCGCGCCCGCAACGACGGCCTACGCAGGGCTGGGCGAACCGCTCAGCAACAAACCCTCCAAACAAAAGTCGGCGACCACGACGTCTTCGTCACGCCACAACAGAACATCGTGGCCGCCGCAACCCTACTGGACACGATCCAGCTTGGGCCTGATCACCAGGCCACCCCGACCATCGCAAGGATAAAAGCCATGCTTACCGCTGCCGCATGTCAGCAGCACCAACAGTCGGGCGATACCCTCATACCGACCAATCGGTCGGCATCCCCAATTGGCAGTCTCGTCTACCTCAAAGCGACGCCGAGCGGCCGGCTCTAGTCGGCTGCCCACGGAGTCACACCAAACGTCACTCGGCAACCCAAACAACAACCGGCAACGTCGAAGTGACCGTCGGGACAACCGGGATCTCCGAGGCCAACTATGGCGTGATCTTCGGCAGGACACCAATGCTCGGCGCCGCGAACGAGAAGAAGACGAGCGACACCAACTGGAAGACGAGAATGAGCGTTTCGGCCTCCACCACGAGCGGTTTCGCCGCCGTAGTCGGGGTCGGAGTCCTCATGAAGACGAAGGCATACCGGCCTTCACCCAGGAACTACGACAGGTCGACTGGCCAGTCGGCTTTAAGCCTGCAGGCATCAACAAATACGATGGCAAGACCAATCCCGAGTCCTGGCTCACGGTCTACACTCTGGCGATCCGAGCAGCTGGGGGAAATCACAAAGTCATGGCTAACTACCTCCCAGTCGCTCTAGCCGACTCAGCGAGGACATGGCTAACATGACTTCCCAAGCAATCAATCGGCTCCTGGGGAGAACTCCGGGAACGCTTCATCGCCAACTTCCAGGGAACATACGAGAGGCCATCTTCCGAGCACGACTTATATCAGTTGCATCAAAGGAAGAACGAGTCTCTTCGTGACTTCATCAAGAGGTTCTCTGAGAAGAAAAATTCGATCCCAAACATCAAGGATGAGGTCGTCATCGCCGCCTTTCGAAAAGGAGTCAAAGACACCTCGTTCATCGATAAATTCACGCGGAAGCCTCCCAACTCTGTCAAGGCCCTATTCGACATGGCAAACAAGTACGCCGACTTGGCCCACGCTGTTGCCGAGGCCCTCGATGACAACAAATCACCCTGACAGAAGAAGCGGGACGACACCGACGACGCGGTCCCGACTAAAGCTGGGAATCGCAAACGCAAGTCAGACGGCTCCATTGTGGCAGTCGGTCACAACCGCCTTTGACCTTCAACAACTGAGGATTATCAGAACAACAAGTGACATGCTCGGGGGCTCACAAGCTCAAACACGAGGATGGCATCCCCACTCCCAAATACCGAACAGCTAAGTCGCTTTCTGATAAACATCTCCTCACTCGGCCTTGCTAGTGCCACAGCCGCTTACACCTAATAGGTGTACAAGCTGCGCATTTACTTTTTTCCGTTTTTGCTCTTAAATGATTACAAAAGTACTCGAGTAGCATAAATCTCGATCCGTGAAACTCTGCTCCATGTAAGACGAACTCAAGTCACCCAAAACGCGTGCCTGGGAAAGAGCCATGAGCAGACTCCCGACGCTAGGGGGCTATGACTAGTCGGGCAGAGTGCTTAAACGTAAGGGGTCAACTACTCGAGGAAATTAATATCAAAAAGAGAAAGAACACGTATTTACATACATTGTAAAATACATTTAATTCGGATGATTGTTTCCATCATCAGATGCTACTCATCCGATATCTTTATATTGCAGGCCCAGCTCCGGATACGCGTGACAGGAACTTAGGGCTGCGAGCCCATCTCCTACGCTCGGGGGCTGGACAAGTCTGCCGAAATACACTTGGGATGCTCCATGAGGGCTACTTACCGAGTACTTGCGCCAGTCGGGACGTCATCTTCCTCGGCTACGCTCCATGCGAGCTAATAACCGGCCTCCGGCGCCAGTCGGGGCTGTGTACTACTCGGCTAAGTAGGGTACGCCCCATGAGGGTCGCCAGCCGAATCCTACGCTAATGCTAGGTTCGGGTACCTTATCCGGCTTTACCGAAGTCAGAGAAGACCTATGTCGTCAAAGCACATCCGGAGTTCCCATGCACCGCGTCATACCTGGGGAGAGCGAGCAGATTCTGCAATATACCTACTCAGGCGTCTGTGGCAACCAAGATGCATCCGGAGCATAAGTCGGAAAGACTTGCAGACAAGGATTCCTCTGGCTAATTGCGGTTACCAACGCCACCATACTCATCCTGACATGCAATGGATGCTACTTCTATAGAGCTATGCTGGGTAGGTTGGTTCAGGCCGACTTACTTGGTAATAGCCACCAAGACATGAGTTCCTACAGTAGCATGCTCCATGTGGGCCGCCCGCAGGCTGAGTTGAAATTATAGCGCTGGTGCTACCCACAGGAACCGATGAGGTAAACAGATATGCTTCATGAGAGCCTTATTGCTAAACATATATGTTTGGGTATCTGTCTTATCCACCAGGTCTCGAGGATACATCCTTACAGGGATCACAAGCTGGTCTTCATTAAAATTGGAGATGCAGGTATCTCTCTCGAGTACACCTAACCACGTAATGGATTTATTTTTCATACAGTGGTACTCGGCCTACATGCGTGGCCACCAGTTGCCATGAGCAGCATTATTCCCGCTGACATGACGCGGATGAGTCTAACTTTCGAGTAGTACACTACTCGGGAGAGACTATAAAATTCTCATTCCCGCTGACATGACGCGGATGAGTCTAACTTTCGAGTAGTACACTACTCGGGAGAGACTATAAAATTCTCATTCCCGCTGACATGACGCGGATGAGTCTAACTTTCGAGTAGTACACTACTCGGGAGAGACTATAAAATTCTCATTCCCGCTGACATGACGCGGATGAGTCTAACTTTCGAGTAGTACACTACTCGGGAGAGACTATAAAATTCTCATTCCCGCTGACATGACGCGGATGAGTCTAACCTTCGAGTAGTGCACTACTCGGGAAAGACTATAAACATTCTTCCAGCTGACGAGCTGAAGAGTCTAACTTCCGAATGGGACGCCACTCGGGAAAGACTATAAACACCTTTTCCAGCTGACATGAAGCTGACGAGTCTAATTTTCGAGTAATATATTACTTGGGAAAGACTATAAATAATCATCCCGGCTGACATGATGCCGACGAGTCTGATTTTCGAGTAGTATACTACTCGGGAAAGACTATAAACACCCCCTTTCCAGCTGACATGACGCTGAAGAGTCCTATATACGAGTAGCATCCTACTCGGCAAGACTATAAACACACATTCCGACTGACATGAAGTCGAAGAGTCCTATATACGAGTAGTTCCCTACTCGGCAAGACTATAAATTATATTTCGGTTGACATGATACCGAAGAGTCTCATATACTAGTAGTAATCTACTCGGGAAAGACTTCAAGGTTAAAGATCTTTGACTTCATGTTTAATTGTTTTCACAATTAAACACAAAGTCGGGGGCTACACCTAATAGGTGCGCCTATTCGGCGCACACTATTCCAACATCTACATAGAGCCCTTCATAGCCTCGCTGCCAGCTGACATGAAGCAGGACTCGGGAGAAGCAGCACTCAGACAAAGAGCACTCGGGAGCAATACACTCGGGAAGACTTCACCGTGGAGGATGAGCACTCGGCATCAGCTGTGACTCAACTATGAAGGTCTCGGGGGCTACTGTGGGTGCCATGGGCCCCGGGTACCTGATGACAAGCATATGGGCCACTCGGACAGAGGATGGGCCTAGCCTTGTAATTAGAGATATAGCTAGATTCGGCAGACTTCGCCTTGTATAGAAAGGAATATACAGTCCTAGTCGGGTGAGTTATATCTCTAAGGGGAGATCTCCTAGTCGTAATCTGATGGGGACTCCTACCTTGTAACCCTGTCCCCTAGTATATAAGGGGAGGCAGGGCGCCCCATGAGGGCAGGTGGAGTTGGTTCACCAGAATCACCACTACAAATCCTCAAAGGAATACATACAAACTGGACGTAGGGTATTACCTCACATCGAGGGCCTGAACCAGTATAAAATCTTCCTGTGTTCCTTTGCAATCCACCGAGTTTCCATCCGCCGACTAGCCCCATATATTTATTGCCGGTGTAAAACATCGACAGTGCCCTAGTTGACTGCCTGTGGCATGTTAAATGGAGCTTCCACGTATTTATTTTATTTCCGCTGCTATCTAGTTTTCTGTAGGCCCTTCGTGGCATAATAAATGTAAACTTTAGCCATAAGGCTTTTCACAGTCAATTTATTAATAAATAGTTTGGTTTCCTTCGTGATGTTGGCTGTGATATTATTCTTGTGACTGTGTGTGCTAGCGTGATCGTAGGGTAGCACATGTACATAGAGGGTTGGGGTCCCACATGCTTGCAGGAATTTGCCGAGTTCTCATTGAACCCTCCCAGCCAACCAACTAGGGAGTCCAGGAAGCGGCCGGCCTACCCCTCAGCAGTCCAGCCCAACCCCAAGAGGGCTAGGAAGCAACCCATGATGGACCAGGCCAAGAAAAAGAGTATGTCGAGTAAGGCATCAGGCGGTCCTATGATCAAAGATCCCAGCAGCACAGCCCTAGGACCGCACCGTCGACTACTCCCCCTGCCCCGCCAACCACACCTAGTGTGGCGCTGACTGGCCTAGCCTCCACACCTCCTGCTGCCGTGCCGCTGAGTAGGCCTTTAGGCCCTTCGCTGACTGCCTCCACCCCTGGCAGACAGGGGTGGAGATTTAAGACTTCCAAGAGGTATGAAATCTTCAATCTTCAGAAATTCTTGAGATGTTTTGCAATATCTTGATTGTAGTGTGATCATGCAGGAAGCCTAGTGACGCTGATCCCAAGGGGACTACGCCACCGACTCTTGTCACCGTCCCCGCCTCGACTGAGGTAGAGCCCATAGAGCCCAGCCTGAGCCGAATGCCACTCCAGTCCCTGAGGTCGAGATGGCGCGCTCGGTTGATACCACAATCATGACCGAAATCCCAGTTGCCGTGTCAACCAAAGAGCCAGTATCCCCTAAAGACCCAAGGCCCAGAACTCCTCCATTATCCTCGTCCTCAGAAGACAATGGCCTCCCCAGGCTCGAAGCCCCTTTGCCAAACTTTCCCCGGGTGTTCTATTTGGTCACCCCGGAAGGAGATGAAGACACTTTTGAACTAAATGAGTAGGCCGCCCAGAGGGAACAAGTTAAGCTGATGGAGACCGCCATACAAGCTTCAAGGAATGTCCAGGTACGTTATTCGTCCGATAGTGTTTCCAACTTCAAGCTGACTAACTGATCTTGTATCTTCTACAATTGCAACTCGCCTTGTCTGATAATCATCCAACTTGTGTTGAGAATTGTTGAGTGATCTAAGATGATGGGTAAGGTTCTTACCCAGCTCACTCCCCAGATCACTTAGATCAACCAGCTCCAGGCCACCAAGGACGAGCTAGAGAGGACTAGCAAGGAGAGGGAGGATTGGCGGAAGGACTCAGTCAATAAGCTATGGGACGAGCAGTGGGAGAAGATAGGGACCATCAGAGGTAAGTTTCCCTTCTACCCGAGTAGCTCCAGTCATCGTCTCTGCGTTTCTAATCTTCAGTCTTGTTTGGCTGTAGCTCTAGAGACAAATCTAAATAACCAATCCTTGGAAATTGAGTGCCTGAAAAAGGAGCTAAAAGAGCTAGAGAAGGCAAAGTTCAAGGTCGACACCGAGTATGCGAATAAGTTGCATATCTGCTTTTGTACTCTGCCCAACTAGATATCCAAACTTGCTTATGTTTCTCTTCTGTATGAGTAGCCTTCAAGGCCAATGCACAGATCCAATTTGGTGCCTTTGCAAAGGAGATCAAGGTAATAAAGGATTCACGGAATGCCATAGTGGATTCTGTGAAGACTTTATTAGATATTATGCAGCCAAGCCAAGCCGGATCGAGCTCCAGCTCTCCCTCCCAGGTGGCTCAACGCCTTGAAGTACCTCTAGCTGTTCTAAAGGAGTTTGCCTAAGAGCACACCACGGTGGGCATCTCTCAGGCCTTAGCCATAACGAAGTCTCTCTACTCCCGAGTAGATATTGAGGTTGTCGGTGAAGGCTTTGTTGAGGGCACCACCTGGGAGGAAGGCTTGGAGTTGATCAACCAGGCTAGTCCGACTACTCAAGCAATCGCTGAGGATCTGCCATTATAAACATAAACTTTTTAGTAGTCGGTGTTTGAGAAGGACAAAAACGATGTGTATATATTGTAAATATTTTTGGTCATTGTGAACTCGTGCTGAGCTGATGTTATATCGTAGCCATCATTAGTTTTACTCGACTGGCCAATCTATGCTGAGCGTTTAGGGACCAACTTTAAAAAGCGTTTATCCCATAAGACTATACTCGAGAAGACTTAGCATAATCGTTATAAAACTTCCTAATAGATAAAACAAACTTGAGCTTTTAGCCATAACAAAGGACAAGTTGTCATCATGTAGCCCCTGACTCACTATCCGGTTGAAACAATCGGTGTGGTGAGACAGAGTAAGAGACTTTATTTATATATATATGAATGGAGTACAATGCTCAGGTATACAAAAGATGTAGCTGTTCTATATTCTATGAGTAGTTGATTAGGACACTGTCTTCAGTCTTCAGTTGGTAGGCACCCGGATGTGTTACCTCAAGGATAATGAACGGCCCCTCCCATAAGGGAGATAGTTTGTGCCTGTCTTTTGTGGTTTGAATTTTTCTCAAAACGAGATCACCCACCGAAATGGCACGGCCATGAACATTACGACTGTGATAACGCCGTAGTCCTTGGAGATATCTTGCTGACTGGATAGTTGCGATGTTCCTTGCTTCTTCCAACTGATCGAGCTTGACCAGTCAGCCTTCATTTGACTTGTCTTCTGAGTGGGCCCAAACTCGCGGAGAGCTGAACTCCAACTCGGTTGGTAACACGGCCTCATCAGCATAGACTAGGAAGAAATGGGATTGCCCTCTTGCCCAACTGACCGTGGTTCATCGAGACTAGAGAATGGATGGGAGTTCTTGCACCCACTACCCTGCATACGACTGTAGTCGGTCCAACACTCTAGTCTTGATACCTTGTATGCTCGACCTGCCCATTGCTCCTTGGGTGTGCCACCGAAGCATAATAGATCTTGATGCCGAAGTCATCGCAAAAATCTTGAAAGATGCCGCCAGTAAACTGAGTGTCGTTGTCTGTGATAATGCGATTGGGAACTCCAAATCAATATATAATACCTATGATGAAGTCTTTTGCCCAGGCCGCTGTGATGGTAGCAACGGGTTTTGCCTCAATCCACTTTGTGAACTTGTCCACTGTGACGAACAAGTGTGTGAACCTTCTTGGCACTTTTTTGAACGGCCCGACCATATCGAGCTCCCAAACTGCAAAGGGCCAAGATATTGGGATTGTCTGTAATTCCTATGCAGGTAGATGTGTTTGTCGAGCAAAAAACTGGCATCCTTCGCATGTCCAAACAATGTCTTTAGTGTCGGCAACCACAGTCGGCCAGAAGAAACCTTGCCTGTAAGCCTTTCCAACTAACATCCTTGATGCAGCATGGTTGCCACAAATTGTGGAGGCCGTGGGCCCCGGGTACCTCGTTACTAGTACATGGGCCACTCGGATAGAGGATGGGCCGAACCATGTAATTAGAGATAAGATAGCATCTGGCAGGCTTTGCCTTGTATAATAAGGAAATATAGTCTTAGTCGGATAGGACTCTATCTCTAAGAAGGAAATCCCTTGGCCGTATCCGGCTGGGATCCTTATCATGTACCCCTGTCCCCTAGTATATTGTTGACGCCGAAAACCGCCGGGTGTGCCAAAAAGCTTGCTGACGATCTGGTTCGGCGCCTAGAGACACGCGAAGGCCTGGGAGTTCTGCTTAGCTCCAGTGCAGGTCCTAAAATATTTGAGGTTCGCAAGCGTGCCAGTCAATTTGACCCCGCAATTGACAAGGAGAAAAAAATTAGATCAGTAAACCGATCGGCCAGTGATAGTCCTGTCAGCCGATAGCCAGTAGTAACTTGCACATCGGCTAGAAGCCGATGATGATATAAGTGAATAGTAAACCAGCCGATTGCCGAAGTGATAATCGGCCGGTGATAAAATAAACAGGCATCCGTGCCCGGGCCCCTGCTTGTGCCCGCGCCCGAGTCGTCACTCGTGCCCGCGCCCGGACCCTTGGTCGTGCCCGCGTCCGGGTACTCTCTATGCTCGTGCCCGGGTCCTTGGTCATGCCCGCGCCCGGGTCCTCGCTCATGCCCGTTCCCGGGTACTTGCCCGTCTACCAGTAGCACTTGCACATCGGCCAGGAAGCCGATGGTAGCATGGATGATACTATAAACAGATAATAAACCAGCCATCGGCTAAGGAGCCGATAATAGAGTAGATGATAATATAAACAAACAATAAGCTAGCCGACTGCCAATAATAACACATGGACATCGGCTAGGAGCCGATGATAAAGTAGATAAGCAAAATAATAATCAATAGACAATGCAGTCGGCTTTAAAAGATAACTTATTGGCTAAGCACTCCGATAAACATCGCATAAAAACTATCGACTCAGCAAGGATAAATCTATCACTATCAATCTAGTAGTTCAAACTTAACTGATGCAGCACAGATTAATAATGATAAAAGAACCTCGATGAGCCGATAGATCTAATGCAATCGTGATGTATATGATAACTTACCGGCTATACATTCCGATAAGACGCTTGCACAGAAACCATCGACCTAGCAGGAACAACTTATCGCTCAGTTTAGTAGGTCAGACCCAACCAATGCAGCACAAACTGACGATAAACTATACCCAGTAACCCGATGAAAACTATGCACGCGTGATGTGGTATACCGACTCAGCCTAAGAGATCAAACTGAACTGATGCAGCCGTAGACAAAGTAGATACACCTGGGTAAGGGGTGACGAGTCTTACCCTCTCGCAGGAGTTCGGACCTAACCGATGCAGCCCGGCTCGAGAAGCAAGAACCCGTCGAAATGGGTGGCGATGCGCCGAATTTGATTGATCGAGAGATGATTTACAATGTATCCGGGCGCACATATTTATAGCCCGGGTGGATAGAGTCCTGATCGGCTATGGAACAGGACTTTCCTAACTAGAAAAGGAAAACTAATAGACCCAATCGGACAAGAGATTAGGTTTCCTAAAAGATAAAACTATCTAATAGATAAGATAAATAACTGCCATAACGTGGTCTTCACGATTCCTTCTCAAATCCGGCTTCTTCTGGATTAATTTCCTCCGGTTGATGTAGCTTCTTTCTTTACCGAATCTGATATGAGCCGTACCAAATTTTGGCGTTAACATATATAAAGGGAGGTAGGGCGCCCTTCAGGGCAAGGAGAGCAAGATCATTGATCACCATACACCTCAGAGGAATAACACCTCAACTGGACGTAGGGTATTACCTCACCTTGAGGGCCTGAACCAGTATAATTCTCCTGTGTTCCTCTGCAGTCCACCGAATTCACCCTCGCCGAGTAGCCCCATAGTATTATTGCCGGTGCAAAGCATCGACACAAATGCTCGAGTGGATTGATGGCAGAATCTGCTTGCCCTCCTTAGATGTGATGCAGCGCATGAGGACTCCAGATGCGCTTCGACGATAAAGGTCTTCTCCTACTACAAAAAAACATTTGCTTCAACGTTTGACTCACTCGGTTTCTCTATGGTCTTTTGGGAGCTCATCTTCTATTAAGAATCGGATGATTGGGGTTCGCTAGTCTTGGGAGATGGTTAGCACTTCTCTTGTCTCCTGGGTTGGTTCAGCCCCCTACTGCTTGAGATCGTGCTTTCTCTAGACTGATGTCTCTAGTAATTGCTCGACAAAAACTCCAGTCGGGACTACTTCTCGCTTGGATCCCATGTTGGTTAGTTCATCTGCGGCTTCATTGTATTGGCGCAAAACATGTGTAACTTTCAGCCCGTCAAATTTATTTTCCAGCTTCCATACTTCTTGACAATATGCCGCCCTGTTATCGTCCAGACACGTCCAGTCTTTCATAACTTGGTTTACCATAAGTTGAGAATCCCCACGAACCACTAGTCGGCGGATACCGAGTGATATTGCAATGCGGAGACCGTGGATGAGTGCTTCGTACTTAGCAGCATTGTGAGATGCTGGAAAATGTATTCGAAGCACATATTTGAGTTTTCTCTAGTAGGTGACGTCAGAACGACACCAGCTCCTGCTCCGTTGATCGGTAGAGAACCGTCGAAGTACATCGTCCAGTATTCAAGCTTGTTTGCTGGTGTAGTCGTCTAAACTTCGGTCCACTCGGCCACAAAGTCGGCAAGTACTTGGGACTTAATTGTTGTCCCTGGCTAGAAGACAATGTCAAACATCATCAACTCGAGTGCCCATTTAGCGATTCTACAAGTGGCTTCGCGATTATGTAGAACGTCCCTGAGTGGATACAATGTGACGATTGTAACTTGATGCGATTAAAAATAGTTCACGAACTTCCGAACAGTTATGAGCAATCCATATAGTAGCTTCTGGACTTGGGGATATCACATCTTGGATTCACCTAGGACTTCGTTGATGAAGTAAACTGGTCTTTGAACTTTTTGTATATGCCCTAGCTCTGCTCGCTCAACTACCAACACCGTACCAAGTACCTGAGTGGTTGCCGCCAGATATAACATAAGTGGTTCCTGGGGTATTGGTGACACCAACACGAGTGGTGATGTGAGGAACTTCTTGAAGTCTTCGAAGGCTTGTTGGGCTTCTGGCATCCATTGAAAATTGTCAACTTTCTTCAGTAGTTTAAAAAAGGGCATGCCCTGTTTGCCAAATTGGGAAACAAATCGGCTGAGTGCCACCATGCAGCCAGTCAGCTTCTATATGTCCTTTTGGCTAGTCGGGGGCACCATGTTCATGATTGCGTTGATTTTCTCTGGATTTACCTTGATGCCACATTGTGAAACGATGAAACCAAGTAGTTTCCCCGAAGGTACTCCAAATACGCACTTTCAAGGTTTAGCTTCATCTTGAATCTTCGAAGGCTTTGAAAAATTTCTTCTAAGTTGGTGATGAGGTCCTCCTTGACTTTGGTCTTGATCACCACATCATCGACATATGCCTCCATGTTACACCCTAGTTGAGTGTGAAGACACCACTAGATATCACGTTGATACGTTGCACCAGCGTTCTTCAACCCGAACAGCATAGTGACATAGCACTATGCCCCGAATGGCGTGATAAAAGAAGTCTTTAGGCAGTCCTCCTCCTTTAAGCTGATTTGATGATATCCCGAGTAATAGTCGAGAAAACTGAGTAATTTGCATCCCGCAGTAGAATAGACCACCTGATCTATCCTGGGTAGACCAAATGGATGGACATGCCTTGTTTAAGTTGGTATAGTCAACGCATATGCACCATTTACCGTTCTTCTTCTAGACCAGAACGTGGTTTGCCAACCAATCTGGGTGGTAGACCTCTTCGATGAAACCGGCTGCTAGGAGCTTAGTTATCTCCTTTCAAATAGTATCTTTGTGGTCTTGTGCGAAGCACCATAGTCGTTGTTTGACTGGTTTGGTGTCCGACTTGACGTTGAGAGAATGCTCGATCACCTCTCTTGGTACACTAGGCATGTCAGAAGGCTTCCAAGCAAATATGTCCCTGTTCGCCTGGAGGAAAGTGACGAGCTCATCTTCCTATTTGGGGCCGAGTCCGGTCCCAACAAGCGCAGTCTTGGTGGGGTCGGAAGGGTCTAGGGGGATCTTCTTTGTTTCTGAATCTACTAAACTTCCCAACTTGGCTGCTTTTTTCTTGGGGCTTGGACATCCTCATTTGCAGTTGTTGTAGCTAGTCAGATATTGCTTCGTCTGACTACCGCTTCGTGAGTGGACTAGCTCGCAACTTTCCTTATCGTAGGTGAAAGCTTGCTTAACATTGCTACGCAGAGAGTACTCCTGCTGGTCCTGGCATCTTGAGCATCATGTATGTATAGTGAGGCACTACCATGAACATGGGGAGTGCAGGTCATCCGAGTAAGGCATGATATGCAATGTCGAAGTCGGTGACCTCGAAGAAGATGTTCTTCGTGCGAAAATTTTCCTGCGTGCCAAAAGTTACTGCAGAGTAATCTGTCTGAGTTGAGTTGAAGAAAGTTCGGGGATTACCTCGTGGAAGGTAGTTGTACTTGGCCGCAGCTCAGATCAGGGTATCTTCATCTCGTCGAGCGTTTTGGTGAACAAGATGTTGAGTGTGCTTCCTCCGTCGATGAGAACCTTCTTCAACTTGATGTTTCTGATGACCGGGTCAAGGATGAGTGGATAACGTCCTAGGTGCATTACTCGGTCCGGGTGATCCGTGCGGTTGAATGTAATTGCCTTTTTGACCAGCACAAATATTGGGGGGCGTCTGACGAGACCAAGTTCACCTCTTGGGTGGTTAGCTTCTATTTGCGCTTGGACTTGTATGCAGGTGGCCCTCTGAATACGTGATTGAGCTCATCCTGGGGATCTAGATACTCGCCGGCTGCGCTTGAGTCTGGCTTATCTTTGTCTTTCTGCTCGCTAGACACTAATGTCTGCTCGGAAGCAAACTTCTTGAGCATGAAGCAATTCTTGGCCGCGTGCTTCCCCTTTGGGTAGAAAAGGTATGGCCCGTTCATAACTTTGTGGTAGTCGTCAGTTCTCGGGGGTCACTATCGGCTACGCTCTGCTATGACATCATCTGACTTGCGTTTGCGGTTCCCAGCCTTAGATGAGGCCGCGTCACCGTGTCCTTCCGCTCCTTCTGTCAGGGCTCCTTTTTATCGTCGAGCGCCTTAGCGACAGCATCGGCTGAGTCGGCGTATTTGTTTGCCATGTCAAAGAAAGCCTTGACATAATTGGGCGGCATCCGAGTGAACTTAGCGATAAACGGGGTATCCTTTACTCCCTTGCGGAAGGCAGCGATGACGACCTCGTCCTTGATTTTGGGAATTGAGTTCCTCTTCTCGGAGAACCGCTTGATGAAGCCACGGAGGGACTCGTTCTTTCTTTGGTGGCATTGGTACAAGTCGTACTTGGACGATGGCCTTTCGTAAGTCCCTTGGAAGTTTGCGATGAAGCGTTCACGGAGTTCCCCCCAGGAGCCAATTGACCGCCTGGGAAGCCCTATCATCCATGTTCTTACCTAGTCAGCCAGGGTGACCGATAGATAGTTAACCATGGCCCTGTGATCGCCTCTAGCTGCGCAGATAGCCAAGGTATACACGGTTAGCCATGACTCTAGGTTGGTCTTTCCGTTGTACTTCTCTATACCAGTCGGCTTGAAGCCAGATGGCCGGTCGGCTTGTTGCAGCTCATGTGTGAACACCAGAACTCCTTCATCTAGGTGAGGGCTCTGGCTCCAACTGCGGCGATGAAACCGCTCGTGGTGGAGGTCGAAGTGCTCGTGCTCATCTTCGCATTGGCGGCATTTATCCTCCTCGCGTTCGTGGTGCCAGACGTTGATGTCATGGCAGAGATCCCATAGTAGTCGTCCCCGAGTGTCGTGCTTATCCCGGCGTTCGTCATGATGGTATCGTCGTCGATCGTTGTTATGGTTGCAGAGTGACATGTGACGGGACTCCGAGTGGTGCTGACCGGAGCCAGCTACTCAGCGCTGTACTGAAGCAGATGAAGTCACAGCATCTGAAGCTGTATTGTTGGATGGTATGAACGTATCTCCAGATTGCTTCTGCTATTGGCACGCTGCAGCGGTGATCATAGCTTTGATCCTTGCGATAGTCGGGGTGGCTTGATGATCGGGCCCAAGCTGCAAGGTGTCCAATAGTGTGGTAGCGGTCACAATGTTCTGCTGTGGTGTCACAAAAATGTCATGGTCGACAACTCTAATCTGGAGGATCTCTTGTTGGGCAGTCTGCCCTACTCTGCGCAAGTTGTCGTTGCGGGTGTCGCACTCAGCTTGCAGGCATCGTGCGTCCTCCTCCTGTTGCTTACGCAGTCGGCGGGCTTCCTCCTCTTGTTGGTCGTGTAGTCGGCGCACGTCTTGCCCAGGGGTTTATCCCTTTGATGCCATGAACACTTCGCGTGGTGGAGAAAAGCTTCCCGAGCTGTTGTTGACACGCTGCAGCGGTGATCATAGCTTTGATCCTTGAGATAGTCGGGGTGGCTTGATGATCGGGCCAGAGCTACAATGTGTCCAATAGTGTGGCAGCGGCCACAATGTTCTGCTGTGGTGTCACAAAAACATCATGGTCGCCAACTCTAGTCTGGAGGATCTCCTATTGGGTAGTCCGCCCCGCCTTGCACAAGTTATCGTTGTGGGCATCGTGGTCGGCTTGCAAGTGTCGTGCGTCCTCCTCCTGTTGCTCACGCAGTCGGTGGGCTTCCTCCTCTTGCTGGTCGTGTAGTCAGCATGTATCTTGCCCAGGGGTTTATCCCTTTGATGCCATGAACACTTAGCGTGGTGGAGAAAAGCTTCCCGAGCTGCTGTCTGAACGGGAGTCAGATTCAGAGTAGTTTAGGGGGGTGATTACGACCCCAACCTCCCTAGATCCAATCTCGAGCGGCTCTGGTCCGCATCCGAGTGGAATTCTAGGAGATTGGTCTAGCCGCATCGGACTTAGATTGATGACCTCTTCTCCCCTCAGCCCGATCTCGACGGCTCAAGGCCGTGTCCGAGTCGAATATCGGAAAAAAGAGTTATCCCTGAACTCGTAGATCTTGGAAATCGTCACAGCAAGTCACCGAAGATTGCCACGGTGTTAAGCCGATTGGCGCGAAGTCAGCCTAGCTCCTGGCCAATCGGGTTGAATCCGAGTCGGTCAAGGTGTGGTTGCCGAGTTTGTTGGCGATGAAGTTGAGGCCCCTGAAGCTGATCGCTTGCCCGAAGTTGAACATGATGCCGTCGACTCCAGTGGTTAGATCCATCAGGCTTGTTGATGATGATCTCGACGAAGCCCCTACCTGGCGCGCCAACTGTCGATGCTTTATATCAGCAATAATTATATGGGGCTACTCGTGAGACCTAAACTTGATGGATTGCAAAGGAACACGAGACAGATTTATCCCGATTTAGGCCCTCGAGGTGAGGTAATTCCCTACTTCCAGCTATTATGTATTGCCTTTGAGGTTGGTTGTGTGTATGTCGATCTGTTGATCTCTCTTGCCCTAGGGGGCTCCTTACCTCCCCTTATATATTAAAGGAGATAAGGTTACAAGGTAGGAATCCTAGTCGGACTCAACCAAGGGATTTCCTTTTAGGAACACAACCAGCCAGGACTATATCTGTTCCCTTGTCATGCAAGGTAACACGTGCCGAGTCCTATTGTATCACTAATTACATGATCAGGCCCATCCTCTATCCAAGTGGCCATATTGTCTTCTGTGAGGTACCTGGGGCCCATGGCCTCCACAAGTCTTAAACCTCCACCCCTGTGTATCACGGGGGAGGTAGTTGGCGAAGAGCCCGAAGGCTTACTCTAGGAGGTTGTGCTACTTGGTGTTGGTCCTTGAGGTATGGCACCAAGCAGAGTCTTGCTGGGGCCAGTCGGCTCCACACTCGGTGTGACCGGCTGGGTCGGTGGTGTGGCAGGCGTAGCATCTGGAGCTACAGTAGGCACTGAAGCTGTGCTATTGGCGTCCCTAATCCTATGACCGCCTGACGCCTTAGTCGGCGTGCTCTTAGGGTTGGCCTGGTCCTGCATGGGTTGCTTCCCAGCTTGCTTAGAGCTGGGTTAGTCAGCTGATGGGCTAGCTGGTAGTTTCCTTAGCCCACTAGTCGATAGGCTAGGGGGATTCGACACAAAGTCGGCGTTTTCCTGCAAACAATGCATATGAAGACAATTCCATACACTTCAGATTCACAGCAATCATCACAAGCAAGTGTCAAGATATCAATATATCAGAAGCTTACCGTCAGCCTTGGCATACTCAAGCAGTAGGGCTTGGGATACTTCTTGGCGTCTAGAGTCTCTACTACGCCATTGACGAAGTAGCACAGCAGAGTATCTGTCACCGTGTCCTTGATGGCGAGGTCGGTGCACTCATAGGTTGGATCGTTTTTCCCTTGGTATTCATACCTATAACACTCTGAAATTACTTAATTAAAATAATTGTGTGGAAAGGAATTTTAGAAATATAATTAAAAGCCTCAAGGAGTGAAAACATTAAAAATTAGAGAAAATTTACAACAAAAGTTGGCCTGGAGATAATTTTAGAAAATACTTTGCTTAATCCATTACCTCCTAGAATTTTCTAGGATTTAATTGAGCAAAGAAAGTATTTTTATTGGATTAAACAAGCTCTACAACATTTAAACAAAAAAGAAATAAAATAAAAACCCCTTTCCTATTCTTTGGCCTCACCTGGCCCATCCCTATTCCCTCCCACGGCTTGCAGGCGCCCATGTCGCTCTCTTCTCGCTGACAGGCGGGGTCCTACCTGTCAGATTCATCTTCCCTGCCAAGTTCGAGACTGCCATTGCTGCGCCGCCGAAACCGTGCCAAATCCGGTCATTGTGTGAGCCCAAATCCAAAATCCCACCGCCGTTGGAGTCGTTCTTGAGCCAGATTCTACCCCTTCCTCCCTTAAATGGCTTCACCCGAGGCCCTGGGATCTTTTCCGAGCATCATCATGAGCTGTAGACAGCCCAAGCCATCTTCTCCATGCACAGGATCCCATCGCCACTGCGGCCTAGTGTTCGTTCGCACCTAGCCGCCGCCTCCGTCGTCGCCAATGCTTGTCGCCGCCGCAGTTAGCACCGCCGGGCCGCGAGGAGCCTCGGCCACCTCTTCCTTGCCCTCAGAGACCTCTGGAGCACCATCGCCGCTGTGAACCCGAGGAGCTCGCCACCGCCAAAAGCTCGCCGCTGGTCAACCTCGTCACCACTCATCGTCGTTCTACCCACGGTGAGACTCGCCTCTTTCCCCTCTATCTATTTCTGTCCACGCCGCGCTTCGCTGCGCCGCCGATCACCGACGACCATAGGGAACTGAGCCACCACCGCCGTCATCGGTTGCCAACGTGGCCACCACGTCGGTGCCAGATCACCACCGCATCAGCCCACACGACCCATTCGATCGGGATCGATCCTAGCCATCGGATCGCTTCGGTTAAGTCCTAGCCGTCTGATCTATCCTTAGTTAGATCTCAGCCTTTAGATCTTTAGGTTAGATCCTAACCGTCCAATCTATGCTCAGTAGATCTCAGCCCTCTAATCTAACTGAAAACCCTAGATCAATCTGGGCCATCTGATTGAATCCCCTTTCAATCCCAGCCGTCATATTTCTTGTGAACCGTCGGTAGAACCGGTCTACCGTGAACCCAAGACCTCTCTCTCACTGACCGGTGGGCCCCATGTGTCAGTCGCCTCTCTCCCCTATGCTAACACCATAAACCTTTTCCCGAATTAAAATAAATCATAAATGACATCATAAATTGGTTTAATTCTTTTAAATAGGCTTTAAAAGGTTTTACACTTCTAAAATTCATAACTAATTCATCCGAATTCCGTTTGGGGTGATTCAACTTGTAAAATTCATTAGAAACCAAGATCTGTCCATTAAAAATATAATAATGTACTATTGATGTGTGCTTATGAACTGTTTTACTTGTTTTTGTCTATTGCCTATAGCCACCGACGTTCTGGAACAGTCAGGATTTCCCGAAGAAAGTTCAGAAGCGTTTGTAGGGCAGCAAGGCAAGTCACACAGATTCCTCAACACCTTTGAGCATATTGTACCTATGTTTTAAGCTATACTGTTCATTCAACTATGCATTTATTTTACAATGTCATTTGGGAAGGGATACCTTTATCTTTGATTATGGCCTTATTGAGTTGTTTACCTGCCTTTGTACCTATGGGAGTAATGTGACTAGCTAGCTTTAATTATTGGTTAGCTAGAATGATTCTAGGATCCTGCTTAGCCATGTCTAGAAACTATAGCATTATATGTGGGGAATCATTTAAACCTTGAATTACATTATTCAGTTCGCATGAAAAGATGCTTCAGTTCACGACTGTGGTCGTGTGAGGTTAATTTAACGGTCCACTAAAACTTGGCTAAATGGTGGGTTGTGAGCACCAGGATTGTGAATGTTGCTAGCGGTGCTCATGACAATTAAGGACCAGTTCACGGACTACTTGTTGCGAAGCAATATCCATACTAACCACAAGCTAGAATGGGTAATAGTGAGGTTTGAAGTGTGCAGAGTTCAATAGAAGGCACCAGGGCTTGGTTGTGGCTGATATAAGTCTACACATGGTAGTTGTTAATAAGTCCATGGGTTTGGGCGTCAAGTCGTCTTGCAGGAAGGCACTTGATCACCCAGAACGGAGACCGGAGGCTTGGCGGGATGCTCTCCTATTGTGCTAGTTACATGGATAAACCTATCATAACTCCTTTCCGAGATACCGTGGTGGTATTAAGGCGCACAGTGATGTGTTGTGGAGTTGTGTATTGTGGGTAAATTGGTACATTTCTGGCTAGAGTAAAACTATTCGAATAGCCGTGCCCACGTTTAATGGGCGAGCCTATCAATATTTTTTGTGATTAGTCTCACACTATCTGGATTTAATAATAAATGGTGGAATATGGTTAGCTCTAGGTTGGAGCGGTTGGGCCTATTGCACTTTGGAGAGTGGTATAGTGTTGGTTAATATTGATTAATGTTTACTGTTTTATTACTCTCTCTTAAATGCTTTATTAAATGTTGTTTATACAACTTGAGCCATATATTGCCATCCTTTGGATACCTGTGCACTTGCATATTTGATGTGTGGCTTAAGGAGTATTTCATGTACTCACCTTGCAATCAACAATCATCATCAGAGGAGTACTACAATGAGAAGGACTTCTTGGTGGACTGAGCGGGAGCCTAGTCAAGTGCGTGTGGAGTGGGAGTTGTCACGTCATTCGTAGCTTATTCTGCTCTTTAGACTTTATTAATTTGAGATGTGCTATTTGCCTCTGTAATAAATACAGTCATTATGTAAAACAATTACTTTGTTATCAACTTTGTCGTATGTGTGCCTCGGTTGATTCCTAGATGAGGAATTTCACACAATAAAGCACTTGAATTTTGGATGGAAATTCTGGGTGTGACAAGTTGGTATCCGAGCCACCTAGGATAAGCCCCTTGGTACCCTTAAGAGCCTTCTGAAAAAGATTTTGAAAATTAGAACTGTACTCTCCTCTTTCTCTTTTAATTAGGGAAGTTAACAGTACATGAAAAAAAATCTTTTTGATTTAGTTAACTTCCTCTCTTGAAAAATTGAAATCCTTTAAAAATATCTTGTAAACTCTCTATCTATTTAATTGTGCAATTTTCTTTCACCATTCTAGTAATTAGTATTGTACATCTATTACTGTACTGATTATGAACATTTGAGTTTACATTCTTCCTCTTCAACCTTAAAAAAAACCTTTTCCTGTTTTATGGTACTTCAATTTGTTCTCAATTTTCCTTGGAAACTTTATTACCCTTCTTCTTTCCCCTTTATTTAAATCAAACTTGTTCGGTTAACTTAGTTGAAACCATTAATCCTCCTTCCATGCTCTATAGATGGCAAACCGTGAGCCAGTGCATGTATTTGGACTTGGAGGATTTGTCAAGGAGCTACGAGACATGGCTTTCGCCATAGGGTATAATCTAACCCCAGAGTACAGACAAGTCACCCACAACCCCTATGAAGAGAAGTGTCGTGTTTGTCTGACAATATCAAGTGAACGAGGAGTCCCATCCATGATCTTCAGAGACAGAGGTAGGAACATCGAGCATGCATGTCAAGAAGTGGCATTGAAGGCCATTGAAGAACTTTGTCACCGCTACGCCGCTCGCTTGAGGAAGACTGCTTATCGCTACCACCTTTCTAGAACCCAGAATGATGAGTACAACAGCTACCAGAATCCAGAGGCAGAGAACAATGCTACTACACAACGCTTAGTGAGGATGCTAAGTGCCATGAACAACGTTCGTGCGGATGGGGTGATCGCAGCTCATAAACGAGAGAATGTGAATCGCACCAAGATCTGCAAGCTGCAAAACCAAGTGGATCGCTTGAAGAGAGAGCTGGCATTGGCCAAAGGAGAAGCACCCCTTGGAGGAGCCAAGATCCACACCACTGCAAGAAAGAGGGTTCGTCTTCCACCACGGATTGAGCTAGCACCAAGGACCCGCTTGCCGAATGATCAGGTCCCACTCAGGGTAGTTCCACCTATGGCATATGCTGATGATGCATAAGAAGACTCGGAGGAGTGGGAAGCCAGCACACCTTCGGAAAGGTCAGGAGATAGTGGAACTCGCACTCACTCTGAAGTGGAGTGGGGTGATACTCAAGATGATGAAGAGGAACCTGAGCACAACTCTGATGCAGGAAGAAGCCCTTCACCCCGTTGAGAAGCCCCTTAGTAGCACCATAGTTGGAGTCACCTTAGAGCGTTGTGTTAGCAGTTGTATGTTTAGAGATGCTTGTGTGTGTGGTTTAGTTAGCAGTTTATGTTAAAGGGTGGTGATTTAACTGCTTAAGTTAGGAATTTCTTGTTGTTGTGAGCTTTAAACCACATAAATGTTAATCATTCAGTTGAGATCAATATAAGAGAAAGTTTAAGCAATATGAATGTATCCTAAGGGCTCCTTATTCCTTTTTCTCGTCTTTGTCCTACTCTCTACAGATGGTGAACAACGCAATGGTGCCAATCAAGATGGCAACATCGGAAATAACAACCGCGGAGGTGCTCCCAACGGACCACCGCCTCAGGATGACAACCTCACCATTGCCCAAGTCCTGGCGAACCAAACCCACCTCATGAACATGATGTTCCAACAGATGCAGAATCAACAGAACCAGGGACATCAGCAAGTGCCTCCTCCTCCACCCCAGAACAAACCCATAGAGTTTTTGCAAGTGAGGCCTCCTACTTTTTCTAGTACAACTAATCCTGTGGAAGCTGGGGATTGGCTGCATGCCATTGAGAAGAAACTGGACCTATTGCAGTGCACAGACAAGGAGAAGGTCTCTTTTGCTTCACGTCAGCTGCATGGTCTGGCGTCAGAATGGTGGGACCATTTCTGCGCCAACAAAACTAATGGCCAGCCTATCACTTGGGCTGAGTTCACCGCCGCCCTCAAGAAGACACATATCCCCGTAGGAGTGGTGGCACTCAAGAAGCGTGAATTCTGGGCTTTCAAGCAAGGAAAACAGCCAGTGACCGAGTTTCTATATGAGTTCAACCGTCTTGCCTATTATGCACCCAAGGATGTCAGCACCAACACCAAAAGGCAAGAGAAGTTCTAGGATGGATTTAATAATGAGCTCTCCATCTAGTTGATCTCTAGGGACTACTCAGATTTCCAGAAGCTAGTAGACAAGGCCATTCGCTAAGAGGACAAGCATAATCGAATGGAGTAGAGGAAGCGCAAGATCCCAAGTTTCCGAGCTCAACAATCTAGCAGCCAGAGGCTGCGTACGGCGGGACCTCCTCAGATCCAACAGGGAGGATCTTCTTTGGCACCCCGCCCACAACGCTAGTTCTACAATTGCAATACGAGCAGCAATGTTGGGGCAAACCGTCCTCCTCCTCGGCCAGCTACTACACCTGCACCGAACTAGCAACCCAAGAAGGAAGCTAGAGGGAAGACATTGAACTGCTATAACTGTGGAGAACCTGGACATTATGCTTCCTAGTGCCCGAAGCCCAAGCGCCTCAAGCCTGTCGCACCAAGACAGACCACCGGCAACGTGGTCAAGGCCAAAGTGAACCACATCACTGCAGACGAAGCCCAGATTGCACCAGACATCGTCCTGGGTGCGTTCCCTGTTAACTTAGTTACTGCAACAGTCTTATTTGATTCGGGTGCTACACATTCTTTTATGTCAAGGGGTTTTGCAAGAAAACATGGGTTTCAGATAGGGAAGTTGGATAAGTCTATCGTAGTTAACAAACTGGGGAATCAAATGCATACTACTCAGTTTAGCCCCTCTATGACATTAGAGATTCAGGACACCTTTTCTAGCCGATTTGTTTCTGATAAGGTTGGAAGAGATAGATGTCATCCTAGGGATGGACTGGTTAACTCGACACAAAGCGATAATTGAATGTGCCACTAGAACAGTGACCCTAACTCCTGACTTTAGGAAGAAAGTGATCTTTTGTGCCCTTTCTACCTTACCTTCTTCAGCTTCTCTGAACCAGGCCGCCATAGCAGAAATCCCCATTGTACGGGATTATCCTAATGTCTTTCCAGATAATCTACCTAGGATGCCTCCCAAGAGAGACATCGAGTTCAGACCTAGCCCCAGGCACTGCCCTTATTCACAAGAGACCATATAGGATGGGTGCAAATGAGTTGTCAGAAGTTAAGAAGCAAGTAGAGGAGCTGCTTGCCAAGGGATATTTCAAACCTAGTACGTCGCCTTGGGGAGCACCGGTCATTTTTGAGGAAAAGAAAGATAGAACTCAAAGGATGTGTGTGGATTATCGCACACTCAATGAAGTCACCATCGAGAAAGTATCCTTTGCCTAGAATTGACGATCTGTTTGATCAACTGGAAGGAGCCACAGTGTTCTCCAAGATAGACCTTCGTTTTGGTTATCATCAGCTGAGGATCTGAGAGGAAGACTGTGGAGGCCATGGGCTCCGGGTACATCATGAGAAGCATTTGGGCCCCTCATACAGAGGATGGGCCTAACCTTGTAATTAGGGATACAATAGAACTCGGCATAGATAACCTTGTACGACAAGAAAAGGATATAGTCCTAGTCGGGCATATTGTATTCCTAGAAGGAAATCCCTTGGTCGGAGTCCGACTGGGATTCCCACTCTGTAACCCTGTCCCCCGGTATATAAGGGGAGGCAGGGTGCCCCATGAGGGCATATCGAAATCTCACCAGAGAAACCTCAAAGGCAATACACCACAATTGGACGTAGGGTATTACCTCATCTCGAGGGCCTGAACCAGTATAAATAGTTCGTGTTCCTTTGCAGTCCATCAAGTTTAGGTCTCACGAGTAGCCCCATATTATTATTGCTGATACGAAACATCGATAGTTGGCGCGCCAGGTAGGGGCATCGGTGAGATCATCTTCAACAAGCCTGATGGATCCACCTACCGGAGTCGATGGCATCAACTTCTTCCCTGGACAAACAATCACCTTTGGGAGCCTCGACTTCATTGCCGACGAATTCGGCAACCTTACCCTATCCGACTTGGATTCAATCTGATTGGCCAGGGATCAAGCCGACTCTGTGCTGGTCAGCCTACGTAACACTACAGCGATCTTCGGTGACATGCTGCGGTGATCTCCAATATGCCCAAGTCTAGGGACAACTCTTTCTTTCGGTGTTCAACTCGGACTCGGTTTTGAGCCGGCTGAGATCGGGCTAAGAGAGGAGGAGATTGTCAATCACCCATTCAGACTCGGCAATGCTGCGGATAACTTCAATCAGCAACTGACACGGCAAACCCGATCCCCTGTAGTTCAACTCGGATACGGCTCAGAGCCACTCGAGATTGGATCTAGGGAGATTGGGGTCGTTATTACCCTCCTCAACTATTCTAGCTCCGACTCTCAATTGGACTCCAACTCTAAGTTAGATAGTAGTTCGGCAAGCTTCTCTCTGCCACGTGAAGTCTTTATGATATCCAAGGGTTCAACTCCCACTCAGGAGGCACGCCAACTACGAGAACAACAAGAGGAGGAAGCTAGCCGAATACGAGAACAACTGAAGGAAGATGCAAGATGCTTACAGGCCGAGCGTGATGCCCACAACAACGATCTGCGCAAGGCTGGGCGGATTGCTCAACAAGATATCCTCCCGACCCAAGTCAGCGACCACAACGTTTTCGTAACTCCTCAATAGAACGTTGTGGCCGCTGCAACTCTACTGGATACACTACAATTTGGGCCTGATCACCATGCCACCCTGACAATAGCAAGGATTAAAGCCATGATCACCGCTGCTACATGCCTGCAGTGTCAACAGTCGGGCGATACACTCATACTGACTAACAAGTCGGCTTCTCCAACGGCGATCTCATCTGCCTCAACGCGACACTGAGCGGCCGGCTCTAGTCAGCCGCACACGAAGTCACGCCACACGTCACTCGGCAACCACAATAATGACTGGCAGCGCCGACATCAAGATGACCGTCGGGATAACCAGGACGTCCGAGGCCGACTACGACGTGATCTTTGGCAAGACATCAACGCACGACACCACGAACACGAGGAAGATGAGCGTTGCCAACTAAAAGACGAGAATGAGCTCTTTGGTCTCCACCATGAGCGGTTTCACTGCCGTAGTCGGAGTCAGAGTCCTCACACAGATGAAGGAGTACCGGCCTTCACCCACGAGCTGCAACAAGTCGACTGGCCATCAGGCTTTAAGCCAACTGGAATTGAAAAATACGAAGGGAAGACCAACTGAGTCCTAGCTCATGGTTTACACTTTGGCGATCCGAGCAGCTGGAGGAGATCACAAGGCCATGGCTAACTACCTCCCAGTTGCTCTAGCCGACTCGGCGAGGATGTGGATAACAACACTTCCTAAAAGATCAATTGACTCCTGGGGAGAACTCTGGGAATGTTTCATCGCCAATTTTCAAGGAACGTACAAGAGGCCATCTTCTGAGTACGATCTGTATCGGTTGCATCAAAGGAAGAACGAGTCTCTTCGTGATTTCATCAAGAGGTTTTTTAAGAAGAGGAATTCAATCCCAATGATCAAGGACGAGGTCATCATCGCCGCCTTTCGAAAAGGAGTCAAAGACAACCCCCCGTTCATCGCTAAAATCACTCAGAAGCTTCCCAAATCTGTCAAGACTTTGTTCGACATGGCGAACAAATACGCCGACTCGGTCGACGCTGTTGCTGAGGCCCCTGATGACAAAAAAGGCACCCCAACAGAAAGAGCAGAAGGACAACGATGACGCGGCCCCGACTAAAATCGGGAAGCACAAATGCAAATCAGATGACTTCATTGTGGCATGATCAGGGGCTCACAAGCTCAAATGCAAGGATGGCATCCCCACTCCCAACTTGTGCAATACCGAACAGCTAAGTCGCTTTCTGATAAATATTTTTTCCTTTATATGATATTCTCATCTAAATGGGCCAGGAGGCAACTCACTTCCCTATGGTTTGACTCGGATACGGCTTAGTGCGAGTCAGGATTGGATCTAGAGGGATGAGATCATCAATTCCTCACTCGGCCTCACCAATGCCGCAGCAGCTTACACCTAATAAGTATACATTTTGCGCATTTTCTGTTTTTGCTCTTAATGATTGCAAAAGTACTCGAGTAGCATAAATTCTAGTCCGTGAAACTTTGCTCCATGAAAGACGAACTCAAGTCACCCAAAACGCATGTCTGGGAAAGAGCCATGAGCCAACTCCCGACGCTCAGGGGCTATGACTAGTCGGGCAGAGTGTTTAAACGTAAGGGGTCAACTACTCAAGGAAATTAATATCAATAAGAGGAGGAACACGTATTTACATCTATTTTAAAATATTTAGATTTTGGGTGATTGTTTTCTTCATCAGATGCTACTCATCCGATATGTTTATAATGCAGGGCTAGTTCCAGATATGCGTAACAGGAACTCGGGGATACGAGCCTATCTCCTATGCTCGGGGGCTAGACCAGTCTGCCATGATACACTTGGAGTGTGACGCTTCAAGAATCACTTGGAATGCTCCACGAGGGCTATTGACCAAGTACTCACGCCAATCGGGACTCAAATGTCACCTTTATTTTGGTACGCTCCATGTGAGCTAATAACTGACCTCCGGCGCCAGTCAAGGCTCAGGTACCACTTGGCTGGGTAGGGTACGCCCCATGAGGGTCGCCAGCCGAATTCTATGCTAATGCTAGGTTTGGGTACCTTATTGGGTCACAACTCTACTGGGTAAGGTATGCCCCATGAGGGTCGCTAGCCGAATCCTATGCTAATGCGAGGTTCGGGTACCTTATTCGGCTAATAACCGACCTCTGGCACTAGTTGGAGCTCAGGTACCACTCTGCTAGGTAGGGTACGCCCCATGAGGGTCGCTAGCCGAATCCTATGCTGATGCAAGGTTCGGGTACCTTGTTTGGCCATAACTCTGCTGGGTAGCGTATGCCCCATGAGGGTCACCAGTCGAATTCTATGCTGATGCACGGTTCGGGTACCTTGTTTGGCCATAACTTTGTTGGGTATGGTACGCCCCATGAGGGTCGCTAGCCGAATCTTATACTAATGTGAGGTTCGGGTACCTTATTCGGCTAGAATTAAAGTTAGGTATGCCCCAAGAGGGTCGCTAGCCGAATCCTGTGCTAGCGTAGCATTCAGCTACCTATCTGGCAAAATCATGGCAACAAGCCACTACTGGAGCTTTCAATCGGGAGCAACATCAAACCCGGAATCTACGGAGGTGCTCATTATTTTTCAAGATTGGGAGACTCCAATCGTTTGATTTTCACTGGAAGGTGAACTTCCTAAAGATTACAACAAACCCGAGTAAATCAAGCAACAGAGCAAAACCTTTACCGTAGTTAGAGAAGACCTATATCGTCGAAGCGCATCCGGAGTCCTCATGCACTGCGTCACACCTGAGGAGGGCAAGCAGATCCTGCAATATACCTACTAGGCATCTGTGGCAAACATGCTGCATCCAGAACATAAGTCAGAAAGGCTTGCAGACAAGGATTCTTCTGACTGATTGTGGTTACCGACGCTGAAGTACTCATCCTGACATGCGAGGGATGCCAATTTTATAGGGCTGCACTGGGTAGGTTGGTTTAGGCTAACTTATTCAGTAGTAGGCCAAAGATATGAGTTCTTAAATAGCATGCCCTATTGGGTTGCCCGCTAGTCACGTTAAAATTGTGATGCAGGTGCTATTTTACAAGAATCGTTTAAATAATCAGATACGCTTCACACTAAGCCTACAGCCGGGTGTATACATTCGGGTATCTTGATTATTTACCAGGTATTGAGGATACATCCTTATAAGGATCGATAGCTGGTCTCCATCAAAATTGGGGATGCAGGTATCTCTCGAGTACACCTGACCACATATTGGGTTAAAATCCAAAAAGTGGTACTCGGCTTACATGCTTAGCCAAAAATTGCCCTGAGCAAAAATTCTTCCAACTGACATGATGCTGAAGAGTCTAATTTCTAGGTAGTATACTATTTGAAAAGGCTAAAAGGTTAAAGATCTTTGACTTTATGTTTAATTGTTTCACAATTCAGCACAAAGTTGGGGGCTACACCTAATAGGTGTGCCTACTGGGCGCACACTATTCACATTCATCTATGAAGCCCTTCATAGCCTCGTTTCCAGCTGACATGAAGCAGGACTCAGGAGAAGAAGCACTCGGACAAAGAGTACTCGGGAGCAATGCACTCAGGAATTCTTCACCGTGGAGGATGAGCACTCGGTATTAGCTGTGACTCAACTAAGAAGGTCTCAGGGGCTGCTATGGAGGCCATGGGCCCTAGGTACCTCATGAGAAGCATTTGGTCCACTCGGACAGAGGATGGGCCTAACCTTGTAATTAGGGATACAATAGGACTTGGCATACATAGCCTTGTATGACAAGGAAAGGATATAGTCCTAGTCGAGCATATTGTATTCCTAGAAGGAAATCCCTTGGTCGAAGTCCGATTGGGATTCCCACTTTGTAACCTTGTCCCTCGGTATATAAGGGGAGGTAGGGCGCCCCCTGAGGGCATATCAAAATCTCACCAGAGAAACCTCAAAAGCAATACACCACAACTGGACGTAGGGTATTATCTCATCTTGAGGACCTGAACCAGTACAAATTGTTCCTGTTCCTTTGCAGTCCATCAAGTTTAGGTCTCACGAGTAGCCCCATATTATTATTGCCGATACAAAACGTCAACAAGGACATCCCCAAGACCGCTTTTACCACTCGATATGGGCTATATGAGTGCACCGTCATGTCTTTTGGATTGACGAATGCTCCTGTCTTCTTCATGAACTTGTTGAACAAAGTGTTCATGGAGTACCTAGATAAGTTTGTGGTGGTTTTTATCGATGATATTCTCATCTATTCCAAGACTAAGGAAGAACATGAGCAGCATCTAGTATAGTTCTGGAGACCCTTTGGCAGCATCAGTTGTGCACCAAGTTTAGCAAGTGTGAGTTTTGGCTTCCGGAGGTGATGTTTCTAGGACATGTTGTCACTGCCGGAGGAATTGCGGTAGACCCAACCAATGTGGAGTCAGTGACCAAGTGGAAGTAGCAACAAACAATTATAGAGATCCGGAGTTTCTTACGATTGGCAGGATATTACCGTCGATTCATAGAGAACTTCTCTAGAATTGTGAAGCCCATGACCCATCTACTCCAGAAGGATGTGAAATTTTCATAGACTTGAGAGTGTGAGTAGAGTTGTCAATGTTTTATATCAGCAATGATTATATGGGGCTACTCGTGAGATCTAAACTTGATGGATTGCAAAGGAACACGAAACGATTTATCCTGGTTCAGGCCCTCGAGGTGAGGTAATACCCTACTTCCAGCTGTAGTGTATTGCCTTTGAGGTTTCTCTAGTGAGATTGTTCTGCTTGCCCCAAGGGGCTCCCTACCCTGGAGAGGTGAGTTTACATGATAGGAATCCCTGTCAGACTCCGACCAAGGGATTTCCTTCTAGGAATACAACGTACCTGACTAGGACTATATCCTTTCCTTATCATACAAGGTAATATGCACCGAGTCCTATTGTATCCCTAATTATAGGATTAGGCCCATCCTCATTCTGAGTGGCCTCAATGCTTCTTATGAGGCACCCGGGACCCATGGCCTCCACAAGAGTTTTCAAGAGTTAAAGAAGAAGTTAGTACCGGCGCCTGTGTTGATCATGCCAGACCCCAAGAAAGGATTTCAAGTTTACTGTGATGCATCCCAACAGGGTTTGGGATGTGTGCTGATGCAAAAAGGAAGAGTGGTGGTGTACGCTTCACGGCAGTTGCGACCCCATGAGAATAACTATCCTACCCATGATTTGGAACTTGCAGCCGTAGTGCATGCTTTGAAAATCTAGAGGCACTATCTCATATCGGCAACCGCAGTGAAGTCTAGATGGATCACAAGAATCTGAAGTATATCTTCACCCAGCCAGATCTGAATCTGTGGCAATGAAGATGGTTGGAGCTGATCAAGGATTATGATATCAGAATCCATTATCATCCAGGGAAAGCTAATGTGGTGGCTGATGCCCTTAGTCGGAAGAGTTACTGCAACGCCACAGAAGGTCAACTGCTATCTTTGAAATTATGTGAAGAGTTTGAACGGCTAAATTTGGGATTAGTTAGTTAAGGATATGTGGCAGCTTTGGAAGCACAACCTACTCTGGTGGATCAAGTCCAAGAAGCTCAGAGCAATGACCTAGACATTTTGGAGATCAGGAAGACATGCAAAAGGTAAAGCTAGTGGATTTCTAGAAGATGAACAACAGGTACTGTATGGTTCGGGGAACGAATCTGCGTATCGGACAAAGAGGAATTGAAGAAGCTAATTCTAGATGAAGCCCATGGTCTCAGTATTCCATCCATCCTGGCAGCACCAAAAAGTATCAAGACCTCAAGGAGAAGTTCTAGTGGTCTAGCATGTGATGGGAAATAGCCGAATATGTGGTTGTTTGTGATGTATGCCAACGTGTGAAAGCCAAGCATCAGAGACCTACAGGATTATTGCAACCCCTCAAGGTCCCCGAATGGAAGTGGAAATAAGTAGGGATGGATTACATCACCGGATTCCCAAGGACTATGTTAGGTTTCGACTCCATATGGGTAGTGGTGGACAGACTTACTAAGGTAGCCCACTTCATACCAGTCAAGACAACCTACTCCAGTAGTAAGTTGGCAGAATTATATATGGCTCGGATCGTGTGTTTGCATGGTGTGCCACGCAAGATCATGTCAAACAGAGGAAGCCAATTCACCTCCAAGTTTTGGCAGAGACTCAAAGAGGAGGTGGGTACGCGGTTAAACTTCATTACCGCATACCACCTGCAAATGGATGGTCAGACCGAGCAGGTTAATCTGAACTTAGAAGACATGCTGAGGGCTTGTGCCATAGACTTCGGTGGAAGTTGGGACAAGAGCCTACCATATGCCAAGTTCTCTTACAACAATGGTTAAGGGCATGTCTCAAGATGGCCCTGTTTGAGGCTTTATACGGACATAAGTGCCACACACCCCTGGTTTGGGACCAAACTAGGGAACGACAAGTATATGGAACTGACATTCTACGAGAAGCAGAAGAGAAAGTGAAAATTATACAGGAGTGCCTACGAGTAGCTCAGTCTCATCAGAAGAGTTATGGGGACAATCGTAGGGGAGACTTTAGTTTTGAGGAAGGTGACTATGTGTACTTATGAGTCACGCCACTACGGGGAGTTCACCAGTTTCAGACGAAAGGAAAGTTAACACCACGTTATGTGGGACCGTCCAAGATATTGGCATGAAAAGGAGAAGTTACTTATCAACTAGAGTTGCCTCCCACGTTGGCTAGGGTACACGATGTCTTCCATGTGTCCCAATTGAAGAAGTGCCTACGTGTGCCGACCGAAGAAGCTGACCCAGAACAGATAGAGATTCATAAAGACTTTACGTATGTCAAGAAGCCTATCCGCATCTTGGAGACCAATGAGAGAAACACTCGGAACCAGGTGATAAGGTTTTGTAAAATACAGTGGAGCAATCACTCGGAAGAGGAAGCTACATGGGAACATGAAGATTAAGTTGAAGTCCGCTCACCCGCATCTCTTCGCCTGATCTTCCAAATCTCAGGACGAGATTCTATTTAAGGGGGGTAGGTTTGTAACACCCTGAAATTACCTAATTAAAATAATTTTGTGAAAAGGAATTTTATAAATATAATTAAAAGCCTCAAGGAGTGAAAACATTAAAAATCAGAGAAAATTTGCAACAAAAGTTGGCCTGGAGATAATTTTAGAAAATACTTTGCTTAATCCTTTACCTCATGGAATTTTCTAGGATTTAATTGAGCAAGGAAAGTATTTTTAATGGATTAAACAAGCTCTAAAGCATTTAAACAAAAAAGAAATAAAATAAAAACTCCTTTCCTGTTCCTGGGCCGCACCCGGCCCATCCCTGTTTTCTCCCTCTCTCCCTGCGTGCATTGGTGGCCCATGGCCTACGAGCACCCGCGTCGCTCTCTTCTCGCCAACAGGTGGGTCCCACTAGTTGGATTCATCTTCCCCGCCGAGTCCAAGACTGCCGTTGCAGCGCCACCGAAACCATGCCAAATCTGGTCGCCATGTGAGCCCGAATCCAAAATTGGTTGAGAGGTTTTCTTCCCCTTATCTCTCTCCATCTTTTCCCCCAAGATCCAGTGTCCCAACCAAGGTGAATCGAGCTTGAGCTTGAGTACGTTTGGGGAGAACCCCTATCCGTAGTTTTCCGCCGCTGTTGGAGTCGTTCTTAAGCCGGATTCCTCCCCTTCCTCCCTTAAATAGCTTCATCCGAGGCACTGGGATCTTTTCTGAGCATCATCTTGAGTCGTCTACAGCCCTAGCCATCTTCTCCATGCACGGGATCCCATCGCCGCCGTCGCCTAGCTTTCGGTCACACCTAGCCGCAGCCTCCGTCGTCCCCAATGCTCGCCGCTGCCACAGTTAGCACTGCCAAGCTGCGAGGAGCCCACCTCTTCCCTGCCCTCGGAGACCGCAGGAGCGCTGTCGTTGCCGTGAACCCGAGTGCCATCGCCAAAAGCCTGCCGCCAGCCAACCTTATCACCGTTCATCATCGTTCTACCCACAGTGAGACTTGCCTCTTTCCCCTCTATCTGTTTCTGTCCTCGCCGCGCTCCGCCGCGCCGCTGATCACCGATGACCATAGGGATCCAAGCTGCCCCCGCCACCGCAATTGCCAACATGGCCGCCACATCAACACCAGATCACTGCCACATCAGCCCGCGTGACCCATCCGATCGATTAAGTCCTAGCCGTCGGATCGCTTCGGTTAAGTCCTAGCTGTCCGATCCATCCTTAGTTAGATCTCGGCCTTTAGATCTTTAGGTTAGATCCTAACCATCCGATCTATAATTAGGTAGATCTCAGCCCTCCAATCAAACTTAAAACCCTAGATCAATTTGGGCCGTCCGATCGAATCACCTTTCAATCCCAACCGTCGGATTCTTTGTGAACCTTCGGTAGACCTGGTCTACTGTGAACCCGAGACCTCTCTCTCATTGACCGGTGGGCCCCAGGTGTCAACCGCCTCTCTCCCTATGCTGACGCCATAAACCTTTTTCCCGAATTAAAATAAATCATAAATGACATCATAAATCGGTTTAATTCTTTTAAAAATAGGCTTTAAAAGGGTTTACACTTCTAAAATTAATAACTAATTCATTTGAACTCCATTTGGGGTGATTCAACTTGCAAAATTCATTAAAAATCAAGATCTGTCCATTAAAAAAATATAATAATGTACTATTGATGTGTGCTTATGAACTGTTTTGCTTGTTTTTGTTTATTGCCTATAGCCACCGACGTTCTAGAAGAGTCAGGATTTCCCAAAGAGAGTTCAGAAGCACTTGCAAAGCAACAAGGCAAGTCACACAGATTCCTCAACACCTTTGAACATATTGTACCTATGTTTTAAGCTATACTTTTCCTTCAATTATGCATTTATTTTATAATGTCATTTGGGAAGGGATACCTTTATCTTTGATTATGGCCTTATTTAGTTGTTTACCTGCATTTGTACCTATGGGAGTAATGTGACTAGCTAGCTTCAATTATTGGTTAGCTAGAATGATTTTAGGATCCTGATTAGCCATGCCTAGAAACTATAGCATTATATGTGGGCAATCATTTAAACCTTGAATTACATTATTTAGTTCACGACTATGGTCATGTGAGGTTAATTTAATGGTCCACTAAAACTTGGCTAAATGGTGGGTTGTGAGCACCAGGATTGTGAATGTTGCTAGCGGTGCTTATGACACTTAAGGACCGGTTCGCGGACTACTTGTTGCAAAGCAATACCCATACTAACCACAAGCTAGAATGGGTAATAGCGGGGTTTGAAGTGTGCTGAGTTCAATAGGAGGCACCAGGGATTGGTTGTGGCTGATATAAGTCCACACATGGCAGTTGTCAATAAGTCCATGGGTTTGGGCCTCAAGCTGTCTTGCAGGAAGGCACTTGATCACCCCTACCGGAGACTGGAGGCTTGGCGGGAGGCTCTCCTATTTGCTAGTTATATGAATAATCCTGTCACAACTCCTTTCTGAGATACCATGGTGGTATTAAGCCGCACAGTGATGTGTTGTGGAGTTGTGTCTTGTGGGTAAATTGGTACATCTCTGACCAGAGTAAAACTATTCGAATAGCCGTGTGGTTAATGGGCCGGCCTAGCAATGTTTTCTGTGATTAGTCTCAGTCTATCTTGATTTAATAATAAATGGTGGAATATGGTTAGCTCCAGGTTGGAGTGGTTGGGCCTATAGTGCTTTGGAGAGCGGTATAGTTGTCGATGTTTTACACCGGCAATATGATTATAGGGCTACCTGGCGGATGGAAACTCGGTGGATTGCAAAGGAACACAAGGAGATTTTATACGATGTGAGGTAATACCCTACGTCCAGTTGTGGTGGTATTCCTTTGAGGATTTGTGTCGATCAATAGTCTTCTGCCCTCAGGGGGCGCCCTACCTCCCCTTATATACTGGGGGACAGGGGTACAAGGTAGGAATCCCAGCCGGATACGGTCAAGGGATTTCCTTTTAGAGATACAATTTACCCGACTAGGACTGTATATTCCTTATTGTACAAGGCAAAGTCTGCCGGGTGCTACTATATCTCTAATTACAAGTCTCGGCCCATCCTCTATCCGAGTGGCCCATATGCTTGTGATGAGGTACCCGGGGCCTATAGCCTCCACAGTAGCCCCTGAGACCTTCATAGTTGAGTCACAGCTGATGCTGAGTGCTCATCCTCCATGGTGAAGATTGCTCGAGTGCATTGCTCGCGAGCACTCTTTGTTCGAGTGCTTCTTCTTCCTGAGTCCTGCTTCATGTCAACTAGCAGCAAGGCTATGAAGGGCTTCATGTAGATGTATGAATAGTGTGCTCCGAATAGGCACACCTATTAGGTGTAGCCCCCCGACTTTGTGCTTAATTGTGAAAACAATTAAACATAAAGTCAAAGATCTTTAACCTTGTAGTCTTTCTCGAGTAGTATACTACTGGTATATGAAACTCTTCGGTATCATGTCAACCGGAATATAATTTATAGTCTTGTCGAGTAGCATGCCACTCGTATATGGGACTCTTCAGCTTCTTGTCAGCTGCAAAGGGTGTTTATAGTCTTTCCCGAGAGGTGTCCCACTCGGATGTTGGACTCCTCAGCATCATGTCAGCTGGAAAGAATATTTATAGTCTCTCCCGAGTAGTGCACTACTCAAAAGTTAGACTCTTCAGCGTCATGTCGGCTGGAATAATATTGCTCATGGCAACTATTGGCCATGCATGTAGGCCAAGTACCACTTTATGAAATTAAATCCATTGCGTGGTCAGGTGTACTCGAGAAAGATACCTGCATCCCCAATTTTAATGAAGACCAGCTTGTGATCGTTATAAGGATATATCCTCGATACCTGGTGGATAAGACAGATACCCAAACACATGTGTTTAGCAATTAGGCCTTCATGAAGCATATCTGTTTATCTCATCGGTTCCTATTGGTAGCACCAGCACTGCGATTTTATCACAGCTAGCGAGCGGCCCATATTGAGCGTGCTACTGTAGAAACTCATGTCTTGGTGGCCCAGTACCGACTTTGCAGGCCCAAGCCCACGAATCAGAATCGGCTGTATAAAAGGAGGGGAGAGAGAGAGAAAAGATTCCTTCATCTTCTCCAATCCACCAATCGTTTCGTCTTCCACTTCCATGCTGAAATTTTGCCTCCCGCTCCACTAGGGTTCGCTGTCGCTCGCTCTTCCCCACCAGAACTCGGGCGATTTCGCTCTTCCTCGTCCATTCCAAACCTCCGGCAGCATTTCCCCCAAATCTCCCCAACCCCAACCATGCCGAGGGCATCAGATTTTGTAGATGCGTCAGATGATGTCTGGCCAACTTCAGATTGCGGGTCAGCGAAGTTGAAGCTTCTGGAGAAGCAGCTGAAGTTGCAGAGCCAGGAGATCATCAACTGGCGTCCGGCTGAGGGCGAATCGGTTCCGGAGCCCCAGGAGGGTGAGACCGTCATTTTCCCCTCTTTCTTCCACCGGGGTCTTTCTCTTCCTTCTTCTGAGTTCTTCCACCAGCTTCTTGCTTTTTATGAACTCGAGTTAGTGAATCTGAATCCCAAGTCGATTATGCAAATCTCCATTTTTGTAGCTCTCTATGAGTGCTTCTTGGGTGTGGAACCCCATCTGAATCTGTTCAGGTATTTGTTCCACATCAAGCCCCAACCTTCCAAAAATAAAATCCAAGTGATTGGGGGGGCTGGTGTCCAACTCCGGAGTGAGATGAAGAAGATCTATTTAAATATTCCTTTGAAATCTTCTCTCAAAGGCTGGCATAAGGAATGGTTTTACTGTTCCAATCTTGAGGCATGCCTTTCCCCTTTTATGGGTTTGCCCCTGGTGATTATTGCCAAGTGGTCGTCTCTACCCACCTCTGAAGAAATGGGGTAGGTTAACACTCTAGTCGGCCGGATTAGCAAGCTGAAGAAAGCCGGGTTGACTAGTCCCTAGGTGGCCAGGCGCTTCTTGACTCGGTGCTTCAGGCCGCTGAAGCGGAGGTGCCATTTCAGCTGGGACTACAAGGGCAACGGCGATCCCAGCCAGGAAATCTCCAACCTGATAGATAAGTACAAAGTGACCGACATTCTGCTGGATTTCTTTGCCAGCGAGGTGGTCGAAACTGAAGACATAGATCGAGCCGTGGCGGCTTACAGCAAGAAGAGGCCGCGCCCAAAGGTAACCTTTGCTGATGTTGTCTTTTAGTCCGTCTGTGGTGAATGCTTGCAGATATGTGCCCAAATTGGCTCCACAGTGTATAATTTGTATTGTTGAACTGCTTGCAGTCATGTGAGGAGTTCGATGACGACTCCCGAAAATTATCGCTTGGAAATCAAAGAAGAGGCCTGAGAAGTCCTTTTGCTGCCCAGCCCGACTCCAAGAGAGCGGGAAGAGACATGTTGTAGATCTGGGCTAGAGAAGGTTTATGAGGCCGAGTGCCGCAGCCGGGAGTTTGAAGATAAAAGACCCCGCCGGTACAGCACCCAGGCCATTGAGTCTTAGACCGGAACCGGTGCGGTCGAGCTCTGCATCATCGAGCCCAACACAAGTGGCACTGAGTACAAGGTCAACTCCAGCGCCGCCAGGCTCAGCAACATTGAGCCCAAGGATGGCGCTGCCGAGTACCCAGGCAACCTAGCCGGCCGCACCAGGAGTGGGTCCAACCAAGATAAAAGTGCCACAGCCGACTGCCACGCCGACTGGCTCGATAGCCGGTCGCAGCCCACTGCCGGGATCTAGATCACCCGGGCAGAAGCTGAAGTTCTCCAAGAGGTATGTTGCTCTAGATCTTCTGAAAATCTTGTTTGTCATGGTAGTGTCTTGAAGTTTGACTCGTTACGCAGGAAGCAGGCCGATATTGATCTCAGGGAGACCGCTCCGGCCACTCCCGTTGTAGAGCCACCCCAGCCAAGCTAGTGCTAGCGAGCACACTGCTGAGCCAGCGATGGTCCCAGTTGCAGAAACTGAGACGGTCCTGACTACAGGGCCGCCGACACTAGCCAACCAAGGGGTGGCCGTTGAAGATGCTGCTCCAGCCCCTGAGCCAGGCCCCGAGGCCCAGGAGGCTGCCGAGTTGGGGGCCAGGACCCCGTCGTCGTCCTTGTCACCGTTGTCGTCACTGTCTTCTCCTCCAAACAGACCGGACCTCCCCAGGCTCGAAGCTGCTCCCCGCATGTTCCCGCGAAGATTCCGCTGGACGGTGCCCGACGGAACCGCGAGGAGTTACAAGCATGATGAGGTTGCGGTGGAAAAGGAGCGTGAAGACTTGCTTCGTGCCACAATCGCCATGTCCCAGGGGATTCAGGTATGATTTCCATTGTATTGGAATCTTGGTAGTCTTCCTCGCACGAGTGTTCTGATGCTTGACTCTGCTTTGACTTGTTTCTCCCCAAGCAGAAGCTTGCTGATTGCTCAGAGAAGATGCATGAGGTCCTGACCCAGGTTGCCCCCCAGCTCCAAGAATTGGACCAGCTCCGGGCCCTAAAGACCGTATTGGAGGAGTGCCATCAAGGGAGGGAAACTTGGCTGAAGGACGTCGTCACCCAGCTTACGGATGAGAATTGGGGCGAAGCCAAGAAGATGAGAGGTAAGCCTCCAGAATACTCTTCTGACTAGATCCTTAGTATATTTCTCGAGCTGTGTTGTTCTCGATGCCCAGTTGTGTCTTGACTACAACGTTGAGTTCTTGACTAATCTATCGTGCAGCCCTTGAAGCCAAGCTGAAGACCCGAACAGAGGGAGAAATCCAGCTGAAGGAGGCCGAGAGAGCCAAGGCCGGGCTTGAAAAAGACAAAGCCGACCTGACAAGGGCCAATGCCGAGCTTGAGCAAGAGAAGGCCGAGTTGAAGAAGGCCAATGCCAAGCTCGAGAAAGAAAAAGTTGAACTGGAGAAGACCATAGCCAAGTGGGAGGCCGACTACAAAAGTAAGTCTCTGCCCTAACATTGATCTTAACCAATCCATCAACTACCCCAACTACAGTTTTGCCTGGCAAGTTTGCTTGTCGGTGAACCCGGGTAGCTGCTAGAGCCAATGCCCAAATCCAGGTTCAGGCTTTTGCAGAGGAGATAAAGGTTGTCAAGGAGTCACAGGAGACCCTTGCCGAGTCCGTAAAAGGGCTCCTTGACATCATGGATCCTCGCGGTGTGGGAACCAGCTCCAGCACGATCTTCCAAGTGGAGGCGCGCCTTAAGGATTCACCGAGTACCCTGAAGAGGTACTCGGATGAGCATGTTGTTGCCGGCGTGGCCCAGACCCTGGCGATGACCAAGTCTATCTACCCAAGGGTAGATATTGAAGCCATCGGGGAGGGGTTTGCCGAGGAGGCGACACTCGAGGAGGCCCTGAAGCTGATAGCCAAAGCGAGGCCGACTACAGAGGTGATCACCCGAGACCTAGGTATGTAAGAACAGTCCATCATGCAGTCGGTGTGTATAAACTTTTGTAAAAAACATGTGTAAATATGTGTGCAATGCCACCAAGCTCTGAATTATTACTCAGTTGTCATTAGCTTTACCCGACTATGTAGTCTATGCCGAGTTAGTCTATAGGAACTTAATAAAATCGTTCACCGCAGAGAGCTGTACTTGGGCAAACATAACAAAGTCGTAGTAAAACTTCATAACTTAAGTAAAATAGGCTCATATGTTATTGACAAAGCACATATAATACATGCAGCCCCCGACTCACTACTCGGTTGATACAAGCGGCGTAGTGAGTCAAAGAGAATCTGTACACATGAGAAAATATAAAACTCAGGTATAGAAAGGACGTAGCTGTTCTATGTTCCATGAGTTGCTGATGAGGGCACCATCTTCGGTCTTCAATCGGTAGGCGCCTGGCCGTGTGACCTTGGCTATAATGAATGGCCCTTCTCAGATTGGGGATAGTTTGTGCCTGTCTTTGGTGGTTTGTATTTTTCTCAAGACGAGATCTCCGACCAAAAAGGCGCGGCCACGGACATTGCGATTGTGGTAGCGACGCAGGCCTTGAAGATACCTTGCTAACTGGATTGTTGCGATATCCCTCGCTTCTTCCAACTGATCTAATTCGACCAATCGGGCGTTGTTTGAGATGTCTTCTGAGTAAGCCTGAACTCGTGGAGAGCTGAACTCTAATTCGGTTCATAGCACGGCCTCAGCACCGTAGACTAGAAAGAAAGGGGATTGCCCTGTTGCCCGACTAACTATGGTTCTGAGAGACCAGAGAACAGATGGGAGTTCTTGTACCCACCGGCCCGCATAAGGTTGTAGTCGGTCGAATATCCTGGCCTTGATACCTTGTAGGACCATACCATCGGCATGTTCAACCTGCCAGTTGCTCCGCGGGTGTGCCACGAATGTGTAGCAGATCTTGATGCCTAAGTCATCATAGAAATCTTGAAACATGCCGCCCGTGAACTGAGTACCGTTGTTGGTGATGATGCGGTTAGGGACCCCGAATCGGTATAATATACTCATGATGAAGTCCTTTGCTCATGCCACTCTTATAGTAGCAACGGGTTTTGCCTCAATCCACTTTGTGAATTTATCCACTGCGACAAACAAGTGTGTGAACCCTCCTGGAGCTTTTTTGAAAGGCCCGACCTTGTCAAGCCCCCATACTGCAAAGGGCCAAGATTTTGGGATTGTTTGGTGTTCTTGGGCTGGGAGATTGGTTTGTCTTGCGTAGAACTGGCAACCCTCACATGTGCGAATAATGTCTTTGGCATCTGTTACTGCTGTTGGCCAGAAAAATCCTTGTCGATAAGCCTTTCTGACTAACATCCTGGATGTGGCATGGTTGCCACATATGCCCGAGTGGATCGACTATAGAATCTGCTTGCCCTCCTCGGTGGTGACGCAACGCATAAGGACACCGGATGCACTTCTTCGGTACAGGTCTTCTCCGACGACTAGGAAACTCTTGTTTCGACGTTTGATTTGTTCGGCTTGGCTGCGATCTTCTGGGAGTTCATCATCCAGGAGGAATTTGAGAACAGGAGTCCGCCAATCTTGACATATGTGCATCACCTCATCTGTCGCCGAGGTAGGTTCGCCTCCTGACTGCTCTGGCACTGGTTTCTTCTTGACTGATGGCTCCATAAGTTGCTCGACAAAGATCCCTGTCGGGACCTCTTCTCGCTTCGATCCCATGTTGGCTAGTTCGTCTGCAGCATCATTGTATTGTCATAGGACATGTGTTATCTCTAGCCCGTCGAACTTGTTTTCTAGTTGCCGAACCTCCTAACAGTATGCCGCCATTGTGTCGTCGAGGCATGTCCAGTCTTTCATGACTTGGTTGACCACGAGTTGAGAATCTCCATGCAAAACCAGTCGGCGGATGCCGAGTGATATGGCAATGCAGAGCCCGTGGATGAGTGCCTCGTACTCGGCGACATTGTGGGAAGCCAGGAAGTGGATTTGTAGAACGTACTTGAGTTTTTCGCTGGTGGGGGACGTCAGTATGACGCCAGCCCCGGCGCCGCCGATCCGTAGAGAACCATCGAAGTACATTGTCCAGTACTCTAGCTTCGCTGTTGATGTAGGCATTTGGACTTCTGTCCACTCGGCCACGAAGTCGGCTAGAGCTTGTGATTTGACTGCTGTCCGTGGCTGGAAGGTGATGTCGAACGCCATCAACTCAAGCGCCCATTCGGCGATTCGGCCAGTGGCCTCGCGGTTATGCAGGACGTCCCCGAGTGGATACGATGTGACCACCGTGACTTGATGTGCTTGGAAATAGTGCACCAGCTTCCGGACAGTGATGAGTAGGCCATAGAGCTGTTTCTGGACCTGCAGATATCTCATCTTCGAGTCGGCAAGGACCTCGCTGACAAAGTAGACTGGCCATTGAATTTTTTGGATGTGACCCGATTCGGATCGTTCGACCACCAACACCGTGCTGACTACCTGAGTAGTAGCCGCCAGATATAGCATTAGCGGTTCTTGGGGCATGGGTGACGCCAACACGGGAGGTGATGTGAGAAATTGCTTGAAGTCTTTGAAGGCTTGCTGGGCTTCAGGAGTCCATTGGAAATTATCCACTTTCTTCAATAGCTTGAAAATGGGCATGCCCCGTTCGCCCAGTCGGGAAATAAACCGGCTGGGTGCCGCCATGCAGCCTGTCAGCTTCTGGACTCGGGGGTTCCATGTTCATGCTTGCGTTGACTTTCTCCAGGTTGGCCTCGATGCCACGATGCGAGACGATGAAGCCGAGTAACTTGCCATATGGCACACCGAAGACGCACTTTTCTGGGTTCAACTTCATCTTAAATCTTCGAAGATTTTGGAAGGTTTCTTCCAGGTCAGCGATGAGGTCTTCTTTGGACTTGGTCTTGATCACCACATCATCAACGTAGGCCTCCACGTAGAGTATGCAGACACCGCTGAATTGCACATTGATACATTGCTCCAGCGTTTTTCAAACAGAACGGCATAGTGATGTAGCAGTACGCTCCAAACGGCGTGATAAAAGATGTCTTTAAGCAGTCCTCCTCCTTTAGGCTGATTTGATGGTATCCCGAGTAACAGTCGAGAAAACTAAGAAGTTCGCACCCCGTAGTTGAATCCATCACCTGATCTATTCTGAGTAGACCAAATGGATCTTTGGGGCATGCCTTGTTGAGATCGGTGTAGTCGATGCACATGCACCATTTACCGTTTTTCTTCCGGACCAGAACTAGGTTTGCCAGCCAATCCGGGTGATAGACCTCTTTGATGAACCCGGCTGCGAGGAGCTTGGTTATCTCCTCCCGAATAGCATCTTTCTGGTCTTGAGCGAAGCGCCGCAGCCGTTGCTTGACTGGCTTGGCGTCTGTCTTCACGTTGAGGGCATGCTCGATCACCTCCCTTGGTATGCCCGGAATGTCGGACGGTTTCCACGCAAAGATATCCTTGTTGGCTTGGAGGAAGGTGACGAGCGCGTCTTCCTATTTGGGGTCGAGTCCGGTCTCGACTAGAGTAGTCTTAGAGGGGTCGGAAGGGTCCAGGGGGATCTTCTTTGTGTCAGAGTCCACTGAAATTCCCGACTTCGCTGCTTTTTTGTCCGGAACTTGGTCATCCTCGACTTCGGTTGTGACGGCTTGCCGAATGCTGTTGCGCCCGACTGCCGCCTCTTGTGATTGAGCCAATTCGTAGCTCTCCTTGTCGCAGGTGAAGGCTTGCTTGATGTCGTTGCGGAGGAAGAGGATTCCTGCTAGCCCGGGCATTTTGAGCACCATGTAGGTATAGTGCGGTACCACCATGAATTTGGCGAGCGCCGGTCATCCGAGTATCGCGTGATACGCAGTCTCGAAGTCGGCGACCTCGAAGCAGATGTTTTCTGTGCGAAAATTATCCCGTGTGCTGAATGTAACTGGCAAGGTTATCTGCCCGAGTGGTGTTGAAGAGAGGCCGGGAATTATCCCGTGGAAGGGCGCCGTACTCGGCCGCAGATCTGATCAAGGAATCTTCATCTCATCCAGGGTCTTGGCGAAGAGGATATTGAGGGCGCTGCCTCCGTCTATTAGGACCTTCTTCAACTTGATATTCTCGACGACCGGGTCCAGGACGAGTGGGTTGCGTCCCAGGTGTGAAACCCGATCTGGGTGATCTGCGCGGGTGAATGTGATGGACGTCTCTGACCAACGTAAATATTGGGGGTCGTCTGCTGTAGAGATTGCGTTGATGTCGCATGCTATTAGCTTTTGCTTCTGCTTGGACTCATACGCGGATGGCCCTCGAAAGATGTGGTTGAGCTCGGCCTGGGGATCTTGAAAATCATCAGCCGGGCCTTGATCTGGCTTATCTTTGTCCTTATCGGCGCCAGATGATGAAGCCTGCTCGGAAGCAAACTTCTTGAGCATGAAGCAGTCTTTGGCCACGTGCTTGCCTTTGGGGTGGAAAGGGCATGGCCCGTTCATGACTTTCTAGTAGTCGTTGTTCCGTTGGGGCCGCGACCGAGTTCGCTCCATGTTGGCCACCAAGTTGTTCGACTTCCGCTTGCGGCTGCTGGTCTTATTTTGCGATGGCTCGTTGTCGGCTTTAGCCTTCTGGTCCTTCTGCTGGGACTCCTTCTTCTTGTCAAGGGCCTTTGTGACCGCTTTGGCCAAGTCGGCGTATTTGTTTGCCATATCGAAGAGAGCCCGGACGGTGGCTGGAGGCTTCCGAGTGAACTTCGCAATGAATGGGGCGTCCTTTACTCCCTTGCGGAAGGCGACGAAGACGGCCTCGTCCCTGATCATTGGGATCTGGTTGCGCTTCTCAGAGAACCTCTTGATAAATTCACACAGAGACTCGTTCTTCTTCTGGTGCAGTTGATATAGATCATGCTCGGAAGACGGCCACTCGTAGGTCCCTTGAAAGTTAGTGATGAACCGCTCCCTGAGTTCTCCCCAGGAACCGATCGACCGCCTTGGGAGCCCGGTTAGCCATGTCCTCGCTGAGTCGGCCAGGGCGACCGCGAGGTAGATAGCCATGGCTTTGTGGTCACCTCTAGCAGCTCGAATTGCCAAGGTGTATACGGTGAGCTAGGACTCGGGGCTGGTTTTGCCGTTGTATTTCTCGATCCCTGTAGGCTTGAAGCCCGACGGCCAGTCGACGTCCTGTAGCTCGTGGGTGAAGGCTGGAATGCCTTCATCCTCATGAGGGCTCCGGCTCTGACCGTGGCGGTTAAACCGCTCATGGTGAAGGCCGAAACGCTCGTGCTCGTCCTCCAGTCGGTGGTGCTCGTTCTCTTCGCGTTCACGGCACCGAGCGTTGATGTTGTGGCAAAGGTCGCGCTGTAGGCAGACTCGGAGGTCTTGGTTGAACCAGCGGTCGTTCTGGTGGCGCCGCTGATTGTTGTTATTGGTGTTGCCGAGTGATGTTTGCCACGACTCCTCGTGTGGCTGACTTGAGCCAGCTGCTCGGCGTCGTGCTGATGTAGATGAGCCTACTGCCGGAGAACCCGACCGGTTAGTCGGTACAAGTGTGTCGCCGACTGCTGGTGCTGCTGACAGGTAGCAGCTGTAATCATCGCCTTGATCCTGGCGATAGTCAGGGTGGCTTGGTGATCAGGACCGAGCTGGAGTGTGTCTAGCAGAGTTGCAGCGGACACAACGTTCTGTTGTGGCGTGACGAAGATGTCGTGGTCGCCGACTTTGGTCTGGAGGATCTATTGCTGAGCGGTTTGCCCATTCTTGCGTAGCTCTTCTATGCGAGCTTCGCGGTTGGCTTCCTCCTGTTGCCGTAGTCGGCATGCCTCTTGTTGCTCCTCTTGTAGTCGGCGTACCTCTGGTGGAGGAGTTGAAGCCATGAAGACCTCGCGGGGCAGAAGGAAACTCGCCAGACTGGAGTCCGAACTGGTGTTCGAACCGTTGTTCGACCTGGAGTCAGAGTCCGAGTAGTTCATCGGAGTAAGAATGATTTCGACCTCCCTAGATCCAATCTAGAACGGCCCTGAGCCATGTCCAAACTCAATTGCAAGGGATCAGGTCTGCCGCGTAAGATGTAGATTAGCGGCATTGCTGAGCCCGTGCGGGAGATTGACGATCTCTCCCCTTCCTAGCCCGACCCGGGCTAGCTCAAGGCTTAGCGCTAGTCGAACGCCGAAGGAGAGAGTTGTCCCAAGGCTTAATGAAGTAGAAGCTTGCCACAGTAGATCGGTTACGGTGACTGTGGCATCTTGTGGACCGACTGGCGAGGAGTAGGCTGGTTCCTCGGTCAATTGAATTAGATTTGCGTCGGCCAAGGCGAGGTTGCTGAACATGTCGGTGACAAAGTCGAGGCTTCCAAACGAAATTGTGTCCCCGGGGGAGAATTTGTCGCCATCGACTCCTGTTATTGGATCCATCGAGCCTGTAGATGAAAAACTCGCCGGAACCCCTATCTAGCGCGCCAACTGTCGATGTTTTACACCGGCATTATGATTATAGGGCTACCCGGCAGATGGAAACTTGCTGGATTGCAAAGGAACACAAGGAGATTTTATACTGGTTCAGGCCCTCGATGTGAGGTAATACCCTATGTCCAGTTGTGGTGGTATTCCTTTGAGGATTTGTGTCGATCAATGGTCTTCTGCCCTCAGGGGGCGCCCTGCCTCCCCTTATATACTAGGGGACAGGGGTACAAGGTAGGAATCCTAGCCAGATATGGCCAAGGGATTTCCTTTTAGAGATACAATTTACCCGACTAGGACTGTATATTCCTTATTGTACAAGGCAAAGTCTGCCGGGTGCTACTATATCTCTAATTACAAGTCTCGGCCCATCCTCTATGCGAGTGGCCCATATGCTTGTGATGAGGTACCCGGGGCCTATAGCCTCCACAATAATGTTGGTTAATATTGATTAATGTTTACTGTTTTATTACTCTCTCTTAAATGTTTTATTAAATACTGTTTATGCAACTTGAGCCATATATTGCCATCCTTTGGATACCTGTGCACTTACATATTTGCTGTGTGGCTTGCGGAGTATTTCATGTACTCACTTTGCAATCAACAATCATTATCAAAGGAGTACTATAGCGAGGACTTCTTGGAGGACTGAGTGGGAGCCTGGTCAAGTGCATGTGGAGTGGGAGTCGTCACGTCATTCTTAACTTATTCCGCTATTTAGACTTTATTAATTTGAGAGGTGCCATTCACCTCTGTAATAAATATAGTCCTTATGTAAAACAATTACTTTGTTATCAACTTTGTCGTATCTGTGCCTCCGTTGATTCCTGGACGAGAAATTACACACAATAAAGCACTTGAATTTTGGATGAAAATTCTGGGTGTGACAATACCCAGGGTAGATCCTCACTTTTAGGTTCTGCGTGTGCCGGTTTTGGAATGTCCAGGCGACCCAAGCCCGGACAAACCTTTCTTCTTCAGAACTTCAGTCCTCTCAACAAGCTGCTACATCTACACCATCTCGGCCCCCAAGGGGAGAGCCGACCAACACTCGAAGACCTTGGGAGGATTTCCAACAAAAGAAGGCAAGGAGGGTTCTGGATTTGCACAGTAAAACCATTCCTGATGCCAACATTTCAAGGAGGTCTTTATGGGGAGGTGAAGATAAACTTTCTTCATCTCATTTCCAAGCTGAAGCCTAGCTCCCCCTATGACTTGAGTGTTGGCTTTGGATGGCTAGGGCTTGATGTGGAAGAAATAGCGAAAAAGATTGAAATGGGGATCAATCCCCAGTAAGGATTCATAGAGAGTTACAAAAATAGAAATGTGGAGGATGGAGTTTGGGTTAAGGTAGACAAGCTCAATCTGATAAAATTCAAGAAGCCCCTGGAAGAAGTTAGAGGTGGGAAGAGAAAAACCCCTATTGAAGAAAGACACGAAAACCATAATCTCATGGGAGTTAGGGGTAGGGATCATTTCACCTTTAGCCAGGCACCAGTTGATGAGTTCTCTTGCTTGGAGGCATTTGATCCTCTCCAAGTACGCCAGCTTTGACAGGCATGGGGTTGATGTCGGCCAACTCCCCACTGGAACAAGGGGAGTGTCGGATGAAGACCTCAGCATGACTAATGCTCAGAAAGAGAGGGGAAGTGTCTAAAGGGGGAGAATCGATGTTGGATCGGAGGCTTTTGCAGATCTATGGAGGGAAGCTTGAGTTGTGTGGAAACCCTAGTTTGGGAATGGAGAGCACAAGAATCTTTGCACGCAGATTTGGAAAGGCGAAGAGTTTTGGCGATTCGGAGAAGAAAGGGGAATCTTTTCTCTCTCCTCAGAATTTATAGGGCTGTGCTGGGTGGTTGGCTTGGGCCGGCTTGCTCAGTAATGGGCCAATTGTGTTAAAATCTCAATCTGGGTGCTGTTTCACAGGAGCTGATTAAAATAATCAGATATGCTTCATGCTAAGCCTATTTGCTGGACACGTGTGTTCTGATATCTGTATTATTCAATAGGTCTTGAGGATATGTCCTTATAATGATCGACAGCTAGTCTCCATTAAAATTTGGGAAGCAGGTATCTCTCAAGTACACCTCGCCACATAGTCGATATATCACTCAAAAAAGACTTAAAGGTTAAAGATCTTTGACTTTATATTTAATTATTTCTCAATTAAGCACAAACTCGAGGGGGCTACACCTAATAGGTGAGCCTATTCGGTGCACACTATTCATATTTTATCATGAAGCCCTTCATAGCCGCACTGCCAGCCGACAAGAAGCTGGACTAAGGAGAAGAAGCACTTGGATAAAGAGTACTCGGGAGCATGGTACTCAGGAATGCTTCACCGTGAGGGATGAGCACTTGGCATCAGCTATGACTTAACTATGAAGGTCTCAGGAGCTACTGTGGAGGCCATGGCCCCAGGTACCTCAAGAAAGGCAATATGGCCACTAGGATAGAGGGTGGGCTGGCTCATATAATTAGGGATATAGTAGAACTCTCCTTTTTATAACCATTCATGAGAAGGAAAGGGATATAGTCCTAGCTGGTTACTCTATGTTCTTAGAAGGAAATTCCTTGGTCGAGTTTGATTGGGATTCCTACCTTGTAACCTTGCCTCCTCGGTATATAAGGAGAGGCGAGGAGCCCCTTGGGGCAGAGGATAACCAATCTCACCAGAGAAAACAGCGAAAGCAATACACAACAACTGGAAGTAGGGTATTACCTCAACTCAAGGGCCCAAACCAGTATAAATCGTCTTGTCTTTCGAAGTCCATCGAGTTTTGGTCCGATGAGTAACCCTACAATCAATATTACCAGTAGAAAACATCGACACCCGGGGTCCCTAGGGAGGTGATTGAGCACCGCTTGCCGTGCACCCGGGCACGCGGCCCGTGTGACAAAAAGTGCGACGATAAGCCCCCGAGCACCAAGCATTTATCTGCGATGAGGTGGACAAGCTGCTCGCTGCCGGCTTCATTCGCGAAGTCACCCACCTAGAGTGGCTCGCGAATCCTGTTGTTTATGAATCCTGTTGTCGTCCTCAAGTCCAACAGCAAACTCCGGATGTGTGTCGACTACACCGACCTAAATATGGCATGCCCCAAGGATCCTTTTCATTTGCCACGCATAGATCGGATTGTCGACTCCACTGCAGGGTGCAACCTTTGCTTCTTAGATGCATACTCTAGCTACCATCAAATTTGCATGGCACGGGAGGATGAGAAAAATTTGTTATAACCCCTGTTGGGACTTACTGCTATGTGTGAATGCCTTTTGGGTTGAAGAACACTGGTCCTACGTATCAGCGTTCGATGTGCGTCATTCTCAAATCGTAGCTAGGTCGCAACGCCTACATCGACGATCTGGTGGTGAAATCACGTGACCGGGCCACGCTGCTCAAGGACTTCACGGAGACTTTCGACAGCCTCCGCACCACGTGCATGAAGCTGAACCCTAAGAAGTGCATCTTTGGAGTGTCTGTGGGCAAGCTCCCAAAGATGGGCATCGAGGCTAACCCCAAGAAGATCTATGCCATCGAGCAGATTCATCCCCCTGCACGTCTCAAAGATGTGCAGCGCCTCTTGCATGGCAGCCTTGGGGGGGATTCATCTCCATGCTCGGGGAGCGTGGCCTCCCGCTCTTCAACCTACTGAAGAAGACCAGGCATTTCGATTGGATGCCCGAGGCCGAGCAGGCCCTGCAAGTCCATAAGCAGTAGCTTACCTCACCGCCCGTCATTGTGCCGCCGAGGCAAGATGAGCCATTGTTGCTATACATCGCAGCCACGTCACAAGTTGTGAGCGCGGCGCAGGTGGTTGAGCGCGACCTTGAAGAAATTGAGCACAGCGCTGGGTCCGAGCTCCTGGTGTATCCCGAGCCACGGTCCGGGCAGGACGGCGAGCTCGGGAACCTGGTGCCCGAGCGATGAGTGGCACCTGTTCCTAAGCAGTCGGCTGGGTCTGAGCTCCTAGCCATCCCTAAGCAGACAGGAGAGCTCGAGGCTAGACAGGGCTTTAAGGCACAACGCCCTGTCTACTTCTTCGGTGAGGTCCTGTGGGACGACAAAATTTGATACCCACAGGCCAAAAAGATGATGTACGCCGTGATGATTGCGCACAAGGTATCGGTGGTAACATCATAACCCCTAGGCCAAATCCTTCACAACCGAGAGGGCACCGGGCACGTTGCCAAGTGGGCGATTGAGCTCGCAGAGTTTGACTTGCACTTCGTGGGTCATCACGCCATTAAGAGCCAAATGTTGGCTGATTTCATGGCCTAGTGGACTCCGGTGCCCGAGCTTGACGAGGAGCACTTGTCCACGAACCCCAACGACGGGGAGCGTGGAGCTTCAGAGCGGGGGGTGGGGGGCTGTAGTGGTACTCACCTCTCCCACGGGTGAAGTACTCCAGTATGTCGTTCAACTTCACTTCCGCTCCACCAACAACATGGCGGAGTATGATGGTTGCTCAATGGTGTTTGAGTTGCGGCAGGTCTCAGTATTTGCCACCTGCTCGTCAAGGGTGACTCCCAGCTGGTGGTCAATCAGGGAGCGAAGGAGTACCAATGCACAGATGCACAAATGGCAGTATATGTGGACAAAGTCAGAAGAATGGAATGGCACTTCAACGGCTTGGAGCTGTACCACGTGCGCCGCCGAGACAACATGCTCATCGACGAGCTCTCATGGCTAGTGTCATCCCGCGCGTCAGTCCTAGCTGGAACCTTTGAAGAAAGGCTCACACGACCATCCATCTCGGCTGCCTACCGAAGCGAGGGGAAGCCTGGCGTCCGGGCGAGGCGACCCAGCCAACCCCTTCAGTGGGGGAACCCGTCAATGGGCCACCACCCATCTAGTGCAATGCGCTTGCGGGGAGTTCTTAGGAATCCTCGTGGATCGACGAGATCCGGGGGTACCTGAAAGAAAATTCCTTTCCCAACGATGACGCCGCTGTAGAGAGTATTGCACGTCAGTCGAAGTGCTACGTTTTGGTGGATAGGGACCTCTACTGACGTGGGTCAAATGGAGTCCTCATGAAGTGCATCATGCAGGAAGAAAGCAGCGAGCTCCTCGCTGATATCCACGAGGGCGAGTGCAGTAACCATGCATCATTCCGCACGTTGGTCAAGAAGGCCTTTCGGCAGGGTTTCTACTAGCAGATAGCCCTCCAGGATGCATCCGAGTTGGTTCGTTGCTGCAAGGCATGCCAGTTTCACGGAAAGCAAGTCCACCAGCCAGCTCAGGCTCTCCAAACTATCCCCCTTTCTTGGCCTTTCGCCATTTGGGGGGCTAGACATCTTGGTCCCATTTCTCTTAGCTCCCGGCGGCTATGAGAACCTCTATGTTGCCATCAACAAGTTCACCACGAGATCTGCCGCTAACACATATTCCAGCAGACCATGTGGGCCTGCCCGACGTCAAGCAGCATCACCTGCTGCCTTCGCACGAGCAACCCTCACACAAGCTTATGCTGCATAAAGCGTGGCGAGGGGCAGGAAAGCTTGGACTGCAGTGGAGGAGAAAAAATAGGAGACATAGAGACTTAGAAAGGTAAGGAGCAAGAACGGTGCGGGTTGATAACGCAGGTCTTTATGGGCAGCCTGGTGCCACATCATCACACTGCCAAGGGTCGGACACAGAACTGACGACCACTTGGAAGCTACACCTGGGGTCCCCCAAATCCAAGAAATAAGGCCCCGAGCTCGTGGCTACAAGGGTTGAGCTTGAGGAGTATCCCGAGCTCGTGGCCGTAGCAGCCGCACTTGGGGCACAGCCTTGCCCCACCCCAGAGCAGCTCGGGGAAGGCATGGTGGCAGGGGCATTAATGATGACGCGACGGAGCATGCAACCTCGTTTCGGTCTTCCCGCGCCTCTCCCATTTAGGGCAATGGGACGTATATCTACCGGGTGTGCAGCGTGGGGGACAAGATGGCTCTGTACTCCATGCCGTGCGCCATCATTACACTTTCCTGGCACAAGGCGTGAACTGGCAGGCAGTGCGGTTGACCACCGCACCACCCTCCCAGGCTCACTATGTTTTACGTACTTCTGTGGGAGGTTGATAGGAGGGGCTCACCACCAGCGTGGCAAGCCCAATCTTTCCCAACAAGTGCTCGACGGCCACCCCAGGATGAGTGGCGAGTGACATCCCTCTCATTCCGGACCAGACTTGAGGGGGACCATAGGAGTGTGGCGAGCTGGCCCACCGGTGATGAGGACATCACTAGCTCGGATATGACCAAAGCTACCTTATGTATTCATCAACTAAAGGTGCATGCTTTCTACTTAAGATTTACGTGTTATATATTTGAACAGCCGTTACTGCACCACGAGTTCTGTGTGTTCTCATTTGTCGAGATACTTGCTTAGGTGAAGGGAAAGAGACCAAGCGCAAGGAACGCATGGATGATCAAAGAAGTTTATTGGGGACCAAACCAAGACCTTACCCAAGTCTACTCCTACATCACCACGTCACTTTTGGTCCATTGAAGGCAAGAGATGAAGTTCTGCATGTTTTAGATTTGGATTCGGGCCTCCTAACAATATCAACTTCAAACGGACCTAGCCGCTGATCCACAAGGACTTTCGGGGCCCATTTCAGATGGTTTTATTTTCACGTCAAAATTCCTCCTGAGCTGTCTGGAATTGTTGAAACAAAACACGTACATTTTTCAGTCCGAGTTTGTTTTGGGCCTTGGGCCTTGTAATTGTGTCGTGGGCTAAGCCCAAGGGGTGTGCACCCTAGGGTTAACCCTAGGACGTCCCAACTCATATATATTCAGCAGCCGTCATTGTTTAGAGGTGGGTTTTGCTTAGATTAATCTGTCTATGAACAGTTTCGCCGTTTATCGACTTGTGAGACCCCAACTTCGAGAGTATAATCATTCATCTGCAAGTTGAGTTGCAATCTTCCTTGTTCTTGCTTGTGTTCTTCGATTCGCATGCAGGGATTAGCCTTCGTGGCGAGGTCAATCGGGCAGCGCACGGTTGATAACGAGCGGAGACATGGTGCTGCGATTGCAGGGTTCGGGTCTTAGTGATTAAAAGCCGGATCGTGAGTGTCAATTTTCCACCAAATCGAGAGTTATTCTTACCTAATGGAAGATTGGGCACCCCGTTGCCATCGAGTGGTATCAGAGCATCAGGTTGCTCGATAGGTATCATCTGTGTTTCCTTCTGTTAAGTTTTGTTTTCCCTTACCTAGAGTCTAGAAAACCCAAAAATTTATTATCACCGTGTTCTTTGTAGTGTTAGGTTTATCCCCTGTCCAAACCCTTTTGTGCCTTTGCAAAATTTATTTTAGTTTCGCTTTGTTGAGTCTGTGTCCTAGGTCAAGTTAGTGGTCGCTGGTTTAGAGTCGTGTTCGTGGTTCTAGTTCTAACTGTTGCGTTGCGCGAGAGCCTGCCTTGAGAGATCGAGTTCTACTCGGTTTCAGATTGCAATCCGCCTTGAGCTTTTAACCCGCTTTCGCAAGCCTTTTTAGATAGGTCACAAGCCACCTTGTGTCAATCGCCCTGCACACCTAGCCTCCTTGTCAGCCCGCTTGACCTATTGGCACTTATACTCTAGCCGGAGCAACAGGGTTGAGCTGCGAAACCCTAGTTCACGCTACCTATCTTAAAACAGCCATAACTTTTGCATACGGACTCGGAATTGGGCAAACTTTATATCTGCGGACATCTACAAAAAATTTTACATCCGCTCCTCCCCAACATTGTCGGGTTCAGCTGATCTAAAATCATGAAACTTGGCCTGCAAGACTGAGTTTTCAAGCCCCAGAGTTCCTGCACACTTTTCAGAGCGCCTCTACGTGTTTTTCCAAGGTCACTCCGTGCATTATATCGAGCTGCCAATTTTTGTGGTTGCTTCTTGTGTACTAGGTGTACTTCTAGAAGAGAAAAAAAGAAAAAGAAAAGGATAGAGAGCTATTTTCAGTGAGCAGCCTTGCTGAGCTGATCTTTCAAGATTTTCGAGAGACTTGGTGAGAGAGAGTTGTCCTAAGTCCTTTGTTTCTTACTCTCGCTTGTTAGGCTGGTTCTAGGAACGTGTCTCAGCCAGCAACTGCTACAAGTATTTGGAACACTTATTCAGCTTTGCTATTCTGTTATTAATTTTTGCTAATCCTTGCTACCATACTTTTGAGCCTCCCGAGATCCACAAACTTCTTTTCAGTACAGATTTGATCAGAGTAATCGCAACACTCACCGCTGTCAACGTCCCACCTTTCCGGTCGTACCACCTGCTTCAATTGGTAAGAATATCATAAGAGTTCGGTAAGACGCTTTTGGTTGCTTGAGAGTGTGTGATTCCACTGTCCACTACCTAGTAGTTGATATGGATAAAGCTTTTTGTGTTGTTTTCTGTTTTCTACAAACAGTGACAGGATTGTGATGACATAGCATGGACTCTATACAACAAGACCTTCAGGCGATAGCTGAGAGCACGAAAGGTCTCCTTAGTAAATATGCACAATTGAGACGACATCAGCAACCAGCTACTGTTTTTTCTTGTCTTCCACTAACTATGACAGTTCACACCAAGGACGAAAAGGAGACGAAGAATTTGGATGAGAGCCCTACCATAGCTGCCACATCATCTTCGACAAGTGAAGGTAAGACTGTGTCATCTCCCCCTTCATATAATGGATTTGGTGCTGAAGCATACATGAGTTGGGAAGTTGCGATTGATAAAATTTTTTCTCATCATCATATGTGTGATAAACGAAAGATTAAGAATGCTGCTAGTGTCTTGACTTCTCATGCTTTAATATGGTGGCAAAATTTAATAACGTCTTCACATGATAGATTGCCTCAAACTTGGAACGATATGAAAATGCTTATGCGAGAGAAATTTGTTTCTCCATCTCAGAATTTTGCTTACAAAAATAAAGTGTGCCATTTAGAGAAGCAACCCCTTGTTGTCCCTTCTTCTGTGGCTAACCTTTTGCAGGATAATGAAAGTACTTTGGTACAACGAGTACTAAGTTCTCAAATGGAGAAAGCGGAGCAAAATCAATGCTACAATTTGTCCCAATCAAGGTTTTTGCAGGTATCTAAGAAGAGCCAAGGTAATAAAGAAAAGAAGAGAGACATAGAGAAAGAAGATCTACCTGTTGTTCCATGCATGTTTCAAGATGGTTTAATTAAGAGTGCATCTATAGTTTTTGAAAATGAGAACAAAAGTAACAGAAATGGTGCTACATTCACTCAAGGTATGGACAATTCTGATGTGCTATATATGTCCACTAATCATGTTAGTTTAGAGCAATCACTAGCGGAATCGTGTGTTAAATTACCTTTGTCACACGATGATTTGGTTCCTATTTCTTGTGATAAATAAGAGCTGTGCAAAGCTTCACTTATATCCATGCCACAACTAGTGAATGAATATGTTAGTAATGTTGTTGAACTACGATGTGCTGATTTTAGATATGTTGTTCACATTGCTAACGAGAATGAAGAGTTTAGATTGCTATCTTCTTTAAATACTTAGGGCTATATTCAATTTGATGATCTTTGTCCACTCAATTGTTTAGAGAAGAAATTATTTGCTAGATCTGATTTGCCATGTCCTTCTAATGTGATTTTTCATATTATTGGCAATTATGATAATAAAGGAGAATATAATGTGTATAGAGTATATATTTGTTAGAATTTTATTTGTAACAGCCCTAAAAATTACTAAATTTTAAAACCGTTTTTAATTTTTGTGAATTTCTAAAAATCACGCATTGAGTTTTCCATTTTGTTCTATTTAAATTATCGTTCTTCGTAATTGTTTCTTCGTTTTCTTTTTCTTTTTATTTTATTTCTGTTTTTCAGAAGTGCAAATCAATCTATCCGTCCATCCTAAAATTCTCGCGAACGAGTCCACGTCGTTTTTGGGTCATCGGCCCATTTTTCCTTATCGTGGACCCATTTCTTTTTCTCGAACCAGTCCTTTTCTTTTATTCTTCCTTCTCTTTCTTTTTCTTATTTTTTTTTCCTCTGGCCGCCAGCCCAGGCCGGCCTATGCTCCCTCCACCGCCTCTGCCGAGAGACACCGTCGCTGCTCCTTCTAGCCATCGCCACGCGTCGCAACCCCGAAGCTTCTTCAGAGAACCGATCTCAGCTCGAGCTCGCCTGGAAGCTGCATCCACCCTCGCGCCGCCTTTGCCTCCCTCTTTATCTCCCTCTCCAGTGCACCTCGTCGGTCGCCGCCAAAAGCGAAAAGGACCGCCTTCATCTTCTCTTCAACTCCCCTGAAGCCGCTTCCACTCTTGCGCCGCCGTCTGTCGTCACCGGAGCCGAGAAAGGAGAAGCCCTAGTTTCGGCCGCCTCCGCTTAATCTCCAAAATTCGTCGCAGTCGTCGTCTATCTCTCAAAATTGAGGTGACCATCGCCTTCTCCATACCAGACTCCTCCTTTCCCCTCTCCTTCCCCGGCGAGATCGCCGCCGGAGCCTCACCGGCGCCGCTTTGCGCCGCCACCCCTGCACGGCTGCCTGTCGGCCGCGCGGTGCCAGCCCGCTCCCGGCCTCCTCGTGCTCAGCCGCCACCACTGTCGACTCCCCCTGGCCGCCCTGATGCTCCCCAGCCGCGTGCCCTGCCGCCAGCTCGCCGGAGCCGCCGCCGCCATGGCTGTCGCCGCCGCCGTTCTCTGTCCGCCGTCGCCAGCTCTGCCACCGCCTCTTCAGCCGCAACAGACTAGGGGAATGGGATCTCCATCCTCCCAGGAGCACGGAACCGGCCTCCCCTCGCCGCCTCACCGCCTCCCTCGTCGCCGGCGCTGCTAAACCGCCGCCGCCCCCGGTGAACCGAAGAAAACCGAAGAACCAGCCTTTTCCTTTTTAAAAGATAATTCAGAAATTCCTTAATTCGTGTTTCAACTGGTTTATCACTCTTTTGTCCTCGAAATCAAAATCCGAGACATATTCCTAACTCCTTTAATTATTCCGAATCCATCCGCACCAGTTTTGTCGCGATCCGAGCATTCGTTGACAAAACTCTAATTTTGGCTATAGTGTTTCCGCTCGACGCGACTTCGGAAAAATCCCAGATTTCTTCCATAATTCCTCTTTTAATATTCTGTGCACTTTCTGAATTTTTGGTATTTATTTGGAATTATTTGCTTATTTATTTTATTTGTGTATCGATAGATTCCACTGTAGCAGATCCAATCGAGGAGTTCGAGTCCACAGCTGACGCATACGCCTACGCAGTCGTAGGAGGAGACGATTGGTACGACTACGCTGGTCCCGAAGGCAAGTCATGCATCCTTTGAACAATAATTGAACCTAATCTGGAGCTAGGTCATATTTTGGGTAGAGTACTACCTTGAAGTACTTAAATAGGAGGCATGAGTTAATTATCTAAAGTATTTCGAAATAGATAACACCTTTTATTTGATATTGTTATAAATATAATGCCATGCCATGATTTGAGCCATATATATATATCTTTGATAACTTTAGGTTAATCTTGCTTATTATGAACATGTTGAATATTATATGAAGTTGTTATTTTATGTGATAGTTTTGAAAGTATATGATATATTTAAAGTTTTAAGGACATAACCCCCTTGTGCCAGTATAAGTGACATAGTTAGCGCCCATTCGCACGATCGAGGTATTCAGACCCAGTGTGTACTGCTCCAGTGAATTGAACTTCTGCAGGCATTCTGTGTATTGGCATTTTAGGCTTTAACGTGTGTATGGCCACTGAGTGATGTAAGATTATTTGTTTATATGAGTGTGGGTGCTGTGGTGCCCTTTTGCGGTCTTTGAGGACTGCGTGTTCCTCCTAGTCGTGCAATAGTGGGTGGACGAGTCATTGGGTTGGTGCACACCCTTGTGAAGGCCAAGTTGAGGCCAACAGGCGTCTTGTCCTATAATCTGCTAGGCAGAACAGAGATAAGCTTGGGGCAGTACTACACTTTGTTATCTTCAGCCTAGTTAGCTGTGGGTATCGTGCGGGTAAAGCTGGGTAGACGCTGCAGAGTCGTTTGGTATTCGAATACGCCGTGCTCCCGGTTAATGGAGATATGTCTATGGGTGAATTCAGAGTAATGGCATGAGTAGAATTGTGATAATGGTTTAAATTGAGAGATGATGACATGTAATATTAAACCCTTTTAAAACTAAATTGGTTTATAAATTGGGATGTTTGTGAACTACTGATACGGTTTAGAGTTAAACCAGTTCCCTCCTTTGTTATATCCTGCATCACTATATATTTCCCTGCATGGCCTGCGGAGTACTTGTGTACTCAGTCTTGCATATTTTTGGCTCCAGCTGTTCAGGAGGAAGTTGCAGGTGAAGTCGAGGAAGCCGTTGATCCGCTGGATTGGGACGAAGACGAAGGCTTCAAGTTTTAGGTCGACTCTACACTCAGGCCGTTCCTGTGGTGTAGAGTTGCGTCTTTTGGTTGTACGTGTACGGCCATAGGCCCGTTGTGTGTGTGTGTTGAGTTTGGGTTGTACTAGAACCTTGTCAGTTTGTATAATTAATTCGAAGTTTTGTTTCTGTATCATTCTATACGTAACTGAACTTCCTGGGCAGTTACGTGTACTGTGGGGACGTTTGGACCCCCTCCGAACGGTTGCCACATTAATATACCTCCTTTTCATAATGGCATGTCTTGTCTAGAGGACCGCATGGGTATAAATAATTCTCTATCTAGTTCCTCTAGTTGTTTAAATGAGTTGCAGGATGGTTTGCAAGAAGGGGAGTGTTGTGAGCTGCACGACACTACAAAGTGTTCTCTGTGTTTAAAAATTTCAGAATCCAACCATATGCACAACACTATCTTACCCTATGTTGTGAAAGATAAAGATATGTTCATTAAGCTTAATGACAAGGTGAAACCACGGACGGTTTCCAATCAAGAAGGGGAGGATGATGAGGACATCACTAGCTCGGATATGACCAAGCTACCTGTCGATGCTTTGCACCGGCAATAATATTATGGGGCTACTCGGCGACTTGGAATTCAGTGGATTGCAGAGGAACACAAGAGAATTATACTGGTTCAGGCCCTCGATGTGAGGTAATACCCTACGTCCAGTTGAGGTGTTATTCCTCTGAGGTGGTTTTTGCGATCAATGATCTTGCGTCCCTTCATGGGGCGCCCTGCCCTCCCTTTTATTATACTAGGGGACGGGTACACGGTTAGGATTCCCAAGTTCGGATACGACAAGGGATTATCCTTCTTAGAGATAGAATCCTATCCGACTAAGACTTGTTTCCTTATTGTACAAGGCACAAGCTGCCGGGTGCTGTCTTATCTCTAATTACATGATCTAGCTCATCCTCTATCCGAGTGGCCCATAGGACTCCATTGTGTGCTGCGTAATGAGGTACCCGGGGGCCATGGCTCCCACGTAGCCCTTGAGACCAATATTGAGTCACAGCTGATGCCGAGTTCTCATCCTCCACGGTGGAAGGTTACCCGAGTTGCGATACTCCCGGAGTACTCTTTTGTCCGAGTAAGTCTTCCCGAGGTCCTGCTTCATGTAGCTGCAGCGCGGGCTAGGAAGGGCTCATATAGATGTAGAATAGTGTGCGCCCAATAGGCGGCACCTATTAGTGTAGCCCCAACTTTGTGCTTAATTATGAAGACAACTTAACATAAAGTCAGAGATCTTTAACCTGGAGGTCTTTCCCGAGTAGATTACTACTGGTATATTTGAGACTCTTTCCGGTATCATGTTCAACCGGATATAATTAGTTAGTCTTGCCGAGTTAGGAGACTACTCGGTATATAGGACTTTTCGACTTCATGTCAGTCGGAATATGAGTTATGTCTTTCCGAGTGGCGTCCCACTCAAAAGCTAGACTCTTCCGCATCATGTCTAGCTGGAATAAATATTTATAGTCTCTCCCGAGTAGTTGCACTACTCGAAGTTAGGACTCTTCAGCGTCATGTCGGCTGGAATAATATTTCTCATGGCAACTGATGGCCACGATTGTAGCGAAACAGTAAACCACTTTATGAAAATAATCCATACTGGTCAGGTGTTCCTGAGAAAGATACCTGCATCCCCAATTTTAATTGAGACCAAGCTTGTTGATCCTTGTGAGGATATATCCTCCGCAGACCTGGGGTCCGGGATTTAAAACAGATACCCAAACATTATATGTTTTAGCAGTAAGGCTTTTCATGATTGCATATCTGTTTACCTCATCGGTTCCTGGTGGGTAGCACCGCGCTATAATTTCAATCAGCCTGGAGCGCCCACAGGAGCATGCTATGTAGGAACTTCATTATCTTGTCGGCCCAATTACCGACTGTGCAGGCCTGGTGCCCATCTAGTCGGTACAGGCTATTAAAAAAGATGGGGAGAGAGAAAAAGATTCCGTAGTCTTCCCCAAATCAGCCAATCTCTTCGTCTTCCACCTTCGCGCCTAGCTTTTCGGCCTCCCGCCCGGCTAGGTTTAGCAGCAGCCGTTCCCCACCCGGACCGGGCGATTTCAATCCTCTTTTCGTTTATTCCAAGCCCCCGATTTGCTTTCCCCAAATTCCACCACCTCCAGTTCATGCCGAAGGCGACGAATCCCGCGGGTGCGGCCAGGGAGTACTTGGCCAATCTCAGATTGTGGGCTCGGTGAAGCTGAGGCGGTGGTGGAGAGCGACTGAAGTTGCCCGCCAAGGAAGTGATTCCATTGTTCGGTCGGCGAGGGATGAGTCGAGCCCCAACCCCCGGCCTGGCGAAACGCGTAGTTTCGCCTCCTTGTTTATCGTGGGCTATGTGTCTTCGTCGTCTGATTTCTTCCGCCGCATCCTTGATTTCTACGGGCTGGATTGGTGCATTTAAATCCCAAAAAAATCTCAATCCTTCAGATCTCCATATTCGTTACTCTTTGCGAATGCTTTCTGGGTGGTGAGCCCATTTCATCCTCTTTCCGACACCTGTTCCATGTCAGCCCCAACCTTCCCAGAGTAATATCAGTTGTGATTGGAGGGGGCTTGGTCTTCAACTGAGGAGTGATGGGAAGAAAACGTATATCGATTTGCCCTTGAAATCTTTCTCTGAAGGGGCTGGCACAAGGAGTGGTTTTTTGCGCCGATCTGGCTCCTTCTTTGCGCCCGTTTACTGGTATGCCGCCGGCGGTGTTACCAAGCTGGTCCTCGGGCAGCCAACCTTTGAAGAACTGGGCCAGGCACATATATTGCTGACGAAGATAGATGACCTCAAGAGGGCTGGCTTGACAGGGCCTTTGGGTGGCTTGTCGTTTTCTGACGAGGCGCGTCCCAGCAGCTTGAAGTTGCGAAGCGCCTTTGGCTGGCGCCTTTCAAAGGTAAACACGATCCCGACCGAGTGAGCAGCGAGAGCAGCGGGACAAGGGGGCAGGTGACCGATACCCTTGGTTTGGCTACTTCTCGAAGGGTGGTTGCCACCGAAGATGATAACCGCCGAGTTCTGCCTATAGCTTCATCCGGCCGCGGGACCACGGTAACCTTCTACCTTCTTCTATGGTGAACGCCTGTGGACGGTGATTGTTTCAAACCTTGCGTGATGGTATCTTGTCGACCTTGCGTTGTAGTGGCATTGAGGATAATTAGATGAAGACTCTTGTCCTATTGTCGGCGGTCGCGTCGAAGAAGAGACGCCGAGGAGTCCCTCTGCTGCCCAACCCCGATTCCAAGAGAGCGGGGAAGAAGCCGATTTTATATCGGGGCGAGGGGCCAATGACAGCGCGCCGCCGTGAGCGTGGCAGCTTGAAATGAAAGGACACCGCTGCCACAACGCCCATGCGGTCAAGTATCCAGGCTGAGATCAGCAGGTTGGGCCCAACGTTGTCGTACTCAGCAACAGCGCCACCAAGTACCAGCGCACCAGAGCGGGCCGATTGGGGCGAGAAACCCGAAAACCAACCATACCAGAGTCGGGGGCCGACTCGGGCTGATAACGCCTCTGCCATCGATGACCGCCGCCGGGGCGACTGCCGACGCTAGCTCAGCTTCGCCGGAGGGGCGGGCAGGCTGTGCTGGCAGGGAAGCTGAGGCTTCTCCAAGAGGTGCGCTACTCCGGGGTCTTCTGTAGTCGATGATTGTTAGAATACAGTCTTGATGTCTTGCCTTGTCGTGCAGGAAGCGGGCCGATATCGATCTCACAAAAGGTTGACCATCTGCTCCACTTGCATGAGCCTGCTCCCAGCCGAGCCAGCGGCGGCGAAAACACACCCACCAAACCCCCCCTTGTTGAGCCAGCGGCCCGGCCCGGTTGCTGAGACCGAGGTGGCTCCGACTACAGGGCCACTGCCGCCCACTCCACCGAGAGGTGGCTGTTGAAACGAGGCCCAGCCCCCGAGGCCACTTCATACGTCGCCGAGAAGCGGGGGACGGAGCCCCCGGAGCGTCCGGTCCCCGATGTTGCTAGGGAAGGCGGGTGGTCGAGGGCCAGGACCCCGTCACCACGTGGTTATCGTCATTCGCCATCACGCGCTGCCGCCCACACCCGCCGGTCTAGCCGCCACCGCCGAAGATCCCACATTGCCTCAGATCGAAGCTCCCCACCAGCATGTGATGCCCCCCGCGACCTTTACGTGGACCACTCGCGACGGCACTATGAAAAGCTTACAGGCTCGATGAAGTCGTTGCAAGAGAGAGCGCGAGAGCCTGCTTCGTGCCGCCATCAACGGTCCCCAAGGGGTCCGCGGTATTGATTCTTTTAGTAAAGCTCCAGCAATTTCTTGTTTTCGATGTTTGAACTCTGTCGTCGGTTTGTTCTTGTCCGAGCAGAAGCTCGTCGACTTGGCAACGAGGATGACGCGAGATCCTGTCGAGATGGCTCCCCACCTCACGAATTGCAACAACTCTCGTATTTAGGTACTGAAGGCCGAGATGAGGCGCGTTCCTACGAGGAGGAGGCCTGGCTAAAAAGCGGCGCCGATCAGCTCAGGGGCGGAAACATGGGCCCTAGCGAGAAGATCAGAGGTAAAATCCCCGAGTATATATCTTCCCACTGAACCGTTGATGTATTCATCCAGCCACGTCGATCCCGACTGGCTCGGTGGTTGCAACTGCACGGTTGAAGGCTCTTGGCTAATCTGTGTTGAGACCTCGGAAGCCGGAGTTAAAGACCCGAGCGGAGAGGGAGTCACACTAAAGGAGGCTGAAGAAGCCCCACGGCGAGGCTTGAAAGGGTCAAGGCCGACCTGACAAAGGCCAACACCAAGCTTGACCGGGCAGAAGTCCGAGTTGGAGAAGGCCGTCGTCAAGCTCGGTAAGGAAGAAAGCCGAACTGGAGAAGACCGTGGACCGGGTGGGAGGCCGACTACGAAAGTAAGTCCTCAACCCGACTGTGATCTCAGCCAATCCATTAGTCACCCTGTGTGTAGCCGAATCTGACAAGCTTACTTGCCGGCCGATTGGCAGGCATGAGAGCCAACGTCCAGGCCAGTAACCGGTTTTCTACACGGAGAAAAGATAAGGTCAATCAGGGAGTTCACGGGAGGCCTCGTCGGCGGTCCGTGAACGGCTCCTTGACCTTGTAGATCCCCAGCCAGTGGGACCAGCTTGTAGCAAGAATTCCGTCAGATAATGGGGCGTCTCGAGGGACGCCGGCGAGCGCCCTGAAAAGGTACTCAGACGAGCGGGTTGCCGCCGGCGTGGCCCAGACCCTAGCAATGACCAAGTCATCTACCGAGGGCGGACATTGAGGCCACTTGGAGGAGGGATTTCCGAGGAGACGACGCCCCGAGGAAGCGCTGGAGCTGATCGCACAGGCGAAGCCGACTGCTGAAGCGATTACCCGAGACCCTGGGTCTGTAAAGGCAATACATTTTGTAGTCGCTATATATATATATGCTTTCATATACGATCATGTGTAAATATGTGTGTCGTGCCGCCCAAGCTAGTATTCGGAGTTGTCATTAGCTTTACCGACCATGTAGCATGCACCGAGTTAGTCCGACAGAACTTGATAAAAAACGTTCGGAGTAAGATGCTATACTCGGCGAACGCATCAGTCGTGGCAAAAGGCTTCATAACCGGGGTGAACTAGCTTGTATGTTTTGACAGAACACATATATACATGCAGCCCCGACTCACTGTACTCGGTTAGAAACAAGCGGCGTAGTGGGTCAGAAAAAAACGTGTACACTGGAAAATGTAAAACTCAGGTATAGAAAGGACGTAGCTGTTCTATGTTTCCATGAGTTGGTGATGAGGACGCCGTCTTGTCTCAGTCGGTAGGCGCCTGGCCGCGTGACCTCGGCTATAATGAACGGCCCTTCCCAGGTGGGGGATAATTTGTGCCTGTCCTTGGTGGTTTGTATCTTCCTTTAGAACGAGATCCCCACCAGAAAGGCGCGGTGGCCAGGACATTGCGATTGTGGACGACGCAGGCCTTGAAGATATCTTGCGACTGGCTTGTTGCGGCGTTTTGCTTCTTCCAGCTAATCTAATTTATCGATCAGTCGGGTGTTGTTGGAATCATCTTCGGAGTAAGCCCGGACTCGCGGGGAGCCGAACTGTATCTCTGTTGGTAGCATGGCCTTGTGCCGTAGACCAGGAAGAAAGGGGTTGCCCTGTTGCCCGACTAACCGTGGTTCTGAGAGACCAGAGAACGGATGGTAGTTCTTGTACCCACGACCCGCGATATGGTTGTAATCGGTCGAATATCTGGCCTTGATGCCTTGTAAATGACCATACCGTTGGCTCGCTCAACCTGCCCATTGCTCCGCGGGTGTGCCACGGATGCATAGCAGATCTTGATGCCGAAATCATCGCAGTAGTCTTGGAATACGCCGCCGCGAACTGAGTGCCGTTGTCGGTTATGATGCGGTTAGGACCCCAAACCGGTATAGTATACTCAGGATGAAGTCCTTTGCTCGTGCCGCTGTGATTGTGGTGCAACGGTTAGCCTCAATCCACTTGGTGAATTTATCCACTGCGAGAATAGATGCGTGAACCCTCCTGGCACTTTTTTGAATGGCCCGACATGTCGAGCCCCCATACTGCGAATGGCCAGGAAATAGGGATAGCCTGGAGTTCCTGGGCGGGGAGATTTGTCTGTCTTCGCGAAGAACTGGCAACCCTCGCACTTGCGAACGATGTCTTTGGCGTCTGTGACTGCGGTGGGCCAGAAGAATCCCTGCCGGTAAGCCTTTCCGACTAACGTCCTGGATGCAGCGTGGTTGCCACATATGCCGAGTGGATTGAATGCAGGATCTGCTTGCTTCCTCGTGGTGACACAGCGCATGAGGACACCGGATGCGCTCCTTCGGTAAGGGTCTTCTCCAACTAGCAGGAAGCTTTTGCTTCGACGCTTGATCTGCTCGCTTGACTGCGATCTTCTGGGAGTTCATCGTCCAGGAGGAATTTGACAACAGAACTCCTCCAGTCTTGACATATGTGCAGCACTTCGTCGGTGGTCGGGTAGGCTCGCCTCCGACTGCTCTTGTGCCGGTTTCTTCTTGACTGGATGGCTCCATAAGTTGCTCGACAAAGATTCCAGTCGGAACTGCTTCTCGTTGGATCCCATGTTTGCCATCTCATCCGCCGCGTCGTTGTATTGACGCAGGACGTGCGTGATTTTCCAACCCGTCGAACTTATTTTCCAGCTTGCGGACCTCCTGACAGTATGCCGCCATGGTATCGTCGAGACACCGTCGTCTTTCGTGACTTGTTTAACCACGAGTTGGGAATCTCCGCGCACAACCAGTCGACGTATGCCGAGTGATATGGCGATGCGGAGCCCGTGAACAAGTGCCTTTCGTACTCGCGACGTTGTGGGAAGCCGGAGTGGATTTGTAGAACGTACTTCAGTTTTTCGCCAGTGGGGACTGTCATATGACTCCAGCCCGGCGCCACCGATCCGTAGGGAACCGTCGAAGTACATTGTCCAGTGCTCTAGCTTTGCTGTTGGTATGGGAGTTGAACTTCTGTCCACTCGGCCACGAAGTCGGGCTAGAGCTTGAGATTTGATAGCTGTCCGTGGCTGGAAAGTGATGTCGAACGCCATCAACTCGAGTGCCATTTAGCGATCTGGCCAGTGGCTCGCGATTATGAAGGACATCCCTGAGTGGAAACGCTGTGACCACCATGACTTGATGTGCTTGAAAGTAGTGCACCAGCTTTCGGACCGTGATGAGTAGGCCGTATAGCAGCTTCTGGACTTGCGGTATCTCTTGTTTTGGAGTCGGCAAGGACCTCGCTGACAAAATAGATTGGCCGTTGCATTTTTCTGAATGTGACCCTGTTCGGATCGCTCCACTACCAGCACCGTGCTGACTACCTGTGTTGTTGCCGCCAGATAAAGCATTAGTGGCTTCCTGGGGCAGGGGTGATGCCAGCACGGGGGTGATGTGAGGATTCTTTGAAGTCTTTCGAAGCTCGGCTGGGCTTCGGAGTCCATTGAAAGGTGTCCGCCTTTTTGAGGAGCTTGAAGAAAGGCATGCCCGTCGCCCAGTCGGGAGATAAACCGGCTGAGTGCCGCCATGCAGCCTGTCAGCTTCTGGACGTCTTTAAGGTTGGTCGGGGGCGCCATGTTCTTGACCTGCGTTGACTTTCTCCGGGTTAGCTCGATGCGCGCGGTGCGAGACGATGAAGCGCGAGTAACTTCCAGACGGCACACGAAGGCGCACTTGTCCGGGTTCAACTTCATCTTGAATCTTCGATCGTTTTGGTAAGGTTTCTTCCAAGTCGGCAATGAGATCTTCTTTGGACTTGGTCTGATCACCACGTCGTCGACGTAGGCTTCCACGTTGCGCCCGATCTGGGTGTGCAAACAGCGCTGAATAGCACGTTGGTAAGTTGCGCTGTGTTTTTCAAACCGAACGGCATTGTGATATAGCAATACGCTCCAAACGGCGTGATGAAAGATGTTTTTAAACAGTCTTGTTCCTCAGGCTAATTTGATTTGATATCCTGATAGCAGTCGAGAAAACTGAGTAGGTCGCACCCCGCCGTGGAGTCAACCACACTGATCTATTCCTGGGAAGAACCAAATGGGTCCTTGGGGCAGACGCTTTGTTGAGGTCGGTGTAGTCGACGCACATGCGCCATTTACTGTTTTTTCTTCCGGACAGAACTGGGTTTGCCCAGCCAGTCCGGTGGTAGACTTCCTTGATGAACCCGGCTGCGAGGAGCTTGGTACTTTCCTCCCGGATAGCGTCCTTGCGGTTTTGAGCGAAGCGCCGCAGCCGTTGCTGACGGGCTTGGCGTCTGTCTTGACGTGTAGGGCGTGCTCGATCACTCCCTTGGTACGCCGGCATGTCGGACGTTTCCACGCGAAGATATCTTTGTTTGCTTGGAGGAAGGGTGACGAGCGCGTCTTCCTATTTGGGGTCGAGTCCGGTCCCGACTAAGCAGTCTTGGAGGGGTCGGAAGGGTCCAGGGGGATCTTCTTCGTGTCAGAGTCTGCTGAAATTCCCGACTTCGCTGTTTTTTTTGCCGGAACTGATCTTGATCGACTTCGGTGTAGGCGGCTTGCCGGATGCTGTCGCGCCCGACTGCCGCTTCTTGTGTTTGAGCCAGTTCGCAGCTCTCCTTGTCGCAGGTGAAGGCTTGCTTAGCGTCGCTGCGGAGGGAGAGGACTCCTGCTGGCCCGGGCATCTTGAGCACCATGTACGTATAGTGCGGTATCGCCATGAATTTGGCGATGGCCGGTCGTCCGAGTATCGCGTGATACGCGGTCTCGAAGTCGGCGACCTCGAAGCAGATATTTTCTGTACGGAAGTTGTCCCGCGTGCCGAAGGTCACTGGCAAGGTTATCTGCCCGAGTGGGGTTTGATGACAAGCCGGAATTATCCCATGGAAGGCGCAGTGCTCGGGCCGCAGTTCTGAACGAGGAATTCTCATCTCGTCCAAAGTCTTGGCAAATAGGATGTTGAGCGCACTGCCTCCGTCGATGAGGGTTTTCTTCAGCTTGATATTTTTGACGACCGGGTCCAGGACGAGTGGATATCGTCCCGGGTGGGAAATCCGATCTGGGTGATTTGCGCGATTGAAGGTGATGGCCGTTTCCGACCAGCGCAGGTATTGGGGGGTGTCGGCTATGGAGACTGTGTTGATGTCCCGCGCTGATAGCTTCTGCTTGCGCTTGGATTCGTACGCAAGTGGCCCCCCGAAGATGTGGTTGAGTTCGGCTTGGGGGTCCTGGAAATCATCAGCCGGACCCGAGTCTGGCTTGTCCTTGTCCTTGTCGGTGCCAGACGATGAAGCTTGCTCGGAGGCGAACTTCTTGAGCATGTGGCAATCCTTGGCCGCGTGCCGGCCCTTGGGGTGAAAGGGGCAAGGCCCGCTCATGACTTTCTGATAGTCGTTGTTCCACTGGGGCCGCGATCGACTGCGCTCCATGTTGGCCACCTCGTTGTCCGACTTCTGCTTGCGGCTGCCGGGCTTGTTCTGAGGCGGCTCGTTGTCGGCTTTCGCCTTGTTGTCTCTTTGTCGGGGCTCCTTCTTCTCGTCGAAGGCCTCAGCGACGGCTTCAGCCGAGTCGGCGTATTTGTTGGCCATGTCGAAGAGAGTCCGGACAGTGGATGGTGGCTTCCGAGTGAACTTCGGATGAGCGGGGCGTCTTTACTCCCTTGCGGAAGGCGGCGATGACGACCTCGTCTTTGATGCTTGGGATTTTGATTGCACTTCTCGGAAAACCTTTTGATGAATTCACGCAGAGACTCTTTCTTTTTTCTGATGCAAGCTGGTAAAGGTCGTGCTCGGAAGCCGGTCTCTCGTAGGTCCCCTGGAAGTTAGCGATGAACCGCTCCCTGAGTTGTCCCCAGGAACCGATCGAACCGCCTTGGGAGGCCTGTCAGCCATGTCCTCGCCGAGTCGGCTAATGCCGACTGGGAGGTAGTTAGCCATGGCTCTGCTGTCACCCCCAGCAGCTTGAATGCTAGACATAAACGGTGAGCCAAGACTCTGGGTTGGTCTTGCCGTCGTACTTTTTGATTCCGGTAGGCTTAAAAGGCCGACTGGCCAGCGGACGTCCTGTAACTCCCGAGTAAAGGCTGGCAATACTTCGTTTATCGTGAGGACTTGGGCTTCGGTTTTGGCGGTGTAGCCGTTCGTAGTGGAGACCGAAGCGCTCGTGTTCATCCTCTATCGGCGGCGTTCATCCTCTTCCGCGTCTTTCGCGCCGGGCCCTTAGGTGTGGCGAAGATCGTGTTGTAATCGCATTCGGAGGTCTTGATTGGGTCGCGGTCGTATTGGTGACGCCCGCCGTTGTCGTAGTTGGTGTTGCCGAGCGTGGTTTGGCGGGACTCTTCGTGCTGCCCTGGGTGGAGACCGGTGTGCCGCGCGATCGTCGCGCGTGATGCAGATGACTCCGCCGCTGGAGAGCCGCGTCCGATGGGTCGGTATGTGAGTGTTGCCTGACTGTTCTTGCGTGCTGGCAGGCGGCAGCAGTAATCATCGCCTTTGATCTTGGCGATAGTTGGTGTGGCCTGATGATCCGGCCAAGCTGGAGCGTCCAGCAGAGTTGCGGGGCCACGACGTTCTGTTGTGGCGTGACGAAGACGTCGTGGTCGCCGACTTTGTTGGAGGATCTGCTGCTGGGCGGCGTCGCCCAGCCTGTCGAAGCCCGTCATTGCGAGCTTGTCGGTTGGCCTCCTCATGTTGTTGTAGTCGGCGCGCCTCCTCTTGCTGCTCCTCTTGCAGTCGGCGCACCTCGGAAGGTGGCGTTTGAAGCCATGAAGATCTCGCGGAGAGGAGGAAGCTTGCCAAGGTGGAGTCCGAGTTGGTGCTCGAACCGCCATCCGACTTAGTGTCGGACTCCGAGTAGTTTATTGGAGTTAGGACGACTCCGACCTCCCTAGATCCAATCTGAAACGGTTCATGACCGTGTCCAAACTGAATCACTGGAGGTCGGGTCTGCTGCGCGGGTTGTAGATGCACAGCGTCGCCGTATCCGTACGGGAGATTGACGATCTCTCCCCCTCTTGGCCTAACCCGCGCTGGCTCAAGGCCTAACGCGAGTCGGACGCCGAAGGAGAGAGTTGTCCCGATGTCCGGCGATGTGAGGGACTGTCGTAGTAGATCGTCGAAGGAGATGGCGACGTCCCTGGGGCCGACTGGCGCAACGCTAGCTAGCTCCTCAGCTGGCAAGATCTGATCTGCCTCAGCCAAGGAAAGGTTGCCGAGTTGATCGGCGACGAAATCAAGGCTCCCGAAGGTGATGGTGTCTCCCTTGGAGAACTTGTAGCCCTTGACTCCGTTGATGGGATCCATCGAATCTGTTGATGAAGAATTCGCCGGGCCTCTACCTGGCGCGCCTATTCGGGAAAGACTTCTAGGTTAAAGATCTCTGACTTTATGTTTAATTGTCTTCATAATTAAACACAAAGTCGGGGGCTACACCTAATAGGTGCGCCTATTCGGCGCACACTATTCATACATCTATATGAAGCCCTTCATAGCCTCGCTGCTAGCTGACATGAAGCAGGACTTGGGAAGACTTACTCGGACAAAGAGTACTCGGGAGTATCGCACTCGGGTAACCTTCACCGTGGAGGATGAGCACTCGGCATCAGCTGTGACTCAACTATGAAGGTCTCAGGGGCTACTGTGGGAGCCATGGGCCCCGGGTACCTCATTACCAGCACATGGGCCACTCGGATAGAGGATGGGCCAGATCATGTAATTAGAGATAAGACAGCACCCGGCAGGCTGTGCCTTGTACAATAAGGAAACATAGTCTTAGTCGGATAGGATTCTATCTCTAAGAAGGAAATCCCTTGGTCGTATCCGACTGGGATCCTAACCGTGTACCCCTGTCCCCTAGTATATAAAGGGAGGCAGGGCGCCCCATGAGGGCACACAAGATCATTGATCGCAAAAACCACCTCAGAGGAATAACACCTCAACTGGACGTAGGGTATTACCTCACATCGAGGGCCTGAACCAGTATAATTCTCTTGTGTTCCTCTGTAATCCACCGAATTCCAGGTCGCCGAGTAGCCCCATAATATTATTGCCGGTGCAAAGCATCGACACTACCTTATGTATTCATCAACTAAAGGTGCATGCTTTCTACTTAAGATTTACGTGTTATATATTTGAACAGCCATTACTGCACCATGAGTTTTGTGTGTTTTCGTTTGTAGAGATACTTTCTTGGTGAAGGAAAAGAGACCAAGTGCAAGGACGCATGGATGATCAAAGAAGTTGATTGGGGACAAAACCAAGACCTTACCCAAGTCTACTCCTACATCACCACGTCACTTTTGGTCCATAGAAGGCAAGAGATGAAGTTCTGCATGTTTTGGATTCGGATTCGGGCCTCCTGACAGTATCACCTTCAAATGGACCTAGCCAGTGATCCAGAAGGACTTTCGGGGCCCATGAGTACTTGTTGGAAAGCTTATGGAGTCTAATTTCAGATGGTTTTAGTCCCACATCAAAATTCCTCCTGAGCTGTCCGGAATCGTTGAAACAAGACACATACATTTTTCAGTCCGAGTCTGTTTCGGGCCTTGGGCCTTGTAATTATGTCGTGGGCTAAGCCCAAGGGGTGTGCGCCCTAGGGTTAACCCTAGGACATCCCAACTTATATATATTCAGTAGCCGTCATCGTTTAGAGGTAGGTTTTTCTTAGATTAATCTGTCTGTGAACAATTTCGCCGTTTATCGGCTTGTGAGACCCCAACTTCGAGAGTATAATCATTCATCTGCAAGTTGAGTTGCAATCTTCCTTGTTCTTGCTTGTGTTCTTCCATTCACATGCAGGGATTAGCCTTCATGGCGAGGTCAACCGGGCAGCGCACGGTTGATAACGAGAGGAGATGTGGTGCTGCGATTGCAGGGTTCGGGTCTTGGTGATCAGAAGCCGGATGGTGAGTGTCAATTTTCCACCAAATCGAGAGTTATCTTTACCTAACGAAAGATCGGGCACCCCATTGCCATCAACCGGTCAGAGGGTGGCAAAACCTACCATACCTAATTCTGTAATGGTGTATGTTATTTCCATAGGTATGCAACTATGGTATTCCCCAAAGAGCTATAAGGGGAGATCCAAGGCCAAGAGGAAAGGGGGTCGAATCTCAGGTGATCAGATCGGATTAGATCGGACCCAAAAAACAAACTCTGAGAGCCTAAGTTCTCTAAGCGCTTCTCATAGGCCACCAAGAAACCAAGAACACAACGAGAGTTGAGTATTACGCCACCATGCGGCCTAAACCTATATAAACCCCTTGCTGCATTTACTTGTGGATCAACTTGTGACAAGTCGAATGCATTCATCCCCTGGCCGAACTCACAAAGGGGGTCTCACCGGATCCTTGCGTACGGTGCATCCATACTGACAGACGGCACGACGTGGGCCGGGCTGAGGGCGAAGGTGCACGAGGAGGTGGAGCGGCGCAGCTGGGCTGGCCCAAGAGCAGAGAGGGGAGGTGCAGTGTCGATGTTTTGTATCGGCAATAATAATATGGGGCTACTCGTTGTTGATGTTTTATATCAGCAATAATAATATGGGGCTACTCGTGAGACCTAAACTTGATGGATTGCAAAGGAATACGAAATGATTTATCCTGGTTCAGGCCATCGAGGTGAGGTAATATCCTACTTCCAACTATTGTGTATTGCCTTTGAGGTTTCTCTGGTGATATTGTCTTAGTTCTGGTGATTCTGCCCTCAGGGGCCGCCCTGCCTCCCCTTATATGCCGGGGGATAGGGTTAAAGGGGAAGAATTCCAGTCGGACTCCGACCAAGTGATTTCCTTCTAGGAATACAAGGTGCCCGACTAGGATTATATCCTTTCCTTGTCATACAAGGTAATGTATGCCGAGCCTTATTGTATCCCTAATTACAAGGTTAGGCCCATCCTCTGTCCGAGTGGCCCTAATGCTTCTCATGAGGTATCCGGGGCCCATGGCCTTCACAGCCGCCCCTGAGATCTTCATAGTTGAGTCACAGCTGATGCCGAGTGCTCATCGTCCTTGGAGAAAAACTTCCATGAGTGCGTTGCTTCCCGAGTACTCATTGTCCAAGTGCTTCTTCTCCAAGTCCCTTCATATCGGCATAGCAACGAGTCTATGAAGAGTTTTCTATGGAAAAATATGAATAGTGTGCACCGAATAGGCCACCTATTAGGTGTAGCCCTACTTTTCAGTGGCTAAATTGGTGAAACAATTAAAATAAAGTCAAAAGATCTTTTAACCTTGCAAGTTCTTTTCCGAGTAAGATACTTATACTACATGGGAAATTTAGACCTCCTTTAAGTATCATTCATTTAAGCGTAGAAAAGAATGTTTGCTCCAGGCCCAATTTTGGCTAAGCATGTAAGCCGAGTACCACTTCTTGCATTTTTAACCCAATATGTGTCAGGTGTATATGAGAGATACCTGCATCCTCAATTTTAATGGAGACCAAAGGCTATCATCCCTTAATAAGGAATATTCCTCAATAACCTGGTAAAATAAATTCAGATATCTAAACACTGTCTGTTGAATGCAGCAATAGGCTTTCATGAAAGCATATCTGATTATTTAATCGGCTTTTGAATAGCATCACACTGTGAATTTTTAACACCAGCCAGCCAGTGGCTCAATAGGTCGCATGCCATTTAGAAGGAACTCCAGTCTTTGACCCAGTACTGAATTACAGTCGGCCCAAAGCCCACTATCAGCAACAAGCTTTACAAAGGGGGGAAGAGAAAGATTCCCCCTTCTTCTCGAATCCGCCAAATCGTTTCGTCTTCCAGCTTCCGCGCCCCAAATTCACGAGCTCCGCTCGCTAGGGTTCGCTTTATAGCCTGCGTCCCCGTGACTCGAGACTCGCGCCGATTTGCTCCGTCACATTCCATTCCAAGTCCACAATGTCTTTCCCCCAAATTTTTCACCTCCAGCAATACTGAAAGCCCATTGAGATCTGAGATGACTGCCAAGTCTGGCTGATGTGACCTACAGCTAGGTGAAAGTTGAAGCTGCTAGAGAAACGGTTGATGCTGCAGCGAAAGATGCCATCCATTTGGCGCACTGCAGAAGGGGAATCCATGCCAGCACCCAAATCTAGTGAGACCATCGTCTTCACCTCATTCTTTGACCGTCGCAAGTGTACCAGCTGATGGAGAAGATCGACCTCTTGAAGAGCATAGGGCTGACTGGTCCGTGGGTGGCAAGGTGTTTCCTCAACCGCCACACCATACCTCTGAAGGCCAGGAGCCATTTTGGTTGGGTCTACCAAGGCAAGGATGATCCTAGCCGCGAATACCTCGACGTAGTCAACAAGAATAAGGTTACTGATACCCTACTCGGCTTCTTCGTCAATGGGGTAGTGGAGATAGAGGACGAAGAATGCGCCTCCACACCCTATAGCCAGAGCAGGTAATCATGAAAGACTGATATTGAATCATTATCCTTCTGTGATGAATGTTTGTGGATTTCTATCTTGGATTGTTCTGCAATGCATGATGTATGTTGTCGAAATACTTGCAGGACTGTGTGGAGTTTGATAATGACTCCCAAAATCAGCGGCGGACCAAAACGAAGAAACGTCCACCCAGCCCTTGTGCTGCCCAACCCAGCTCCAAGCGGGTTGGGATGAAGCCAATTGAAGACCTGGGCAAGAGGAAAACAAGCACACCGAGTGCAATGCCAGGGAGCCTGAAGATCAAAGATCCTATCGATTTAGCTCCTAGGCCGCTAAGCCCAAGATCGGCATCACCTAGCCCAAGGCCAGCACCACCAAGCACCTCGACCCCCCAGTTGGCACATTGGAATTGAGCCGACTAGGGCCAAATCTCCACCGCCGACTGCTGCGCCAACTGGCCCGACAGCCGGCAGCTCTCCGCCGCCGAGTAGCTATCAGCCCTCGCCAACATCTCCTGGAGCTCCTTAGTGGAATTCAAGACCTCCAAGAGGTAATAAAGAATACCTTCAATCTTCTGAGAATCTTGAATGATATGGTAAATATATTGATATTTGGAATTTTGTGCAAGAAGCCAATTGACATAGATCCCAAGGGGGCTACGCCAGCAGCTCTTGCCATCGAGCCCATCCTAGCTGAGCCAACACCAGCAATTTCACTTACCGAGCCAGATGCTGCCCTAGCTGCTGAAGCTGGAGTAGCCCTGACGGCAGAATTACCAGCGCAGATTGCCGAAGATCATGCCGCTGCCGAACTCAGGGCCGGACCCCATCGCTGGCAATATCGTCATCTTTTGATGAAGGAGATCTCCCCAGGCTCGAAGCCTCGACGTGCGACTTCCCAAGGACTTTTTATTGGGTCACCCCTAAGGGAGTTGCAGAGAGCTATGAGCATGACGAGCAAGCAGCATTGAGGGAGCACAAAAATCTTATGCATGCTGCAATCGCTATGTCCAAGGGAGTCCAGGTATGTAGCAAATCTCGCCATGTTGGGTTCTTGACAGTTTCCATTGATCTAGTATTTTGCCATTTGACTTTGATTTCCCTTGGTTTGTTCTGAGCAAAAGATCGTCGATCGCTCAGAGAAGATGAATAAGGTCCTGACCGAGCTCTTCCCCCAGCTCCAACAACTGCGCCAGCTCCAGGTAGCTAAGGACGACCTGGAGCGGACTAGCCAAGAGAGGGAGACATGGCTAAGGGGATCGATAGACAAGCTCAGGGATGGAAACTGGGCCAAGCTGAAAAGATCAGAAGTAAGTCTTCTGTGTTATCCTCCTGAGTGAATCCCGAGTAGTATTTCTCCAGCGTTGTTGATTCCCAACTGCTTTGTTGAGTTTTGACTGCAATCTTGAGTTCTTGACTTTTGATTTGCTGCCATCGAAGCTGAGTTGAAAGCCCAGGCAAAGGAGAGGGAAAAACAAGACACAAAGCTGGAGGAAATGGAGAAGGCCAAAGCCAAGGTGGAGGCCGACTATGCTAGTAAGTCTCCCGCTTGACAATGATCTTGGCTCGACTGCTTGTTGCTCTGACTGCGTGTCTCAGCTAGCAAATATTCTTGTTGATGCATTTGAACAGCTTCAAAAGTCAATGCCCAGACTCAGTTTGGCGCCTTCGCGGAGAAAATCAAGATGATCAAGGAGTCACGGGAGGTCCTCGTTGAATCTGTGAAAGGGCTCCTAGACATCATGCAACCTCACTATCCTGGAACCAGCTCTAGTACTGTCACCCAAGTGCATGAATGCCTAAGCGAAGCCCCAATATCCTGAAGCAATACTTGGATGAGCGTGTACTGTTGGCGTTGCCCAAGCTTTGCATGACCAAATCGATTACCCTAGGGTAGACATCGAGGCCGTTGCTGAGGGTTTTGCCGAGGGGACAACTCCAGAAGAGGCACTGGAGCTAATCAGCCAGGTGAGGCCGACTGCGGATGCAATAGCCAGGGACCTGGGCATGTAAAAACAGAATGATTATGTAGTCGATGACTATTGATGAGCATATATAACTTTTGTAAAGGCTTGTATAAATATCTTGTAAGTGCTGCGATACTTGCTTATTCTAAGTTGTCATTAGCTTTACTCGACTATGTAGTCTACGCTGAGTAGATCGAGAGGAACTTAAAAATGTTCACCTCTGAGAGCTATACTCGGGCAAACTTAGCATAATCATTGTAGAACTTCATGACTTAGATAAAACAAGCTTGGATTTTATTAACAAGGCACATAATACATGTAGCCCCTGACTCACTACTCGGTTGGGACAATCGATGTAGTGAATCGGAGAAAAAACTTTATTCATATGTAGAGAGGAAATACAAGACTTAGGTATAGAAAGAACGTAGCTGTTCTATATTCTATGAGTTGCTAACTAGGGCATCGTCTTCAATCTTTAGTCAATAGGCGCCCGGACATGTTACCTCAGCAATAATGAACGGCCCATCCCATAAAGGAGATAGTTTATGCCTGTCTTTGGTGATTTGTATTTTTCTCAGGATGAGATCTCCCACCAAAAAGGCGTGGCCATGAACATTTCGACTGTGACAATGACGTAGGCCTTGAAGATACCTTGCTGACTGAATAGTTGCAATATCCCTTGCTTCCTCCAACTAATCGAGTTCGACTAGTCAGTCTTTGTTTCATTTGTCTTCTGAGTGGGCCCGAACTCGCGGAGAGCCGAACTCCAACTTGGTTAGTAACATAGCCTCAGCACCATAGACTAGGAAGAAAGGAGATTGCCCTATTGCCTGACTAATCGTGGTTCTTAGAGACCAGAGAACAGATGGGAGTTCTTGTACCCACCGCCTGCATATGGTTGTAGTCGGTCGAATACCATAGCCTTCATACCTTGTAAGACCATGCCATTGGCACGCTCAACCTGCCCATTACTCCGTGGGTGTGCCATAGAAGCATAACAGATCTTGATGCCGAAGTCGTCAAAGAAATCTTCAAACATGCTGCCAGTGAACTGAGTACCATTATCCCTTATGATGCGGTTAGGAACTCCAAATCGGTATAAAATACTCATGATGAAGCCCTTTGCCCGTGCCGCTGTTATGGTAACAATGGGTTTTGCCTTGATATACTTTGTGAATTTGTCACTGCGAAGAAAAATGTGAACCCTCCTAGCGTTTTTTGAACGGGCTCGACATGTCAAGCCCCCCAACTGCAAAAGGCTAAGAGATTGGAATTGTTTAAAGTTCTTGAGCTAGAAGATGTGTTTGCCTTGCATAGAATTGGCATCCCTTGCATGTGCGAACTATGTCTTTAGCATCTGTTACCACAGTCGGCCAGAAGAAACCCTGCCTGTAAGCCTTTTTGACTAACGTCCTGCATGCAGCGTGGTTGCCACAAATACCTGAGTGGATCGACTGCCGAATCTGCTTGCCCTCCTCAGGTGTGACGCAGTGCATGAGGACTCCGGATGCGCTTCGACGTTAAAGGTCTTCTCCAACTACAAAAAAACATTTGCTTCGACGTTTAATCCTCTTGGATTCGCTGCCATCTTCTGGGTGTTCATCGTCCAAGAGGAATTTGAAAAAATTGGAGTCTGCAATCCTGAGAGATGATAGCACATTTGTTGCCGGGGTAGGTTCAGTCCCCGACTATTCGAGCACTGGTTTCTTCTTGATGGATGGCTCCAATAGTTGTTTGACAAAAATCCCAGTTGGGACCACTTCTCGTTTGGATCCCATGTTGGCCAATTCGTCTGCAGCTTGGTTGTATTGTCGTAATACATGAGTTATCTCTAGCCCATCGAACTTGTTTTCCAGCTTTCGTACCTCCTGACAATACGCCGCCATATTATCGTCGAGACATGTCCAGTCTTTCATGGCTTGGTTGACCACGAGTTGAGAATCCCCGCGTACGACCAGTCAGCGAATGCCAAGTGATATGGCAATGAGGAGCCCGTGGATGAGTGCCTCATACTCGGCAACATTGTGGAAGCCAAAAAAGTGAATCTGGAGAACGTACTTCAGTTTTTCGCCAGTGGGTGACGTCAGCACGATGCTAGCCCTTGCACTGCCGATCCGTAGAGAACCGTCAAAGTACATCGTCCAGTACTCTAGCTTGTCCATGTTTGTAGTCGTCTGGACTTCTGTCCACTTGGCCATGAAGTCGGCTAGAGCTTGAGACTTGATTGCTGCCTGTGGCTGAAAGATGATGTCAAACGCCATCAACTCGAGTGCCCATTTAGCGATTCTGCCAGTGGCCTCGCGGTTGTGTAGGACGTCCCTGAGTGAAAACGATGTGACAATAGTTACTTGATGTGACTGAAAATAGTGCACCAACTTCCGGACAGTTATGAGTAGGCCATATAATAGCTTCTGGACTTGAGGATATCTCATCTTGGAGTCAGCTAGGACCTCGCTGACAAAGTAGACTGGCATTTGTATTTTCTGTATATGACCTAGCTCTACTCACTCGACTACCAGCACCATGCTGACTAACTAAGTGGTTGCTGCTAGGTATAGCATTAGTGGTTCCTAGGGCATAGGTGAAGCCAACACAGATGGTGATGTGAGAAATTTTTTGAAGTCTTCGAAGGCTTGCTGGGCTTCAGATGTCCATTGAAAATTGTTCGCTTTCTTTAATAGTTTGAAAAAGGGCATGCCCCATTCACCAAGTCAGGAGATGAATTGGCTGAGTGCCGCCATGCAGCCTGTTAGCTTTTGGACGTCCTTCTGGCTAGTTGGGGGTGCCATGTTCATGATAGCATTGATTTTTTCTGGATTGGCCTCGATGCTTCGATGTGATACGATGAAGCCGAGTAGCTTTTCGAACGGTACACTGAAGGCCCACTTATTTGGATTCAACTTCATCCTGAATCTCCGAAGGCTTTGGAAAGTTACTTCCAAGTTGGCGATGAGGTCTTCCTTGGATTTTGTCTTGGTCACCATGTCATTGACATATGCCTCCACGTTGCACCTGAGTTGAGTGTATAAACACCGCTGAATTGCTCGTTGATACATTGCTCCAGTGTTTTTCAACCCGAACGGCATAGTGACATAGCAGTATGCTCTAAACGGTGTAATAAAAGAAGTCTTCAAGAAGTCCTCCTCCTTCAAGCTGATTTGGTGGTATCCTGAGTAATAGCCGAGAAAGTTGAGAAGTTTGCACCCCGCAGTTGAATCCACCACCTGATCTATTTTGGGTAGACCAAATGGGTCTTTGGGACACGCCTTGTTTAAGTCGATGTAGTCGATGCACATGCACCATTTATTGTTCTTCCTCTGGACCAAGATTGGGTTTGCCAGCCAATCTGGGTGGTAGACCTTTTTGATGAACCCGGCTGCAAGGAGCTAGGTTATCTCCTCCCGAATAGCATCTTTGCAGTCCTGTGCGAAGCACCGTAGTCATTGTTTGACTAGCTTGGCGTCCAGTTTGGCGTTAAGGGAATGCTCGATCACCTTCCTTGGTACACTAGGCAAGTCGGAAGGTTTCCAAGCAAATGTATCCCTGTTTGCCTGGAGGAAGATGACAAGCTCGTCTTCCTATTTGGAGTCGAGTCCGGTCCCAACAAGAGCAATTTTTGAGGGGTCGGAAGGGTCTAGGGGGATCTTTTTTGTTTCAGAGTCCATTGAAATTCCTGACTCGGCCACTTTTTTCACCAGAACTTGATCGTCCTTGTTTGCTATTGTAGCGGCTAGTCGGATGTTGTTGCGCCCGACTGCCGCTTCTTGAGATTGGGCCAACTCATAGCTCTCCTTGTCGCAGGTGAAGGCTTGCATGATACGTATAATGTGAAGACAAAGCACTCCGGCTGGTCCTGGCATCTTGAGTATCATGTATGTATAATGCGGCACTGCCATGAATTTGGCTAGTGCTGGCCGTCTGAATATTGCGTGATACGCGGTCTCGAAGTTGGCAACCTCGAAGCAGATATTCTCGGTGTAGAAATTATCCAGCGTGCCAAAAGTAACTGGTAGAGTTATCTATCCCAGTGGAGTGGAAGACAAGCTGGGGATTACCCCATGAAAGGGCGCTGTACTCGGTCGTAGCTCAGAACGAGGGATCTTCATCTCGTCGAGCGTCTTGGCGAACAAAATATTGAGAGTGCTTCCTCCATTGATGAGAACCTTTTTCAATTTGATGCTTCTGATGACTAGGTCCAGAACGAGTGGGTAGCGTCCTGGATGAGTAACCCGATCGGGGTGATCTGCGCGGTTAAACGTGATTGGCGTTTCTGACCAATGCATGTACTGGGGGGCATCTGCAGAGACCGAATTGACTTCGCGTGCTGTGAGCTTCTGCTTCCTCTTTGACTTGTATGCAGTCAGCCCTCCAAAGATGTGGTTGAGCTCAGCCTGGGGATCTTGGTACTCACTAGCTGGGCCCAGATCTGGCTTGTCCTTGTCTTTATTGCCATCAGATGTTGAAGTCTGCTCGGAAGCAAACTTTTTGAGCATGAAGCAGTCCTTAGCCACGTGCTTGCCCTTTGGATGAAAGGAGCATGGCCTGTTCATCACTTTTTGGTACTCGTCTGTCCTCGGGGGCCACGACTGAGTATGCTCCACAGCAGCCACCACGTTGTCCGACTTGCGCTTGCGGTTGCCGGACTTGTTCTGTGCTGGCTCATCGTTGTCTTTTTTGTCCTTCTGCCTAGGCTCCTTCTTGTCGTCTAGGGCCTCAGCAACTACATCGGCCGAGTCGGTGTATTTGTTCGCCATGTCAAAAAGAGCCATGATAGAAGAGGGAAGTTTTTGAGTAAACTTGGCAACGAACGGGGTGTCTTTGACTCCCTTACGGAAGGCAGTGATGACGACCTCATCCTTGATCTTTGGGATTGAATTCCTCTTCTCAGAAAACCTTTTGATGAAATCACAAAGAGACTCGTTCTTGCTTTGATGGCACTGATACAGATCATACTCGGAAGATGGCCTCTCGTACGTTCCTTAGAAATTGGCAATGAAGTGTTCCTAGAGTTCTCCCTAGGAGCCGATTGACCTCTTAGGAAGTCCAGTTAGCCATGTCCTCACCAAGTCGGCTATAGCAATTGGGAGGTAGTTAGCCACGGCCTTGTGATCTCCTCTAGCTGCTTGGATTGCCAGAGTGTAAACTGTGAGCCAGGACTTGGGTTGGTCTTCCCGTCGTATTTTTCAATTCCAGTCAGCTTGAAGCCTGATGGCCTGTCGACTTGTTGCAGCTTATGGGTGAAGGCCAGTACTCCTTCATCTGTATGAGGACTTCGACTCCGACTACAGCGGTGAATCCACTCATGGTGGAGGCCGAAGCGCTCATTCTCGTCTTCTAGTCGGCGACGTTTGTCTTCCTCGCGTTCGTGGCCTCGTGCGTTGATGTCTTGCCGAAGATCTCGTTGTAGTTGGCCTCAGACATCCTGGTTGTCTCAACGGTCATCTTGATTTCAGCGCCGTTGGTCATTATTGTGGTTGCTGAGTGACGTGTGGCGTGAATCCGTGTGCGGCTGACTAGAGCCGGGCACTCGGAGTCACGCCACACATCACTCAGCAACCACTAATGAACGATGGCACCGAAATCAAAATGACCATCGGGACAACCGGGATCTCCAAGGCTGACTACGATGTGATCTCTGGTGAGACATCAAAGCACGGCGCCACCAACTCGAGGAGGACGAGCGTCGCTGACTGGAAGACGAGAATGAGCACTTTGGCCTCCACCATGAACGGTTTCACCATCATAGTTGGAGTCAAAGTCCTCATGCAGATGAAGGAGTACTGGCCTTCACCCAGGAGCATCAACAGGTCGACTGGCCGTTAGGTTTCAAGCCGATTGGAATTGAAAAATACGACAGGAAGACCAACGCCGAGTCCTGGCTCACAGTTTACACTCTGGCGATCCGAGCAGCTAGAGGAGATCACAAGGCCATGGCCAACTACCTCCTAGTTGCTCTATCCGACTCGGTGAGGACATGGCTAACTGGACTTCCTAAGAGGTCAATCGGCTCCTGGAGAGAACTCCGGGAACGCTTCATTGCCAATTTCCAAGGAACGTACGAGAGGCTATCTTCCGAGTATGATCTATATCAGTGCCATCAAAGAAAGAACGAGTCTCTTCGTAATTTCATCAAAAGGTTCTCTGAGAAGAGGAATTCAATCCCGAAGATCAAGGACGAGGTCATCATCACCGCCTTTCGAAAAGGAGTCAAAGACACCCTTCATCACTAAGTTCACTCGGAAGCCTCCAAGTTCTGTCAAAGCTCTATTCGACATGGCGAACAAATATGTTGACTCGGCCGACGCTGTTGCTGAGGCCCTTGATGATAAAAAGGCACCCTGACAGAAGGAGTGGAAGGACACTGATGACGCAGCCCCGACTAAGACTGAGAACCGCAAACTCAAGTCGGACGATTTCATTGTGGCAGTTGGTCGCAACTATCTTTGACCTCCTAGAACTGAAGATTATCAAAACAATAAGTGACATTCTCGAGGACTCAAAAGCTCAAATGCAAGGATGGCATCCCCACTCCCAACTTGTGCAATACCGAACAGCTAAGTCGCTTTTTGATAAATATTTTTTCCTATATATGATATTCTCATCTAAATGGGCTAGGAGGCAACTCACTTTCCTATGGTTTGACTCAAATACGGCTTAGTGCCAGTCAGGATCGGATCTAGGGGGCTGAGATCATCAATTCCTCACTTGGCCTCGCCAATGCCATAGCCGCTTACACCTAATAGGTGTACATTCTGCGTATTTTCTATTTTTGCTCTTGATGATTACAAAAGTACTCGAGTAGCATAAATTCCAATCCATGAAGCTTTGCTCCATGAAAGACGAACTCAAGTCACCCAAAACGCATAGCTGGGAAAGAGCCATTAGCTGACTCCTAACGCTAGGGGGCTATGACTAGTGGGGCAGAGTGTTTAAATGTAAGGGGTCAACTACTCGTGGAAATTAATATCAATAAGAGAAGGGGGCTACTCATGAGACCTAAACTTGATAGATTGCAAAGGAACAAGAAACGATTTATCCTAGTTCAGGCCCTCAAAATAAGGTAATACCCTACTTCTAGCTGTTGTGTATTGCCTTTGAGGTTTCTTTGGTGAGATTGTCTCAGTTGCCCTTAGGGGGCGCCCTGCCTCCCCTTATATACCGGGGGACAGGGTTACAGGGTAGGAATCCCAGTCGGACTCTGACCGAGGGATTTCCTTCTAGGAATACAACGTGCCTAACTAGGACTATATCCTTTCCTTGTCGTACATGGTACTGTATGCCGAGTCCTATTGTATCCCTAATTACAAGGTTAAGCCTAACCTCTATCCAAGTGGCCCTAATGCTTCTCATGAGGTACCCAGGGCCCACAGCCTCCACAGCAATAGTCAGCGTGGCTTGGTGATCGGGCCCCAGCTACAAAGTATCCAGGAATGTAGCAATGGCCACGATGTTCTGCTGAGGTATAACAAAGATGTCATGGTCCCCCACCCTAGTCTGTAGGATCTCCTGTTGCTCTACTCGGCCGGTCTTTCATAGATCGCGGTTGTGAGTGTCACGCTCAACCTATAAGTGTCTATTTTCTTCCTCCTATTATTCACACAGTTGGCGAGCTTCCTCCTCTTGCTGATCACATAGTCGGCGTGCATCTTGTGTTGGAGTTGACCCTTTGACGCCATGAAAACCTCGTGTGGTAGAGAAAAGCTTCCCATGCTGCTGTCCGACTACGAGTCAGAATTAGAGTAGTTTAGTGGTGTGATGATTATCCTAACCTCCCTGGACCTGATCCTGAGCGGCTCTAGGCCATATCCATGTTGAATTCCAGAGGATTGAGTTTGCCGAGCTAGATTTGAATCGAAGATTGCTAGGTGTTGCTAAGTCCGAGTGGGAAATTGACGATTTCACCTCGCCTGGATCCGATCTTGTCTAGCTTAGGGCCAGATCTGAGTCGAACACCAGGAAAGAGAGTTGTCCCTGAACTCGTAGATCATGGATATCACTAGAGTAGGTTGTTGAAAACTGCTGCGGTGTTGAGTAAGCCAACTGGTGCTGGGTCGGCTTGGTTCCTGGTCAATCGGGTTGAAACCGAGTTGGACAAGCTGAGATTGCCGAGATTGTCGGCAATAAAGTCGAGGCTCCCGAAGCTGATGGCTTGTCCAGGGTTGAAACTGATGTTGTAGACTCCTGTGGTTGGATCCATCAGGCTTGATGACGATGATCTTGACGAATCCCCTACCTGGCACGCCAACTGTCAATGTTTTGTATCGGCAATATTGATTGTAGGGTTACTCGTCGGACCGAAACTCGATGGATTTTGAAAGACAAGACGATTTATACTGGTTCGGACCCTTGAGGTGAGGTAATACCCTACTTCCAGTTATGGTATGTTGTTTTCGCTGTTTTCTCTAGTGAGATTGGTTATCCTCTACCCCAAGGGGCTTCTCGCCCTCCTTATATACCAAGGAGGCAAGGTTACAAGGTAGGAATCCCAGTCAAACTTGACCAAGGGACTTCCTTCTAAGAACATAGAGTAACCACCTAGGACTATATCCCTTTCCTTGTCCTGCAAGGTTACAAAAAGACGAGTTCTACTATATCCCTAGTTATATGAGCCGGCCTACCCTCTATCCGAGTGGCCATATTGCCTTTCTTGAGGTACCCGGGGCCCACGGCCTCCACATCAGCATATCTGACAGTTGCCAAGAAAAGACGTCGGCATTAGCCCGGAGGAAGGCAACGAGCGCACTTTCCTATTTGGCGTCTAGGCACCGCCAACTTTGACGGTCCTAGATGTGTCCTCACCTATCGCGACCTCCTTGATCGGGACGGAGTCACAGGCCATGAGCCACGGCTTGGTTGTGGTAGGGGGACCTGAGGTCCCTAGACACCCCTCGTGCTCGAGCCCTTGGGCCGCGATGTCGAGGAGCACTGCTCGGCGCAGGCGATGGCACCCTCTGAGATCGCCAACAACGGTAATGGGGCCGATAGGACTTGGGATCTTCATGGTGAGGTACGTGTTGTGCATGACTGCCATAAACTTGGTGAGCGTGGGGTGACCCAGAATGGCATTGTACGGGAGCTTGTGGGTTGCCATGTCAAACATGACGCGCGCAGCCTGGAAGTTTTCCCGATTGCCAAATGTGACGGGCAACCAGGTGTGTTTGAGGGGCCAGGCATGTTCCGTGGTGATGGCAAACCAAACTGGTACGGGACGACGGTGCAAAACCAAAAGGAGGGGAGTGCGGACGGCGGTGGATTCTCTATGACCCACTTATGTGAGGACATCAACTTTTCGGAACCGCTGATCCTCAGACGTTATGCAAAGGTCTAATGACTCAGCTCGAATGTGACATTCAATTAGAGGGAGCTCGTTCTTAAACGATCCTTTTCATAGTTTTGAGAATAGATTGCTACCTAATGATGTTATCTTTCTTAGGACAATTGGAGAGGATCATGAAGTACTTGGAGAGAGTGTGGAGGCGGAGAAGACCAGCAAAGACACCCAAAACACAGCCGGAGGCAGTCCACTCGAGTTCGAGTCTGCGCTCGACTTCAGGACCAGCCTGCAAGTAAAACGGACGCCGCCGCAGGACGCATTACGACGACTCCGTTTTCACGATCCACATATGCATGGAACAACCCAGATAAATTTCAGAAGCTAACCAAAGCCGGAAAATGGCTTTGGTTGACATCCAAATATTCCACCAGGAGTAAACGCGAATAGATAGTCAAAACAATTTAGCATCCAGAATCGTACCAGGGTGCTTGCGTCACAACACGTCTTTTGGTCCGTTGGGGCGTGTATCATCTTAGACCCGTTAGAGGTGCGTCCATGAGGGTGTAACGACCCTTAAACTATATATTCAGTAGCACTCGCCTAGATTAGGGTTTGGGTTTTCTTTAGATTCAATCTGTCTTCGAAACAGTCGCCGTCATCGGTTGTTGAAACCCCAACTCGAGTGCTAACTAATCATTCAAAAACTAGATAACATTTAAATTCGAGCTGCAATTGGCCGGTTCTTGCTTGTTGTATGTGGACAAAATCACAAAAAGGCTTTTAATTGAGTTGAAGTTGCGAGTTCTTGGCGCTTGTTGTGGTGCCAAAATGGCAAAGGTCTGGCTAACTGGCTGCTCCGTAATTTTCAATTCTCTCCTGGGCAGCTATTCAAACCGGGCATTTTTTTCTATCTCTGTTACTTGTGGCATGGATGTTCTCTGGTCTCTCTCTGATTGTTGGACCAGTCGAGTAAAAATGACTTCTAAAACTCCGCCGACTTGTAATGGAATTCCTTGCAGGGGCAAGACCTCCACCCTATAATATAAAGGGCCATGGAGATTGAGTATCTATCTAATCGATCAATCAAAATACCTTTACTTTTTATTTCCTCCTAACCCTAGCCTTCTCCAACCCCCCTTTGCTTCTTCCTTCTTCGTCTCCACTGGCGATTTGGGCGTATCTGAGTGGCCTGCCATCTCAAAAACAACCCTAGGCGCATCATCCCTGACGGGGTCCCTCCTTGGGGTGGTGTTTCTAGGTTTTCATGGCTAGCTTCAGGAAACCGGCCTGACCTATTTCCCAAACCGGCCTGGCCGGTTTGCGCAGGGGCTTCCCGTGAGGTGATTTCGACGACCGCGCATTCTAGCGCAACTCGGTGTGTTGGCCTTAAACTACGTCAACACATTTTTGGGGACTCCACTAGGGACAAAAGATCTAGTTGCTAAACTGTTCTATCAACCCTAGCCAGATGGGATCTAACACGGAATTCGACAAGAACAACATCATCACGGCTTCTATCGAAGAGATCAGTGAAGAGGAGCATCAAAATTATTTGGCGGCGGAAGCTTATTTCAGATCTCAATTCTTGACGGGATTCAAGAAAGACCGCCAGGGCACAGTCACAAGAGTGCAAGATTTCGTGATGCCCGCGTTCAAGATGAGCGACAACAAGGTTGAGGTAATAAGCAATGTAAGCAATTCACCCCCCAACACATCTGTACCTAATGTCAAATCTAATGCTGTTATTAAAAGTACGGATGAACTTGTTGCGACATTGATTAAACGAATAGAAAAATTATATAAAGGGAAATATATTGAACCTAATGTTAATCTGCATGAGGTCATACAACCTAGTACATCGGCTACACCAGGTGCAATTCTTGAAAATCCATAGTATGGTATGCCGTTGAACTTTTTTTAGGGTCAAACATCACCAGGTCAGCCACAACTGCCGAACACGGCAGAACCGGCTAGACCGGTTCATCAAACCAGTCAGGCCAGTTCTCTAGTGGTGGTGCCCGAGTAGCCTGAACCACTTGCTACCATGCCTAGTTCGGCCGCTTATGGTCGTACTAATGAAATTGCTAATTTTGTGCCACCTTATACCACATTCACGTACACTTCACCTCCTATTCCTAATGTAAATGCATCTTATGGGAGGATACCGAATGATGTATATGATAGCTATTTAAGATGTGCTCATGGTAATCATGTACCTCAAGTAAATCAGAGAGTAAATACTGCTGCTACAGTGCCACAATAGCCAAATAACTCTAGTTGGAACAATGAATTTTCTAAATTTAGGGAGGATTTGGCTAGTGTAATGAAAAACAAGCTTGGTGTGGATATTGGTAACTCTAAGTTGTATCAAAACCAATATGCTGCTGAGTTTGATTTTGTTCCTTACCCTACTGGTTGGCGTGTTCCTGATTTTGTTAAATTTAATGGTGAAGATAATAGAACTATTTGGGAACATGTTTAGTCAATACATTGCTCAACTAGGTGAAGTAAGTCCATTTATGCGTTGAAAGTCCGTTTATTTCTTTATCTTTGACTGGAACTGCTTTTGCTTGTTTTCATCTTTGGCTCCTAATTCTATTTGTCTCTGGAGTCAATTAGAACAAAAATTTCATGATCATTTCTATAGTGGGAATCCCCGAATTAAAATTGACAGATTTAACATCGTTTAAGCAAGTAAAGAGGGAAGAATCTGTTACTGATTAATCAGACGATTCAAAGAAACCAGAACCGTTGCTTTAATTTGTCAATTTCTGATATGATCTTGCTCTGATATTTGTTTTCAAGGGATTGAGATCTTCTATTAGGGATAGAATAGAAGGGTGATTTTCTTTGGTTGCTCAAGTGCAAATAAGAGCTTAAATTCAGGAACATCCGAATTAAAGAAAGAAAAGGAAGTTTTAAGCTCATCGATCTAATGTTCATGTTGTTGAGTATGAATCTGATAGTTCAGGCAATGAGGACAGAGATGTTTACTGTTGCTGAATTGTAATGGCCTTCAAAGCTAAAACATATTCTTGTTCATCACTTTAAGCCGGCTCACAAGGGTCGGCAAGAAGAAATGCGATTTACTTTTGATGTTTCTAAATGTGCATCGTATTTTGATGAATTGTTTAAAAACGGAACATCAAGATATCTCATGCTATGCCTTTACCTGAGGAATTGAAGAAGCGTGCATATTGTAAAGTTTCATAATTCTTTTTCACATGCTACTAACAATTGCAATGTTTTCCGTCGACAGATTCAATCGGCTATTAATGAAGGACGATTGACTCTTCATGAGATGCAAGTGGACAGACACCGTTTCCCCTGTCAACACCATAGATTTACAGCAGCCCAAGGTACTGGTTCGGCCACATCAAGCTGAAACAACCAAAGGGAAGAATGTGGTCATTGGTGAAGTCAAGACCGAGAGCTTAAAAGACAAAAAGTTGATGAGGGAAGTGGTGTATGAGAAAGCTCCTGATGGAAGAGAGTCCTTTAAAATCACTGTGAAAGCTTCTGGACACGGGGGGCAAGGACCGTCTTCGTAAATCGAGCAGAGACTGTTTGAGCCTGCTATGCAGGACAAACCGGTCAGACCGGTTTGCGAAAACCGGTATAGGCCAGTTTTAACCAGGGCGTCCCCTGAAATGCTGAAACTGAAGCGTCCAGAGATTGGCACATGGAAATTGAATTCGGCAAAGGATCAGGGGAGTGTTATGAAGCAGAAACCTACTTTTGATCAGCTTTTGTCCAAGGTATATCAAATCAAAGGGTGTTGCATGTAATCGGCCGGTAAAAAGAGAATGAGGTTTACCAATGCGTCAAGAGAGACCTAGTTCACCTAACAAGGGCCGCTATTAAGAAGAAGAGTGAGGTTGTGACTTTGTGATCCTCCCAAAATCAGTATCCTACCATGCCATGGGCTCCTTCAGCATCAAACTCGCAATATCCGGCATTGGAATATAAGGATGATGTGATGCCTTGCTATCCTGTGCCATATCAATCTTTTCATCCAGATGAAGAAAAACCAAGGAAATCAGCTCTTGACAGGATTGGCACGCCTACTACCATAACCGTTTTGCACCCACCAATCAGGTGGGATCAGCAGGTGGAAACCAGTTAGACTGGTTTCGCCAAACTGGTCACGCAGATTCATCTCCTCCAAAGCAAGTGTATCGGCCCAAGAAGAAAGAAGAGGAGTGCAGAAGGTTTAGATGTTGATCCAGAGAGGACTACGGCCGATGATATTATGCAGATTGGAAGCATGTTAGTCCCTAACAAGGATGATGGCAAAAGACCAATTGTCGTTGGCGATTCAGTTGAGACATCTGTCCAAAAGGCTCCTGCAACCAATGATCATGAAGCCAAAACAGTGGTTCTACTTCTAAGTATTCTTGCCAAGGTGGTGTCCTCCGGGCTTGACTCGCACTCAAAAGAGGAAATTACAGAGGCTTCGCTTTCAGGAGAAAAGGGAACATGAGCTTGAGAAGCAGAGAGATGAGTACTTCAACAAATATAGGCCCATGATCCCGCAGAAGGAGTGGAAGATTAAGGTTGATGCTCACCTAGCAGCAGAACTGGTCAGACCAAATTCAGAACCAGTCAGACCAGTTTCTCCCAAAGCGGTCAGACCAGTTTCGACAGAAGCAGCGCCCAGTTTTGATATTTCTACTCCAATGGTTTGTGATGATAAGTTGTCATCAAAATCCTAGGAAAAGGACGATGAACAGCTTGTTGATTATGGTTCATCTCCTGAGCGCATGAATGTGGATATATGTGTGGTGCATCTCAATTTGGATTATCGTATTATTCTAGAGGGAGATCTTGCTCATATTGATTTTGGACCTAAGGAAGCTATTTTCCAGAAGCCAAAAGCTACTGGTAATCATCTGAAAGCTTTGTATATGAATGGTCATATCAATGGGAAGCCGATTTCTCGGATGCTTGTTGATGGAGGGGCGATTGTCAACTTGATGCCTTATTCTTTGTTCAAGAAGTTGGGAGGTTCAGATGAGGAGCTGATCAAGACCAACATGACTGTCAGTGGTGTGGGAGGAGGCGAGCCTATGGGTGCAAAAGGCGTTGTCTCTATGAAGCTCACTATTGGGAGCAAGACATTGGCTACTGCCTTCTTCGTCGCCGAGACGCAAGGTAACTTCAGTCTAATTCTGGGACGTGATTGGATACATGCAAATCAATGTGTTCCTTCTACCTTGCATCAATATTTAATTCAATGGATAGACAATGAAGTAGAGGTGGTGCATGGTGATACATCGGCTTGTGTTGCTATGGCTGATAGTTCCACCATAGGCATACATGATAATGTCAAATGCTTATCAGGATTAGATCTTTCAGATTTTGAGCTTATCAGTTGTACTAGAGATGGCTTTGTTCCTGCTGTCATAAAGCCGGTTGAGAATCGGCTAAACACCTCATGTGATTTAGATGGATTTAAAATCTATAGTGGTTGCAACAGAGACTTGAGCGCTATCGGGCAAATAAGAACGATATGTGAGAGGCTATTGAGGACTTTGATGATGTGAGTAAATTAGGACAAGGTTTTACATCGGCTGATCCTTTAGAGGAGGTTGATATTGGTGATGGTACTATGCCAAGGCCGACGTTTGTAAACAAAAGTTTCAAAGCTGATTATAAAGCTAAATTAATCGAGCTATCGAAAGAGTATGTCAATTGTTTTGCATGGGAATATCATGAGATGCCTAGTTTAAGCCTCGAGTTAGTTGAGCATCGGCTGCCTTTTCAGGTTATAACAAGAAAGTAAAAGAGAAGTCTTTTTAGGTTGGTGACATGGTTTGGAAGACAATTCTACCTAGAGATAATTATGGTGATTTTCGGAATTCTATATGGTGGAAACTTTGCAAGGTCAGCGGCTGCTTAGAGCTCTTAATAGTAGATACTTGAAAAGGTATTATCCAAGTGTATGGCAAGATGCTTGAGATAATATGGCCGGTATCTTCAAATATCGCCCTTGGAACAAAGAGGCCGATGAATTATGTAACGAGCATCGCCCTTAGATTTATTTTTGTTTTCACATGTTTTCTGGAACGCAAGCTTTACTAGAAAACAGGGGGGCATATGTTGGTGGCCAAAATTGGCACAAGGCCAATCTGGCTGGGAAAACCAGCCTGACCTGTTTTCCAAACCGGCCTAGCCGGTTTAGCCAAACCGGCCAGACCTATTTCCAAAACCGGCCTAGCCTGTTTGGACCCAGTCCGAGTAAAATCAAGGAATCCATATAGATCATGACTTGTAATTGGAATTCCTTGCAGGGGCAAGACATCCCCACCCTATAAATATAAAGTGCCACGGCCGATTGAGTATCTATCCAATCGATCAATCAAAATACCTTTACTTTTTATTTCCTCCTAACCCTAGCCTTTCCAACCCCCTTTGCTTCTCCTTCTTCGTCTCCACGGCGATTTGGGACGTTCTGAGTGGCCTGCCGATCTCAGAACAACCCTAGGCGCATCATCCCTGACAGGGTCCCTCCCGGGGTGGTGTTTCTAGGTTTTCATGGCCAGCTTCAGGAAACCGGCTTGAGCTGTTTCCCAAACCGGCCTGGCCGGTTTGCGCAGGGGCTTCCCGTGAGGTGATTTCGACGACTGCGCGTTCTAGCACAACTCGGTGTGTTGGCCTTAAACTGCGTCAACACTTGTGTTCTTCGTTTCGCAGGCAGGGATTAGCCTTCTTGGCAAGGTCAACCGGATTTGTGACACGGTTGATAACCAGAGGAGTCGTGGTGCTAAGGTTGCAGGAATCGGGTCTGTTGATCTGAAGCCGGATCGGTGTGTCGCGTTCCACCAAAACGATAGTTATCTCTACCTGACAGAAGATCGGGAACCCCGTCCCCCATCAAGTGGTATCAGAGCTTCAGGTATACCGTCAGGTTCGCATCTTACCCATATTTGAGTGTTTCGCCTTCGTCCCATAGTCCACTGCCATACTAGTTTTTTTCCTGTCCTACAACCATTCGCGCCATAGCCTTTGTATTTTCAGTCTCAAAGTCCGTCGTGTTGAGTTTGTGTCCTAGGTCGAGGTCTTGTTGCTGGTTAGATTGTGTTCGAGTCCAGTTCGTGTGTTTTTCCCCACCGTTTCTATCAAACCCTAGCTGCCGACGCCAATTTTCGGCATGTTCTTTCCGTTTTGTCCTCTAATGTGGAGTCCGTTCGTAAAACAGGCATAACTTTCGCATACGAACTCCGTTTTCAGCAAACCATATATGTTTCGGAATTAGAAAAAAATTTTGCATCCGTCTGTCCCCACCTTTGGCGGGTTCAGCGATTTTATTATGCTGTAAAACAGCCCAGAAGATCGTCTTTCCGAGCCCGCAAGCTTTTTCCCAATTTTGGGCGCATCTTCTGAAAATTCCACAGGCCACCACTTGTTTGAGCTCAAATTTTCTGTGGTTACTTCTTGTGTGCTCCTAAGGCAAAAAGAAATATCAAAAAAATAAAAAGAAAAAGTCAAATTTTCCCAAATAAACAAAGACAGCCCAAAAAAGAGAAAAAAGAGAGGGGCAAAAGAGGAACAATATTTAGAGGAGTACATAGAGAACACCAAGTTGAGCTGTGTTAGCGTGTGCTGTCTTGTGCCTTGATTCTGATACTCTTGCTACTCATCATCCTTGTTTTCCACACTTGTTTGTCACACACCTGTACTTGGAACACCTTTAGGCCAGCAATGAGAACAGGTATTTGGGACTATAATTCAGCATTGCTATCTGTTACTGACTTGTGTGCCACATATACATATTTTTCTCTTTGTGTGCCTTCCAAGCTCCACATATTCTTTAGATCAGTACAGAAAAAGATCCTTGCAACCTCGGTGCCACTTCCTCACAGGTATCACGAACCAGCCGCCGGTTGTACCATCCACTGCTTGCGTTGGTAAGAACTTGGTAAGAACTCGGTAAGACGTGAGTGAGGGTGTGATTCCACCGACCCATAGATAGTTGATAGGGATTTTTATTTGATAACTAACCATGCCAAACAACGAACCTGTTTTGAAAAGTGACTTGCAGGGCCTAAAGGAGCAGATGCTAGTAGAGGTGGTCAAGCTAACGGATGTAGTCAAAACGGCCATGAAGGACGTCGGCCATTCGCTTGAGAGCGTGGACAAGCGAGTGTCCACACTGGCCAGGAAGGTTCAACAGCTTGAGGCCAACCATCCAGCTACCAACGATGACAACAAAGACAAGAACGACGACGTGATCCTCGACGAGGGTGTTGTCTATGGTGACAATGGTCTAGTTGATGAGAGGGCGACACGCGAGAACAATCTGCGTCGAATACTTCACCGCAATTGTACAAGTATGGGAGGTAATGGAAATCAGCGTAATCGTGGTAATGTTAGTAATGATGATCCTTATGCTAAAATAAAATTTACCATACCACCTTTTTATGGAAAATATGATGCTGAGGAATATCTTGATTGGGAGATGACAGTAGAACAAAAATTTGCTTCCCACCTTGTACCTGATTAACATAAGGTTAGACAAGCTACTAGTGAATTTAAAGATTTTGCTATAATCTGGTGGCAAGAACTAGCTACTTTGCATCTACAACCTGAGTCATGGGATAGGCTAAAAGAAGCAATGCGTGATCGCTTTATTCCTCCTTCTTATAAACATGATTTGCGTAAGAAATTGCAGCCCTTAGATCAGGGAAATATGTCTGTCCAGGAATATTATGTAGAGCTGCAAAAGGGCATGATATGTTGTGGGGTAGTAGAGGATCCGGAGGATAAAGTGTGTCATTTTTATGGTGGATTGAGGCGTGAAATTCAGGATATTGTTGATTATAAAGAATTTACTACTACCAACCGTTTGTTCCAGCTTGCTATGCTTGCAGAAAAAGAATTGCAGGGACGACAACAACAAAGGAGCCGGAGCAGCAACTTCAGCAGCTCCTTCACGCCCAAGACGACGACGACGGCACCGCCAACGAAACCGCTCCCTTCGTTGAGTGCTCGTCCTCCACCACCAGCGAGCACAAGTTCTTCAGCTCCTTCACCTTCGGCCGCACGTACCATGGAATCTGGTAAGACTCGTTTGCAGGAGCCGGCCAAGAGTGCATCATCTGTGGCTTCCACCGGGCGCTCTTCTTCCATTCAATGCCACCACTGCTATGGACTTGGTCACGTGCAGAAGGATTGTCCTAGCAAACCGGCATACATTGCTAAAGAAGATGGAGGCTACATTAGCACGTCTGATGTAGAGGAAGATATTGTTGATGAAGTTGCCTCGGACGATGATCATGGTGGAGATGGCCTTTCTTTGAGTATAGACGACGCAGGAAACCATCGAGCCATCATTGTACAGCGAGTTCTCAGTACACAGATGGAGGAAGCAGAAAAGCTGCAACGCCACAACTTGTTTCAGATTTTATTTGTCATTAAAAATCGGTGTGCATGAGTCATCATTGATGGAGGAAGCTGCAACAACTTGGTGAGTTCTGATTTGGTCAAGAAGCTTGAATTGACCATGTGGCCCCATCCACATCCGTACCATATTCAGTGGCTCAACGACTTGGGTAAGGCAAAGGTAACACAAGCAGCCCAGGTGCATTTTTCCCTTGGTACATAATCTGATTCTGTAGATTGTGATGTGGTACCGATGCAAGCTTGTTCTCTCTTATTGGGTCATCCATGGGAATTTGATAATGATGCTATACACCATGGTAAATGTAATAAATATACACTTATGCATAAGGGACAAAAAATTACTTTGCTACCTATGACCCCTGCACAAATTGTACAAGCTGATAGAGAGAGAGTTGCTAGTGAAACTAAACAAGTTGATGCTAAACCTGAAAAATAGCAAGCAATTAAATTGAAAAACCCTGTTATGCTTGCCGCTAAAACTGATCTTGCAGAGATTAATGATGTGTGCTATGCTTTGATATGCAAAGATGCTTTATTTTCCACTGATGATATAGCTAGCACTTTGCCACCTTCTGTCACTAACCTTTTGCAGGAATATAGTGATGTGTTTCCCACTGAGTTACCTCCAGGGCTTCCATCCATTCGAGGGATTGAGCACCAGATTGACTTGATTCCTAGAGCGAGTCTGCCAAATCGAGCTGCCTATAGAGCCAACCCCGAGGAGACTAAGGAGATTCAGCACCAAGTCCAAGACCTTTTGGACCGCGGGTATGTACGTGAGAGCCTTAGCCCTTGTACTGTCCCAGTTATTTTGGTTCCAAAAAAAGATGGCAGTTGGCGCATGTGTGTAGATTGTCGAGACATTAACAATATCACAATAAGGTATTGTCATCCTTTCCCTAGGCTAGACGACATGCTTGATGAGTTAAGTAGTTCTATAATTTTCTCTAAAGTAAACTTGAGAAGTGGATACCACCAAATAAGAATGAAATTAGGAGATGAATGGAAAACTGCTTTTAAAACCAAGTTCAGCTTATATGAGTGGTTAGTAATGCCTTTTGGTTTAACTAATGCACCTAGCACTTTCATGCGTTCGAGGTTTTATGTCCTTTCATTGGAAAATTTGTGGTGGTTTATTTTGATGACATCTTGATATACAGCAAGTCTTTAATTGAACATCTTAATCATCTACGTGCTGTTTTTGATGCTTTGCGTGCTGCACGTTTATTTGGTAACCTCGAGAAGTGCACTTTTTGCACCGAATGAGTATCTGTAAAAGATAGCATGTAATCTCTATATTTGGTGCATAGGACATGTATAGTAAGTCCCCTAATCACCTCTTATTCTTTGTAATCTTCCATAGCTTAGGCTATTTAATTGAAATTCGGCTCGCACTATTTGTGTGTGAGCTGAGCCATTCTCCTCTCTTTCTTGTTACGCTTGCATGGTATCAGAGCAGGATTGATCCTGCCTGCATTTTTTCCCCCTTCCGCTACATCCATGGCATCGACACAGCCCACCACCTCCGGCGACGCTCCTCCCTCTACCCCGGACGCCGCTGCCAACCTCGTCTCGGCACTCGCCGCTGCCCATGCCGCGGCAGCCGCCGCCCATGCCGCGGCAGCCGCCGGTCGGAACGACGACCTCCTCGCGGCCCTCGCCCAGGCATAGGCGGCACAAGGTGCCCTCGCGGCATCATCTATGGCACATGCCCCGGGCGCCTCCTCAGCCCTGGTCGCCCCGCCACCCGTGCAAGACACCGCGACCCCGGCACCTTCTCCGCTCGCCGGCGTGGCGCCAGCACTCTCCTTCCCGATGACCGACGCCCTCAGCATTCCCAGCGTCAAGACGCGCGTGCCCGTCATTCTCGACATGAAGTCCTCGAACTACACCAAGTGGAGAACCTTCTTCGTCACCTTCCTTGGGAAGTTCGGCCTGCTTGGCCACATCCTCGATCCTCCGCCTCCTGACGCCGCTGCCGGCTCATGGGGGCAAGAGGACTTCGCTGTCCTCACCGCCCTGTATTGCTCGATCTCCTCGGACGTCCTCGACATCGTCATGGAGCCGATGCAGTCTGCTCGCGACCTTTGGGTCGCCACCGAGGGCATCTTCCGCGACAACCGCGAAACAAGGATCATATATCAAGAAACGGAGTTTCGGAGTCTTGTTCAAGGCGACATGTCTGTGACGGACTACTGTCGGCGCCTCAAGAACCTTGCCGACTCCTTGTGCAACCTCGGCGAGCCCATCTCCGACCACACTCTCGTCCTCAACCTCATCCGCGGCCTCAGTCCTCGCTTCGCCACCGAAGCGGAGCTGCTGCCCCTTCAAGTCCCGTTCTCGACCTTCGCACGTGCTCACTCGGCGCTCCTTCTGGCGGAGATGCGTCGGCCCGCCATCAACGCCGCCCCCGACGGTGACACTGCCCTCTTCGCTGCTGCTCCGCCCGGCCAAGGCACCTCCACGAACAAAGGGAAGAATGGCAAGGGTAAGGGCAAAGGGAAGCATGGCGGCGGCGGCAGTGGCGGCGGCGGCAGCAGCAGTAGCGGTGGGGACGACGGCAGCGACGGCTTGGGGAACAGCCGCGGCACCGCTGGCTCTGGCGGCCAGAAACAGACGCCGGCACCACCTCCTGGTCTGTGGGTGATGATGGCCCCCTAGGCCTCCGCTCCGTGGGCCGGCCCACAGCCGTGGGCAGCCTCTTGGCGGCCTGCTGGTGGTCCAGGCCTTCTTGGGCCGCGGCCTGTCCTGCCAGCCCAGCATGCTTTCCATATGCAGCAGACCTCCCCAGCCTCGGTGGCTGGCTCGGATGCGTCGGCCCAGCACACCTGGGATCAAGCTAGCCTTGTTGCTGCTCTGAATAATCTGCACACACAAGGACAGCCCAACGGCAGATGGGTGATGGATACCGGTGCCACTTCTCACATGGCTTCTTTCGACGGTATACTCCTCTCTTCCCGACCTCCTTCCACACCCATGTCTGTCACCGTCGGTAACGGTTCCTCCATTCCGGTTTCTCGCATTGGTCATACCTCTCTTTCTACTGCCCCCTCTTCGTATGCCCTAAACAATGTCCTCATTGTTCCCTCTCTTATACAAAATCTTATTTCCGTCCGTAAATTTACTCGTGACAATTTTTGTTCCATCGAATTTGACTTCTATGGTTTCTCTATTAAGGCTCCGCGTTCGGGGACCGTGATTCTTCGCTTCAATAGCTCTGGAGACCTCTACACCATCCCGGCCTCCGTCATCTCCGCCCGCCCACATGCTCTTCTATCGACCACGTCGTCTCCCATGGTGTGGCACCGCCGTTTAGGCCATCCTGGCCGAGACGCCCTTTTTCATCTTCAGAAGCGCTCTGCCATCCCTACTGATGCTTCCGCTTCCAACTGTCATGCTTGTCGTTTAGGCAAACTTGTTAGGCTTCCTTTTGCTCGCTCTCATAGTGTTTCCACTGCTCCCTTTCAGTTATTACACCGTGATTTATGGACATCTCCTATTTTGAGCAATTCCGGTTTTCGCTACTACCTCATCCTCGTCGACGACTACTCACATTATTTTTGGACTTTTCCCCTTCACCGCAAATCGGATGTCTTCTCTGTTTTTCAGACTTTTGTTCCCTACATCCACACCCAATTCCAACTTCCTCTTCAATGCTTCCAAACCGATAACGGCCATGAGTTCCTCAACTCCGCTGTTCTCTCATTTTTTAACACCCACAGCATCCTACTTCGCTCCTCCTGCCCTTACACTTCGCAACAAAATGGTAAAGCTGAATGGTCCATTCGCACAACCAATGATGTCATTCGTTGCCTCCTACTCCAAGCCTCTATGCCTCCCTCCTATTGGGCCGAGGCCCTTTCCGCTACCACATACCTCCTCAACCGACGGCCTTCCCAACCCATCGGCTTCCTCACTCCCTTTGAAAAGCTTTTTGGTACCACCGCGGACTTATCCCACCTCCGTATCTTTGGTTGTTTGTGCTACTCAAACCTTTCCGCCACCGCCCCTCACAAGCTTGCCCCTCGGTCCACCACATGTGTCTTCCTTGGCTATCCTAGCTCACAAAAGGGCTACCGTTGTCTTGACCGCTCCACTAACCGCGTCATTACATCTCGACATGTCGTCTTCGACGAGACGGTTTTTCCTTTTTCTACAGACACATCGGCGTCCCCCTCCGCGCTGGATTTCCTGATCGACGACATCGAGCCGCCGACCCAGCGCGGCGCCCCTGCATCTGCCGTGTGTGCTCCAGTCTCGCGCGGTGTCACAGACTTGGCCACGCACGGCCGAGCCTCTGGCGCTGCCGTGTCTGCCATGCACGGCCCCGCTTGGCCGACCTCACCCGAGACGACTCCCGGGCCCGAGCCGACTCCCCGCCCGAGCCGACCCCTCGGGCCCGAGCTGACTTCTGGGCCGAGCCTACTCCCGCAGGGCCTGACCCTACTCCCCGCCCGAGCCAACTCCCTGGGTCTGAGCTGACTCCTGGGCCCGTGCCGACTCCTGGGGCGTCGGCCTCACCCGCTGGGGCATCCCCCGCGCAGGCCAGGGCCTCTTCATCCCTTGCCAGGCCAGCCCCCGTGGCTGTCGCTCGACTGGCGCCTGGACCTCATCACATGCTCACACGTGCCAAAGCTGGTATTGTTCAACCACTTAACCGGCTTAATCTCTCTGCATCGTGTTCCTCTGTCGCATCTCCTCTCCCCAAGACCTACCGCACGGCTCTCCAGGACCCTAACTGGCTCTAGGCCATGTGCGACGAGTACGACGCCCTCGTCCACAACAACACGTGGTTCCTTGTACCATGCCCCTCCGGCACCAACATCGTCTCCGGCAAGTGGGTCTACAGGCACAAGTTCCATGCAGACGGCTCCCTCACCCGCCACAAGGCTCGTTGGGTCGTTCGCGGGTTCTCGCAACAGCCTGGCATCAACTACGACGAGACCTTCAGTCCCGTTGTCAAGCTGGCTACCATCAGGCACGTCCTTAGCATCGCCGCCGGCAAATCTTGGCCCATCCATTAGCTTGACGTCAAGGACGCCTTTCTCCACGGCAACCTCGACGAGACAGTCTACTGCCAACAACCGTTTGGCTTCGTCGATCCCGACCACCCTGACTACGTCTGCTACCTCCACAAGTCCTTGTACGGCCTCAAGCAGGCGCCCCGCATGTGGTACCACCGCTTCACCACCTATGTCCGCTCCATCGGCTTCACTCCGTCCGTCTCCGACACATCGTTGTTCATCTACCGGCATGGTGCCGACGTCGCTTATCTTCTACTCTACGTCGACGACATCGTCTTGACGGCTTCTTCCTCGAGTCTTCTCCACCGACTCTCGGCGCGTCTTCATGCCAAGTTTGCCATGACAGACCTCGGCGAACTTCACCACTTCCTTGGCATCTCCGTCAAGAGGACCGCACTTGGCCTTCATCTCTCCCAACGGCAGTACGCCACCGAGCTCCTCCAACGCGCCAGTATGGCCGAGTGCCACCCCACGGCCACCCCCGTCAACACCAAGTCCAAGCTCTCCACCACTGACGGTGTCCCTCTTCGTGACACAGAGGCGACGGCGTACCGCAGCCTCGCCGGAGTGCTATAGTATCTCACCCTCACAAGGCCGCATCTCGCCTATGCAGTTCAGCAAGTGTGCCTTCACATGCACGCTCCCCGTGACGTTCACATGGCTCTGATCAAACGCACCCTGCGCTATGTCAAGAGCTCGTTGGACCATGGCTTATTCATCCAGGCATCCACTTCCTCTTCGCTCACGGCCTACACCGATGCCGACTGGGCCAGCTGCTCCGACTCCCGACGCTCTACTTCGGGTTACTGCGTCTTCTTCGGTGACAACTTGGTCTCGTGGTCTTCCAAGCGACAGGCCACCATCTCCAGTTCCAGCGCCGAGGCGGAGTACCGAGCTGTTGCTCACACGGTTGCCGAGACTTGCTGGCTCCGCCAACTTCTTGGGGAGCTTCACGTGCCTCTCTCCTCCGCCACGGTGGTTTTTTGTGACAATGTCAGCGCCGTCTACTTGTCCGCCAACCCAGTGCAGCACAAGCGCACGAAGCACATCGAGATCGACATCCACTTTGTTCGTGAAAAAGTAGCACTTGGCCAAGTCCGCGTTCTCCACGTGCCCTCCTCGCACCAGTTCGCCGACATCATGACCAAGGGGCTACCAATTCAGCTCTTCGAGGATTTCCGGTCCAGTCTCTGTGTTCGGGAACCTCCCGCTGTGACTGCAGGGGGTGTAAAAGATAGCATGTAATCTCTATATTTGGTGCATAGGACATGTATAGTAAGTCCCCTAATCACCTCTCATTCTTTGTAATCTTCCAAAGCTTAGGCTATTTAATTGAAATTTGGCCCGCACTGTTTGTGTGTAAGCTGAGCCATTCTCCTCTCGTTCTCGTTACGCTTGCAGTATCGTTTCTTGGCTATGTTGTGACCTCACAGGGAATTGAGGTAGATGAAGCCAAGGTGCACGCTATACAGAGCTGGCCAACGCCCACCACTGTGACACAAGTGCGGAGCTTTCATGGATTTGTAGGATTTTACCACCGCTTTGTGAAGGATTTCAGCACCATTGCAGCCCCATTGAACGAGTTGACAAAGAAGGGAGTTGCGTTTCATTGGGGAGAAGAACAAGAGGTGTCCTTTGCTCTCTTGAAGGACAAGCTTACTCACGTGCCATTGCTACAACTTCCTCAATATGCTAATGATGATGAAGAGCACGCTGAGTTTATTCTTAAATTGCATGAAACCACTAAGGCAAATATTGAAAAGATGAATGAAAATTATAGAATTGCAGGTAGTGAAGGTAGAAAGGAAGTTAAACTTGAACCGGGTGATTTGGTTTGGTTGCACTTGAGAAAAGATAGATTCCCAGAGTTGCGTAAGTCTAAATTAATGCCAAGAGCTGCTAGTCCTTTTAAGATAATTGAGAAAATAAATGACAATGCATATAAACTTGAGTTGCCACCCGAGTTCGGGGTGAGTTCTACATTTAACATTGCAGATTTGAAGCCATACTTGGGCGAAGAAGATGAGCTTGAGTTGAGGACGACTCCACTTCAAGAGGGGGAGGATGATGAGGACATCACTTCTTTGGATGCACCCGCTGATCCTCCAACCGTTATGCAAGGTCCAATGACCCGAGCTCGAATGCGACAATTAAATCTAGAGGTGAGCTCGTTCTTAAGAGATCCTTTTCATAGTTTTGAAATAGATTGCCACCTAATGATGTTATCTTGCTTAGGAACATTGGAGAGGATCATGAAGTACTTGGAGAGAGGTGTGGAGGCGGAGAAGACCAGCAAGGACACCCAAAACAAGCCGGAGGCCCAGTCCAACTCGAGTTCGAGTCTGCCTCGCCCTTTAGGACCAGCCTGCAGTAAAACGGACGCCCAGGACGCATACGGACTCTGTTTTGACGATCCACATAGCATGGAAAGATAATTCAGAATCTGACCAATGGCTTTGGTTTGACGTCCAAATTCCCACAGGCGAGTGCTAAATACTGGAATCACGTCGAAACAATTTCAGCACGTCCAGAATCTGCCAGGGTGCTACGTCACCGTCCTTTTCTGCTCCGTTGGCGCCGTGTATCGTCTTAGAGGCCCGTTAGAGGCGCTCATCCACCTGGGTGTGATGACCCTTAGACTATATATTCAGTAGCCGCTGCCCCACATATAGGGTTTGGGTTTTGCTTTTGGTGTGTGTGGGTTTAGATCGCGCGAATCTGGTCTTCGAACAGTCACCGTCATCGGTTCGCTGCGATGGGTGTGAACCCCAACTTCGAGTGCTTACTAAATCTGTCTAACTCTGCAATTGTCACTTTCATTGAGTTGCGTACTTCGGGTTTTGCTTGTAGTCTTCATTTTGTAGCAGGGATTGCCTTCTTTGGCGAGGTCAACGCAGATTTGTCCCACTCAGCGAATTGATAACCAGAGAGTCGTGGTGCTAAGTTGCAGGAATCGGGTCTGTTGTCTGAACAGCCGGAAATCGGTGTGGTTGCGTTCCACCAAACGATAGTTATCTCTACCTGACGAAGATCGGGAACGCCCCATTCCCCATCACCTTAAGCTTGTCATAGACCTCGAAGGACATGAGGTTTAACCCCATGCCCCCATCGATGAGTATGCGGCCCACCTTGATGTTGCAAATGGTGGGAGTGATGTCATGATGAGCGACAGAGCCCGTCCCCTGTAGTGCTTTCGGGGTGGTTTGGCCTAGTCGCAGGTGATCGGGGCCTCAGACTAGTTGAGCCGCTTGGGGGTCTCCGTGCTCGGGGTGGCTGCGAGCAGCTCGCTTCACATCACCTTGAAGCTGCGACGCGGCGGGTGATTGGTATGTCACCCTCGGAGAGTAGCGACCATGTGCTCGAGCTCCTAGAACCCAAGGTTCAGGGTTCCTGTCGTCAGTCGTTGTCTGGCAGCCACCGGAGCTTCACCCTCCTAGCGAACTTCTTCCTGGTGCTCTGGCGAGGTTCTTCACCCGCCTGGCACTCAGTGACGGTCGTGCCCGTCGGTCTCATGGACGAGCACCACTTTTGCCAGGCTTCTTCTCAGCGGCATGGGGGCAGTCTCTCTTGCTTGCCTACTGCCGCCGCATCATTGCATGACAGTTTGCGTGGCTTATCACCCACGGCCAAGATGAAGTTCTCGGTGGGGTGCTTCTCCTTTTCCTGCTTCCTCCTCTCCCGCCTTTTAGTGGGGCGGGAGGAACTAACGCTGTCGGAGGGGGCATGATCAGGGTGTGGCACATGCCGTGCCAGGCCTCTGCCATCTTGGCACATTTGTCGGCCAGTGCAAACAGCTGCGCAGTGCTCTCAACATCATGGGTGCCCAGCTTCTCGAGCATGTGCTCATCGCAGACACCCTGCTAGAATGCAAGGATCACAGCTTGTGGGGGAATCCGTGGGATTGTGTTGTGGACCTGGCTAAAGCGTTGAATATACTGCCTCGGTGACTCGTCATCCCCCTACATGATAGCATGGAGGTCAGACTGCATCCCAGGGCATGGGAATGTGCCCTGGAATTTGGCCATGAACTGGTGGCACAAGTCATCCAACGAGTAGATGGAGCTCGGGGGGAGATTTATGAGCCAGGAGCAGGCCTGGGCCTTCAAGGCCATAGGGAAGTAATTGGCCATGACCTTCTCCCTCCTACCTACTACCTGGATGCTAGTGGTGTAGATCTGGAGGAACTCTACGGGTTTGACGGAGACATCGTACTTCTCCGAGATATCTGGGCTAGCGAACCCAACGGAGTTCATGGGTGAAAGCACGGCACTGGTGGGTGAGACGTCGGGGTGACGCCCACAGGTGGGGGACCAGCGACAGCCAGATGATGCTTGGTCCTCCACGAGCTCAGCCGATTCACGGCGCCTCTCGCGTGCACGCTCAACCGTGATGCACGCGTCGTCATGGGCCCACCGCTCATTGAGACAAACACGCAGGTCCTGTTCCTCTCCCTCAGCTGGGGCAGCTACATGTCGGCCTATGAGCCTCGCAGCCATTCGTCATTCAGCTCCAATGCCGGGTGCATGGAAGGTGTCGTTCTTTTGTCTAGGGTTGGGCTGAGTGAAGGGTTACGTCATGGCTTCCATTCAAATACCGTGGCATTATGGGGCATGTGGGAACACGTGAAGGAGTTGTACCCAAGTTATTCTATTCGAATAGCCGCACCCTCGGTTATGGGCAAGCCTAGCAATGTACCCAAGTTAGTGGTTTCGTCTTCTATAGTCTAGTACCATGGGTTAATGGGTTAAAACTTGATGGGTGACCTGATATGGTCTGGTAGGCCTGGTGACCTGGTTTGGTCTGGTAGGCTTGGGTTAACGCAGGTTCGGGTGGTTTTCATGGCCCTGGTTATAAATCTGATGGTAGACATAGAATCATATTCTAGAAATGCCTTAAAAACCCTAAACTATTTAAAAATGCTGGTTTGCTGCAAAATAGCCATATAAGTCACCCTTGTACACACTTATCCATTAACCATGCATTTGTGGGTGTGACTTTTTGAGTACGTTGGTTGTACTTTTCTTGCTCCCTTTTTCTCCCGTCCAGATGAAGAGTACTTTGGAGATGAAGGTTGCGATATCTACCTCGTTCCTACCATCAAGTGTCTGTGGGCTTGGTCCCCAGCTCTTATAGTTTGCTGGTTTATTTGTTTATCTTCACTGTGCTGGGCTTTCGGTCACCCATGTAATAAATACTTTATTTACACTTCTGTTGATGTACTCTGAAATTAAACAACTTTGTATTGTGTACCTCACCTCCTGGGACAAGGATTAATGCACTTGCGAATGGAAATGGTTGTTTGTTTTCCGGACGCTACAAATTGGTATCAGAGCCCCATTGACCCTAGGATGAGCCAGTTGATCCCAGCCTTAGGAAAAGTATTTCTAAAAATAAAAAAATTACTATATTTGTGAAAACTTTGTACTCTATCTTGCCCTGCTACTTCTTTGCAAAATTTTGTCTACTGACTTTGTTCTTTTCTTTTTAAATGTTGTAGATGTCGCCTCTTCTCACCCGTCATGGCTTGGACCAGGAGGGCTTTGTCCTCATGCTGTGCTATCTCTGCATGGCCCTAGGTTATACCCAAGAAATGGAGTCTGTGGTCACTCCGAACAATGGTCAGTCGGGCAATAGGGCAATCCGCTTTCTTTCTGGTCTATGGTGCTGAGGCCTTGTTACCTACCAAGTTGGATTTTGGTTCTCCGCTAGTCCAGGCCCACTCTGAAGACCGGTCCAATGAAGACTAACTAGTCGAGCTAGATCAGTTGGAAGAAGAAAGGGACATCGCCACGATCCAGTCAGCCAGATACCTACAAGGCTTGCGTCGTTATCACTGTCGTAATGCATGTGGCCACGCCTTTACAATGGGAGATCTTGTATTACTAAAAATACAGACCACCAAAACCAGGCACAAATTATCTCCCTTATGGGAGGGGCTATTCTTTATCGCTAAGGTGACACACCCAGGGGCTTACAGGCTAAAGCGTGAAGATGGCTCCTAATCGACAACTCGTGGAATATAAAACAGCTACATCTTTTCTATACCTAAGCATTGTATTATGTTTAGTTCATATATATGAATGAAGTTTTTATACTCTGTCTCACTGCGCCGATTGTTCCCAACTGAGTAGTGAGTCGGGGGCTACATGATAATACTATGGCTTTGCTTTATCTTGTCCAAACCCGAGCATTTTTTGTCTAAGTCACAAAATCTTGTATCGATCATGCCAGTCATACCGAGTACAGATTTAATAGGATAAGCGCCTTTTAAGCTATCTCCTATCACTCGGTACACGCAGCTAGTCAAACAAGTCTAATGACAGTGATGACATCATAAGTACTCGGCATACTTTACAAGCAAATAAATTCCATGATTTATGTACAACATAAACAGCATAACATGGTTTATATACATGTCTAGCAAGCATACATAGATTAATCCCATGGATTGTCCTTGTAGCTACAGCGGCAAATCTTCAGCAATTGTCTTGGCCATGCTGTGGACTTGGTTGATCAGCTCCAGTGCCTGTTTAGGGGGAGTGTCATCTACGAACCCCTCACCGACTGCCTCAATGTCCACTCGGGGATAGAGGGACTTCGTCATGGCGAGGGCTTGTGTAATCCCTAGCATCGTGTGCTCTGTTGCAAATGATTTTAGGACCGCAGGGGTGGCCTGGAGTCGCTGAAGTACATGGGCGGTGTTGGCGGTGATGGGGCCGGTCTCCTCCTATTGCATCCGTCCAATAGAGACTTGGTAGCATCAACCAATGCATTTCGGGAGTCCTCCATGTGCCAGATTTGCTCCCCAAAAGACTCGAACTACCTTGTAGTCTGTCCAAGAGGCAGGCTGTAAGAAGACCAAGCAAAACAGACCCAGATATACTCGGAAACAAATGTCAGAAGCCGAGAGGCGTACGTGCAAATTCAGTTTCTACCTTGACCTTCGTAGTTACGAGTTCTTCATGTTCTTTCTTGAGACTACCGAGTTCCTGTGATTAATTGTGGATGGTGGTTTCTCGGACTACAAAAACAGAGTGCAAGAGTTCAGCAGGGGAAAATGATAACATGGAGCTACTTGGGAAATGGCGGAGGCTTACCTCGGACAGTACCCATGAGACTAAATGTCTCATCCCGGAGGCTGTTCACCGCGCCATGAAGTCAGTCCTCCCTCTCCCTAGCCTTGAGCTGGATCTCGTCCTTCTCCTACTACAACCTTGTCAGCTAAGTGATATGAGGAGCAAGCGTGGCAAAGGCCCGACTCAACTTCTCGGACTGGTCGTTGATTTTCTGCAAAGAACAAGAATTACTGACTGCAACAATATAAAATGGTGGTACAACTATCACCACTGACGGACTAGTCACCTGGACTTACTGCAAGGCTTTGATTGTGGCCTCGTACAGCTCGATCCTCTCCTTGTTTGTGGTCTCCTCGTCGAGCATTAATTTATCCATGCTCCCGTCTGGGTTCCTCCAGCAGAAGGTCCTTAGGGGGTTGCGTGGAGGCACCGGCAGCCTTAAGATGCTGTCATCATTAGAATCAGGGGCTGCAGGGCCACCCCCAGAAGATGGAGATGAAGGAGGCGAACGAGTCGCAAGCCTTGGCACGGAAGGAGGAGCTGGCTCTGTGGCTTCGTCCTTTTTTCCCAGCTGGGAGAGGCAGGCTGAGCGCCCGAGTGCTCTGCTGCAGCCTCAGGGACTGGAGTGGCACTTGGTTTGGCTTGTTGGGCTCCGGCCTCAACCTCAACCGGGGTGGCATTTGCTGCTGGGACTTGCGGTGGTGGCTCTTTGGGGTCTACATCGCTTGGCTTCTCGTAGACAAGCATTGCGTTCAAGACAATATGAATATGTCGGAAGACGGAGTACCTCTTGAAAGTCTTAAACCTCATTCCATGTCTGGCACAGGGTGAGGCAAGCGGTGGCGAGCTTGGGGGCTTGTCACCGGTAGCCACGTTAGTCGGCGCTGTGTAGCGGGCAGCTTTGCGGCACCAGTGACGGTGCGGTGGTCGGTGGTGGTGTCGGTGTGGCCGGCGCTGCAGTCGGCGCCGGCTGTGGAGTCGCTATCGGGGCAGTAGGCATCGGTGCAGTTGCCTTGGCACTTCTGTCCCTGAACTTGGGACCGCCGGATGACTTGATCGGCGTCTGCTTCCTCTTCAGGGGTTCCTTAGCCAGCTGCTTCCTAGCTCTCTTGGAGCTAGGTCCGTCGATTGAGGGGCTGGCCGGGCATTTCTTTGACCCTTGTTGACACTTATTTGTGGTTAAATGACAAGAGTCACCTAATCCTTTGCGGTATAGGGAGTCGCCAACCACCTCAAGCTAGACCAAGGTGGGTTTTGTAGTCAAAACCGGCTAGCGGAGCTGATTCCAATAGATTAGGATAATCACCCATTTCATGGGCGGAACAGAAGGTTTACGGGACAAACCTACAAATGGATAACACATAATCTCATAGCGAAGACGGATGATTTACAGTACAAATCGACAAAGATGAACGAACTAAGCTAAAACTAGGGCAAAAGTAGATTGAAAGCTAATAGAACTATTCAATTGGCTAATTGGATGTTTTGTGTTAGTTAATCGAGAGATATCCAACTAAACTGGCCTTAACCCTTATAAAGGGGTTGGACATTAGAAACCAAATAGGTCTCATTAAACCCCATGTATACCAAAGAAACACAAGAACTACCAAAATCCCAGTCAAACTCAGGCTGTCGGCCTGACTGTTGGGCCTATGCCGGTCTGACCGTAGGCACGACGCTGGTCTGACCATCTCCATAAGGGCGGTCTGACTAGCCTCATCAGGAAGGCTCGGGACTTTTCCAAATTTGGCTTCCAATTACTATATCTTTTCCCATAGTGCCAAATTCGGGTATTAACACATGCCCCTATCTTTTTTGGCAAACTTGAGGGCCAAAAGCACGAAAATACTGGTCTTAGGACGATAAACCATTATTGGCCATATAAACTTCCTAAGCATCTTGCCAAACACTCGAGAAGTATTTCTTGAGGTATTTACCATTAATTGCTCCTTGAAATCATTCTCCTTTCAATGTCTCAATAAAATACGTATTCCCATGAACGATTCCGACAATCCGGTAAGGACCCTCCTGACTTGGTGACCATTTACCGAACACTTTACTTCTAGTACCCAATGGCAAAATCGTCTTCCACACTAAGTCTCTGATCTAAAATGATTTTGCTTTAACCCTCTTATTATATACTTTGGCTACTCTTCTTTTATCTTTCTCAATTGCTTCCAAAGCCTTCAAATGTTTATCGGTTACTTCATGAAGGTTATCCATCATCAATGTTTTATAGTCATTAACCAATAAATCATTTTGTTTGACTAATCTTGAAGAACCAAGATTTACCTCAACCAGTAAAACGGCTTCTTGTCCATAAACTAGTTCAAAAGGAGTCACCTTGGTGGCATCATGCCTGGATATCCTATGAGCCCACAAAGCTTCAGAAAGTACCTCATGCCACCTCCTAGGGTGTTCTTCAATCTTTTTCTTAACTAGTTTTAACAAAACCTTATTACTCGACTCGGCTTGACCATTAGCCTGAGCATAGTAAGGAGAGGAATTTAACAACTTAATACCGTAAGATTCGGCAAAATCTTTCACCTCCTTAGAAATAAAAGAAGACCCTTGATCTGTAGTCAAGGTTTGAGGGATACCAAATCTATGAATAATGTGCTTCAAGATAAAATCAATTACCACTTTGTGCGTCATATTCCTGAGAGACATGGCCTCGGCCCATTTTGTAAAATAACCTGTTGCTACCAACATGAACCAATGCCCTTCTGAAGAAGAAGGATGTATATGTCCAATGAAATCCAAACCCCAACCTCAGAACGGCCATGGCTTAATACTAGGATTCAACGCGGCGGTAGGCGCCAATTGAACATTGCCAAACCGTTGAAAAGCCTCACATCCTTTATAATATTTGAAACAATCATCAATCATCTTCAGCCAATAAAAATCAGCTTTCCTCAATAGCCAATTCATCTTATGGGCCGATTGATGAGTTCCACAAATCCCTTCATGAACATCCCCATTGCAACCTTAGATTGATCATCATCTAAGCACTTCAAAAGCACTCCATCTATATTTCAGCGATACAACACATCATCAAGCAAAATATATTTAAAAGCCCGCTGCCGAATTTTCCGACCAACCTTATTACTAGGATTTTTCAAATACCCTATCAAAGGGATTCTCCAATCACTAGTATGGTCTAGAGTACAAGCAACCAAATTAGGACGCAATTCAGCTTCTAAAATACAGATGAAATTATGCCCCCCAGTCCCCTGCTGGGGACCGGTCAAACCGGCCGCACCTTGCCGGACTATGGGACCCCAAAACAGGACCCTCTATGTACACGTACTAGCCCCAGGATCACGCTAGCACACATAGTCACAAGAATATTATCACAGCCAACATCACGAAGGAAACCAAACTATTTGTTAATAAATTGTGTGGGAGCCATGGGCCCCGGGTACCTCACTACAAGCACATGGGCCACTCGGATAGAGGATGGGCCAGATCATGTAATTAGAGATAAGATAGCACCCGGCAGGCTGTGCCTTGTACAATAAGGAAACATAGCCTTAGTCGGACAGGATTCTATCTCTAATAAGGAAATCCCTTGGTCGTATCCGACTGGGATCCTTGCCATGTACCCCTGTCCCCTAGTATATAAAGGGAGGCAGGGCGCCCTATGAGGGCGAACCAGATCATTGATCACAAATCCACCTCAGAGGAATAACACCTCAACTGGACGTAGGGTATTACCTCACGACGAGGGCCTGAACCAGTATAATTCCCTCGTGTTCCTCTGCAATCCACCGAATTCCAGATCGCCGAGTACCCCCATAGTATTATTGCCGGTGCAAAGCATCGACAGTTGGCGCGCCAGGTAGGGGAACGGCGAGTTCTTCATCAACAGATTCGATGGATCCCATCAACGGAGTCAAGGGCGACAAGTTCTCCAACGGAGACACCATCACCTTCGGGAGCCTTGATTTCGTCGCCGATCAACTCGGCAACCTTTCTTTGGCTGAGGCAGATCCGATCTTGCCAGCCGAAGACCTAGCCGGCGTTGCGCCAGTCGGCCCTAGGGACGTCGCCATCTCCTTCGACGATCTACTACGACAGTCCCTCACATCGCCGGACATCGAGACAACTCTCTCCTTCGGCGTCCGACTCGCGCTAGGCCTTGAGCCAGCGCGGGTTAGGCCGAGAGGGGGAGAGATCGTCAATCTCCCGTACGGATTCGGTGACACTGTGCATCTACAACCCGCGCAGCAGACCCAACCTCCAGCGATTCAGTTTGGACACGGTCACGAACCGGTTCAGATTGGATCTAGGGAGGTCGGAGTCGTCCTAACTCCGATAAACTACTCGGAGTCCGACACTAAGTCGGATGGTGGTTCGAGCATCAACTCGGACTCCACCATGGCAAGCTTCCTCCTCCCCCGCGAGATCTTCATGGCTTCAACGCCACCTTCCGAGGTGCGCCGACTGCAAGAGGAGCAGCATGAGGAGGCGCGCCGAGTACAACAACAAGAGGAGGCCAACCGACAAGCTCGCAATGACGGGCTTCGACAAGCTGGGCGAACCGCCCAGCAGCAGATCCTCCGAACCAAAGTCGGCGACCACGATGTCTTCGTCACGCCACAACAGAACGTCGTGGCCGCCGCAACTCTGCTGGACACGCTCCAGTTTGGGCCGGACCATCAGGCCACACCAACCATCGCCAAGATCAAGGCGATGATTACTGCTGCCGCCTGCCAGTAGCAAGAACAGTCAGGCAACACTCACATACCGACCCGTCGAACGGGCTCTCCAGCGGCGGAGTCATCTGCATCAGCACGACAACGGGCAGCCGGCTCCACCCGGCAGCATGAAGAATCCCGCCAAACAACACTCGGCAATACCAACTACGACAACCGGCGGCGTCGCCAGTACGACCGCCGACCCAATCAAGACCTCCGATTGCGGTTACAACGCGATCTTCGCCACACCATAAATGCCCAGCGCGAAGAGCGTGAAGAGGATGAACGCCGCCGACTGGAGGACGAACACGAGCGCTTCGGTCTCCACTACGAGCGGCTACACCGCCAAAACCGAAGCCCGAGTCCTCACGATAATGAAGGCATCCCAGCCTTTACTCGGGAGTTACAGGACGTCCGATGGCCAGTCGGCTTTAAGCCTACCGGAATTGAAAAGTACGACGGCAAGACCAACCCAGAGTCCTGGCTCACCGTTTACGTCCTAGCAGTTCAAGCTGCTGGGGGCGACAGCAGAGCCATGGCTAACTACCTCCCGGTCGCGTTATCCGACTCGGCGAGGACATGGCTGACAGGCCTCCCAAGGCGGTCGATCGGTTCCTGGGGACAACTCAGGGAGCGGTTCATCGCAAACTTCCAGGGGACCTACGAGAGACCGGCTTCCGAGCACGACCTCTACCAACTGCATCAGAAAAAGAACGAGTCTCTACGGGAATTCATCAAAAGGTTTTCCGAGAAGCGCAATCAAATCCCAAGCATCAAAGACGAGGTCGTCATCACCGCCTTCCGCAAGGGAGTAAAAGACGCCCCGCTCATCGCGAAGTTCACTCGGAAGCCACCATCCACCGTCCGGACTCTCTTCGACATGGCCAACAAATACGCCGACTCAGCTGAAGCCGTCGCAGAGGCCTTCGACGAGAAGAAGGAGCCCCGACAAAAAGACAACAGGGCAAAAGCCGACAACGAGCCGCCTCAGAACAAGCCTGGCAGCCGCAAGCGGAAGTCAGACAACGAGGTGGCTAACATGGAGCACAGTCGGTCGCGGCCCCAGCGGAACAACGACTACCAGAAAGTCATGAGCGGGCCTTGCCCCTTTCACCCCAAGGGCCGGCACGCGGCCAAAGACTGCCACATGCTCAAGAAGTTTGCCTCCGAGCAGGCTTCATCATCTGGCGCCGACAAGGACAAGGACAAGCCAGACTCGGGTCCGGCTGATGACTTCCAGGATCCCCAAGCCGAACTCAACCACATCTTCGGGGGGCCTCTCGCGTACGAATCCAAGCGCAAGCAGAAGCTATCAGCGCGGGATATTAACGCGGTCTCCACAACGGATACCCCCCAATACCTGCGCTGGTCAGAGATGGCTATCACCTTCAACCGCGCGGATCACCCAGATCGGGTTTCCCACCCGGGACGATACCCACTCGTCCCTGACCCGGTCGTCAAAAATATTAGGCTGAAGAAAACCCTCATCGACGGAGGCAGTGCGCTCAACATCCTGTTCGCCAAGACTTTGGACGAGATGAGAATTCCTCGTTCAGAACTACGGCCGAGCACCGCGCCCTTCCATGGGATAATCCCCGGCTTGTCATCAACCCCACTCGGGCAGATAACCTTGCCGGTGACCTTCGGCACGCGGGACAACTTCCGCACAGAAAACCTCTCCTTCGAGGTCGCCGACTTCGAAACCGCGTATCACGCGATACTCGGACGACCGGCCCTCGCCAAATTCATGGCGATACCGCACTACACATACATGGTGCTGAAGATGCCCGGGCCAGCAGGAGTCCTCTCCCTCCGCAGCGACGCTAAGCAAGCCTTCACCTGCGACAAAGAGAGCTGCGAGCTGGCTCAAACACAAGAAGCGGCAGTCGGGCGCGACAGCATCCGGCAAGCCGCTACATCTGAAGTCGATCAAGATCCAGTTCCGGCGAAAAAAGCAGCGAAGTCGGGAATTTCAGCGGACTCTGACACGAAGAAGATCCCCCTGGACCCTTCCGACCCCTCCAAGACTGCCTTAGTCGGGACCGGACTCGACCCCAAATAGGAAGACGCGCTCGTCACCTTCCTCCAAGCCAACAAAGATATCTTCGCGTGAAACCGTCCGACATGCCGGGCGTACCAAGGGAGGTGATCGAGCACGCCCTACACGTAAAGCCAGACGCCAAGCCGGTCAAACAACGGCTGCGGCGCTTCGCTCAAGACCGCAAGGATGCTATCCGGGAGGAAATCACCAAGCTCCTCGCAGCCGGCTTCATCAAGGAAGTCTACCACCCGGACTGGCTGGCCAACCCAGTCCTGGTCCGGAAGAAAAACGGTAAATGGCGCATGTGCGTCGACTACACCGACCTCAACAAAGCGTGCCCCAAGGACCCATTTGGTCTTCCCAGGATAGATCAGGTGGTTGACTCCACGGCGGGGTGCGACCTACTCAGTTTTCTCGACTGTTATTCGGGATATCATCAAATTAGCTTGAGGGAACAAGACTGTTTAAAAACATCTTTCATCACGCCGTTTGGAGCGTATTGCTATATCACAATGCCGTTCGGTCTGAAAAACGCAGGCGCAACCTACCAAAGGGCTATTCAGCGGTGTCTGCACACTCAGATCGGGCGCAACGTGGAGGCCTACGTCGACGATGTGGTGATCAAGTCTAAATCCAGACAAGACCTCATTACCGACTTGGAAGAAACCTTCCAAAACCTTCGAAGATTCAAGATGAAGTTGAACCCGGACAAGTGCACCTTCGGGGTGCCGTCTGGGAAGTTACTCGGCTTCATCGTCTCGCACCGCGGCATCGAGGCTAACCCGGAGAAAGTCAACGCCATCAAGAACATGGCGCCCCCGACCAACCTCAAAGACATCCAGAAGCTGACAGGCTGCATGGCGGCACTCAGTCGGTTTATCTCCCGACTGGGCGAACGGGGCATGCCCTTCTTCAAGCTCCTCAAAAAGGCGGACACCTTTCAGTGGACCCCGGAAGCCCAGCAAGCCTTCGAAGACTTCAAAAAATTCCTCACATCACCCCCCGTGCTAGCGTCACCCCTGCCCCAGGAACCACTAATGCTTTATCTGGCGGCAACAACACAGGTAGTCAGCACGGTGCTGGTAGTGGAGCGATCCGAACAGGGTCATCTTCAAAAAATACAACGGCCAATCTACTTTGTCAGCGAGGTCCTTGCCGACTCCAAAACAAGATACCCGCAGGTCCAGAAGCTGCTATACGGCCTACTCATCACAGTCCGAAAGCTGGTGCACTACTTTCAAGCACATCAAGTCACGGTGGTCACAGCGTTTCCACTCGGGGATGTCCTTCATAATCGCGAGGCCACCGGCCGGATCGCTAAATGGGCACTCGAGCTGATGGCGTTTGACATCACCTTTCAGCCACGGACAGCTATCAAATCTCAAGCTCTCGCCGACTTCGTGGCCGAGTGGACAGAGGTTCAACTCCCAACACCAACAACAAAGCTAGAGTACTGGACAATGTACTTCGACGGTTCCTTACGGATCGGCGGTGCCGGGGCTGGTGTCATACTGACATCCCCCACTGGCGAAAAGTTGAAGTACGTACTACAAATCCACTTCCCGGCTTCCCACAACGTCGCCGAGTACGAGGCTCTTGTTCACGGGCTCCGCATCGCCATATCACTCGGCATACGTCGACTGGTTGTGCGCGGAGACTCCCAACTCGTGGTCAACCAAGTCATGAAAGACTGGACATGTCTCGACGACACAATGGCGGCATACTGTCAGGAGGTCCGCAAGTTGGAAAACAAGTTCGACGGGCTGGAAATCACACACGTCCTGCGTCAATACAACGACGCGGCCGATGAGCTGGCAAACATGGGATCCAAGCGAGAAGCGGTCCCGACTGGAATCTTCGTCGAGCAACTTATGGAGCCATCAGTCAAGAAGAAACCGGCACAAGAGCAGTCGGGAGGCGACCCTACCCCGACCACCGACGAAGTGCTGCACATATGTCAAGACTGGAGGGGTCCTGTTCTCAAATTCCTCCTGGACGATGAACTCCCAGAAGATCGCAATCAAGCCGAGCAAATCAAGCGTCGAAGCAAAAGTTTCCTGCTAGTCGGAGAAGACCTGTACCGAAGGAGCGCATCCGGTGTCCTCATGCGCTGTGTCACCACCGAGGAAGGCAAGCAGATCCTGCATTCAATCCACTCGGGCATATGTGGCAACCACGTTGCATCCAGGACGTTAGTCGGAAAAGCTTACCGGCAGGGATTCTTCTGGCCCACCGCAGTCACAGACGCCAAAGACATCGTTCGCAAGTGCGAGGGTTGCCAGTTCTTCGCAAGACAGACAAATCTTCCCGCCCAGGAACTCCAGACTATCCCCATCTCTTGGCCATTCGCAGTATGGGGGCTCGACATGGTCGGGCCATTCAGGAAAGCGCCAGGAGGGTTCACACATTTATTCGTCGCAGTGGATAAATTCACCAAGTGGATTGAGGCTAAACCTGTTGCAACAATCACAGCGGCACGAGCAAAGGACTTCATCTTGAGTATTCTATACCGGTTTGGGGTCCCTAACCGCATCATAACCGACAACGGCACTCAGTTCGCGGCAGGCCTATTCCAAGATTTCTGCGACGACTTCGGCATCAAGATCTGCTATGCGTCTGTGGCACACCCGCGGAGCAACGGGCAGGTTGAGCGAGCCAACGGCATGGTCTTACAAGGCATCAAGGCCAGGATATACGACCGACTACAACCATATGCGGGTTGGTGGGTACAAGAACTACCATCCGTTCTCTGGTCTCTCAGAACCACGGTTAGTCGGGCAACAGGGCAATCCCCTTTCTTCCTGGTCTACGGTACTGAGGCCATGCTACCGACCGAGATACAGTTCGGCTCTCCGCGAGTCCGGGCTTACTCCGAAGACGATTCCAACAGCACCCGACTGATCGAATTAGATCAGCTGGACGAAGCAAGAGACGCCGCAACAATCCAGTCGGCAAGGTATCTTCAAGGCCTGCGTCGCTACCACAATCGCAATGTCCGTGGCCGCGCCTTTTTGGTCGGGGATCTCGTTCTAAGGAAGATACAAACCACCAAGGACAGGCATAAACTATCCCCCATCTGGGAAGGGCCGTTCATTATAGCCGAGGTCACGCGGCCAGGCGCCTACCGACTGAAGACCAAGGACGGCGTCCTCATCACCAACTCATGGAATATAGAACAGCTACGTCCTTTCTATACCTGAGTCTTACTTTTTCCATGTGTACAGTTTTTCCTGACTCACTACGCCGCTTGTTCCAATCGAGTAGTGAGTCGGGGGCTGCATGTATATATGTGTTCTGTCAATAACATACAAGCTTATCTCACCTCGGTTATGAAGCCTTGCCACGACTGATGTATTCGCCCGAGTATAGCATCTTCCTCCGAACGATTTTTATCAAGTTCTATCGAACTAGCTCGGTGCGTGCTACATGGTCGGGTAAAGCTAATGACAACCGAATAATAAGTTTGGCGGCACGACACATATATTCACACATGATCGTATATGAAAGCATATGTATACACCGACTACAAAATATATTGCCTTTACAGACCCAGGTCTCGGGTAATCGCTTCAGCAGTCGGCTTCGCCTGTGAGATCAGCTCCAGCGCTTCCTCGGGCGTCGTCTCCTCGGAAAATCCCTCCCCGATGGCCTCAATGTCCGCCCTCGGGTAGATGGACTTGGTCATTGCTAGGGTCTGGGCCACGCCGGCGGCAACCCGCTCGTCTGAGTACCTTTTCAGGGCACTCGGCGCGTCCTCGAGACGCCCCATTATTTGAGGAATTCTGCTACAGCTGGTCCCCTCTGAGCGGGGATCCACAAGGTCAAGGAGCCCCTTCACGGACCCGACGAGGGCCTCCCGTGACTCCCTGATTGACCTTATCTCCTCCGTGTAGAACCGGTACTGGGCCTGGACGTTGGCTCTCATGCCTGCCCAGATCCGCCGGCAAGTAAGCTTGTCAGGATCGGCTACACACAGGGTGAATAATGTATTGGCTGAGATCACAGTCGGGTTGAGGACTTACTTTCGTAGTCGGCCTCCCACCCGGCCACGGTCTTCTCCAGTTCGGCCTTCTCCTTACCGAGCTCGACGACGGCCTTCTCCAACTCGGACTTCTCCCGGTCAAGCTCGGTGTTGGCCTTTGTCAGGTCGGCCTTGACCCTTTCAAGCTCGGCCTTGGCTTCTTCGGCCTCCTTCAACTGCGACTCCCTCTCCGCTTCGAGGTCTGCACCCCAGATTAGCCAAGAGCTCAATCACGCAGTCATGACACCACCAAGCAGTCGGATCGACGTAGCTGGATGATTACACCAACGGTCCAGTCGGGGAGATATACTCGAGGATTTTACCTCTGATCTTCTCGGCTAGGGCCCATGTCTCAGCCCTGAGCTGATCAGCGCCGCTCTTCAGCCAGGCCTCCCTCCTCGTGTGACGCGCCTCCATCTCGGCCTTCAATGCCCGGAGCTGTTGTAATTCCGCGAGGTGGGGAGCCATCTCGACCAGGATCTCTGTCATCGCCTCGTTGCGGTCAACGAGCTTCTGCTCAGGACAAGGAACAAACCGACGACAGAGTCAAACATCAAGACAAGAAGATTGCTGGAGCTTCACTACAAGAATCATACCACAACCCCTTGGGACCCGTTGATGGCGGCACGAAGCAGGCTCTCGCGCTCTCTCCTTGCGACGACTTCATCGAGCCTGAAGCTTTTCATAGTGCCGTCGCGAGTGGTCCACAAGAAGGTCCGGGGCATCACACGTGGGGGAGCTTCGATCCGAGGCAAATGTGGGATCTCCGGTGGCGGCGGCAACGGCGACGATGGCGATGACGATAACCTTGATGGTGACGGGGTCCTGGCCTCGGCATCGCCTTCCCCTACAACATTGGGGACCGGCTCGGGGGATCCGTCCCCTGCTTCCGCGACGTATGGTGCCTCGGGGGCTGGGGCCTCAGTTTCAACAGCCACCTCTCGGTCGAGTGGCGGTAGTGGCCCTGTAGTCGGAGCCACCTCGGTTTCAGCGACCGGGCTGGCCGCCGGCTCAGCAGGTGTGTTCGCTGCTGCTGACTCGGCTGGGGCGGACTCATCAAGCAGAGCAGATGGGTCGACCTTTTTGAGGTCGATATCGGCCCGCTTCCTGCACAACGAAGCAAGACATCAGGACTGTATTTTAACATACAACGACTACAGAATGCTCGGAGTGGCGCACCTCTTGGAAAACTTCAGCTTCCTGCTAGCATGCCCGCTCCCCGGCGAAGCACTAGCATCGGCACTCGCCCCGGTCGGTGTAGTCGACGGCTGAGGCATATCGGCCTGAGTCGGCCTCGGCTCTGGTACGGTTGGTTCGGGTTCCTTCACCCCAATCGGCCTCTGCTCTGGTTGGCCCCTTGGCGGCGCTGTTGCTGAGTACGACAACGTCGAGCCCAAGCCAGCTGCTCTCAGCCTGGGACTCGACCGCGTGGGCGTTGTGGCAGCGGTGTCCTTTATCTTCAAGCTACCGCTCACGGCACGCGCTGTCATGGCCCCCTCGCCCCGATATAAAATTGGCTTCTTCCCCGCTCTCTTGGAGCCGGGTTGGGCATCAGAGGGACTCCTTGGCCTCTTCCTCGGCGCGACCGCAGACAATGGACGAGAATCTTCATCAAATTCCTCATGCCACTACAATCAAGTCAACAAGATACCATCACGCAAGGATGAACAATCATCGTTCCACAGGCGTTCACCACAGAAGAAAGTAGAAGGTTACCTTGGTCCGCGGCCGGATGAAGCTATAGGCAGCAACTCGGCGGTTATCATCTTCGGTGGCAATGACCCCTTCGGAGAAGAAGCCAAACAAGGTATCGGTTACTGCCCCCTTGTCCGCTGTCTCGCTGCTCACCCAGTCGGGATCGTGTTTACCTCTGAAGGCCCAGCCGAAAGCGCTTCTCAGCTTCAGCGGCTGGACGCGCCTCGTCAGGAAACGACGAGCCACCCAGGGCCCTGTCAAGCCGGCCCTCTTGAGGTCATCTATCTTCGTCAGCAATATGTGTGCCTGGCCCAGTTCTTCAAAGGTTGGCTCCGAAGACCAGCTTGGCAACACCGCCGGCGGCATACCAGTAAACGGGCGCAAGGAAGGAGCTAGATCGGCACAGTAAAACCACTCCTTGTGCCAGCCCTTCAGAGAAGATTTCAAGGGCAAATCGATATATGTTTTCTTCCCGTCACTCCTTAGTTGAAGACCAGCCCCCCCAATCACACTGATATTACTCTTGGAAGGCTGGGGCTTGACATGGAACAAGTGTTGGAAGAGGATGAAATGGGGCTCAACGCCCAAAAAGCACTCGCAAAGAGTAACGAATATGGAGATCTGAAGGATTGAGTTGGGATTTAAATGCACCAACTCCAGCCCGTAGAAATCAAGGATGCGGCGGAAGAAATCAGACGACGGAAGACACAAGCCCCGATCAAAGAAAGAGGCGAAAACTACCGTTTCACCAGGCCGGGGGTTGGGGCTCGACTCATCCCTCGCCGGCCGCCAATGGATCACTTCTTGGCTGGGCAACTTCAGCTCGCTCTCCAACCGTTTCAGCTTCACCGAGCCGCAATCCGAGATCGGCCAAGAACTCCCTAGCGCACCCGCAGGATTCGTCGCCTTCGGCATGACTAGAGGTGTTGAGATTTGGGGGAAAGCAAATCGGGGGCTTGGAATAAACGAAGAGGATTGAAATCACCCGAGTCTGGGTGGGGAACGGCTGCTGCTAACCCTAGCCGGGCGGGAGGCGAAAAGCTAGGCGCAAAGGTGGAAGATGAAGAGATTGGTTGCTTTGGGGAAGACGATGGAATCTTTTTCTCTCTCCCCATCCTTTTATAGCCTGAACCGACTAGATGGGCCCAGGCCTACACAGTTGATATTGGGCCGACAAGATATGAGTTCCTACAGTAGCATGCTCCATGTGGGCCGCCCGCAGGCTGAGTTGAAATTATAGCGCTGGTGCTACCCACAGGAATCGATGAGGTAAACAGATATGCTTCATGAGAGCCTTACTGCTAAACAAATATGTTTGGGTATCTGTTTTATCCACTAGGTCTCGAGGATATATCCTTATAAGGATCACAAGCTGGTCTTCATTAAAATTGGGGATGCAGGTATCTTTCTCGGGAACACCTGACCACGTAATGGATTTATTTTCATAAAGTGGAACTCGGCCTACATGCGTGGCCATCAGTTGCCATGAGCAACATTATTCCAGCCGACATGACGCTGAAGAGTCTAACTTTCGAGTAGTGCACTACTCGGGAGAGACTATAAATTTCTCATTCCCGCTGACATGACGCGGAGGAGTCTAATTTCTAGGTGGGACGCCACTCGGGAAAGACTATAAACTCATATTCCGACTGACATGAAGTCGAAGAGTCCTATATACGAGTAGCCTCCTACTCAGCAAGACTATAAATTATATTCCGGTTGACATGATACCGAAGAGTCTCATATACCAGTAGTAATCTACTCGGGAAAGACTTCCAGGTTAAAGATCTTTGACTTTATGTTTAATTGTCTTCACAATTAAGCACAAAGTCGGGGGCTACACCTAATAGGTGCGCCTATTCGGCGCACACTATTCATATATTTACATGAAGCCCTTCATAGCCTCGCTGCCAGCTGACATGAAGCAGGACTCGGGAAGACTTACTCGGACAAAGAGTACTCGGGAGCATCGCACTCGGGTAACCTTCACCGTGGAGGAAGAGCACTCGGCATCAGCTGTGACTCAACTATGAAGGTCTCAGGGGCTACTGTGGGAGCCATGGGCCCCGGGTACCTCACTACAAGCACATGGGCCACTCGGATAGAGGATGGGCCAGATCATGTAATTAGAGATAAGATAGCACCCGGCAGGCTGTGCCTTGTACAATAAGGAAACATAGCCTTAGTCGGACAGGATTCTATCTCTAATAAGGAAATCCCTTGGTCGTATCCGACTGGGATCCTTGCCATGTACCCCTGTCCCCTAGTATATAAAGGGAGGCAGGGCGCCCTATGAGGGCGAACCAGATCATTGATCACAAATCCACCTCAGAGGAATAACACCTCAACTGGACGTAGGGTATTACCTCACGACGAGGGCCTGAACCAGTATAATTCCCTCGTGTTCCTCTGCAATCCACCGAATTCCAGATCGCCGAGTACCCCCATAGTATTATTGCCGGTGCAAAGCATCGACAAATTGACTGTGACAAAGCCTTATGGCTAAATTTTACATTTATTATGCCACAAAGGGCCTAAAGAAAACAAAATAGCAGCAGAAATAAAATAAATACGTGGAAGCTCCATTTACTACACGGTGCAACACATGCTACCGGAAAGATAGCACACAGCCACACAGTTCGAATAAAACAGTGATAAGTATATCATTAATCATTATTATATTTTGCTTGTAAAACGACTTTGAGCAGGGCTAAGCAATTACTACTCTATCTTGAGTTGACCCCTATGTTCAACTCACAAAGGCTAGGGTGATAAGGTATCACAGGATATTCAATAATAAAAGGCACGGAATAACAACAATTAGGTCATACTACCCATCGATAATTTATAAATAAAAATAATGCATGTTTCACAATAAAATAGTTTATAAATTGGGTCCAATATGTTCAAAGGGTGCACTTGCCTTGCTCCAGGTATTGTCCTTGCCCTATGTCTTCTGCAACAAATTGCTCCTCGGCTCCCTAGTTTATACGTTCACAACAGGAAACAAATAAATACAAGAAAATAGCCTAAATAACACCAATTAAAATAACCAACTGAACTGGAAGGTAGAGCTCGATTTTAGAAGAATTTAGGAAAAAGAACGGGTCAAATCGGAGTCCGGATGGATGAGATATGAACTCCGGAAGTTTGAGAATAGGGAAAAACCTTTTAAATTCAGAAATTGAATTATTTTTGTTAAGGAAAAAGGAGCGAGGCCCACTGGTCAGTGAGATGGTTCATGATGGACTTGGTCTACGTACCAGAAGAGTGAGAGGTTTGGTGGACATGATGACGTGGATGCCATGTGGCGACACGTGTACCAGATTGGACGATGTGATGATGATGTCGCGATGACAGAGCAAGATCTAGGCCTGACGTGGTGAGGTGATGTGGCAAGATTGGACTAAAGAAATCCTATGGCTGAGATTAAATCTAGGAAATCCAACGGTGTAGATCAAAGGGAACTTTTCAGTCGTGGGACCCACATGTCAATGTCATCAAGGGAGAATAGGGCTCTGCCCCGGTCGGCTGCCGTCGGCCACGGCCGGGCGGCGGTGTAGGGGTGACGCAGCTCGTCGGCACCGGCGTCAGCGAGCAGCGGCGGACCGGTCGACGGTGGCGCTGGGGGCAAGGGAGAGGAGGCGAGCCCGGCGGTGGCATCGGCGAGGGAACAGGAGGCGATGGGTTCGGCGGCAAGGCAGGATGCAGGCGAGGGCGAGGAGGCAGCGCGTTGTCGGTGAGCGGTGGCGGAGGAAGATGGCTGCGGCACTGGCTATGGGAGAAAAGGAAAAATCAACGACGGTTGTGTATATATATATATAGGAGCGGCTCGCGGGTAGGGTGGCGCGGCGGTTAGGGCAGCGTGGCGGCTTGGCGCGGGCTAGGCCGCAGCTCGGGGCGGCGCGGGCTAGTGGCAGCTGGGCCTGCAGCGGGTCAGGGGAAGGAGGCGTGCGGCCCTTGGCCAGAGGAGGAAGAAGAGGGAGCCGAAGAGAAAAAGAAAGGAAGGCAGGGGCTAAGTGGAAAAAGAGAAAGGAAGAGGAAGGAAGGGAAAAAGAAAAGGAAGGATTGCAGGGGCCTTTTTGGAAAATTGCTGAATTTGGACCCTTTAAATTTGTTGAGATTATTTGGAGAATTATGGAATGAAATTGAATCTCCGGGGAGTTAGAAATTGGTACGGATGTGAAAATTAGAGTCTTTGAATCTGGGGGAAAATAAATTGGGAAACGAGCTCCACTTCCGAAATCCAAATAAACCCGATTAAGAACATGAAAACAAATCACACTGTAATTAATTATTTAATCATATTAAATCCTTTTTATTACGAAATTTTTCATTAAGCTGTTTGAGGCGAATAAACCAGAGGTGGATTTTCACAATCGGACAAAAAGAACGAAAAACGAATAATCCGGACGTGACAAATCTACCCTTAAACAGAATCTCGACCCCGAGATTCGGACAGGCTTGGGAACAACTTGGGAAACTCTTCCCTCAGATCATCTTCACGCTCCCAGGTGGCTTCTGCTTCTGTGTGATGACTCCACTAAACGTTACAAAAATGGATGGTCTTACTCCTCGTGGTTCGCTTTGCAGTCTCGAGGACCTTGATTGGACATTCATGATATGTTAGATCTGGTTGCAATTCCACTGCCTACAACGGGGTTTCTTCTTCTGGCACCCGAAGACACTTCTTCAACTACGAGACGTGGAACACATCATGGATCCCTGACATTGATGGCAGTAGCTCCAACTGATACGCAACTTCTCCTCGACGAGCAACGATCTGGAATGGACCTACATACCTCGGGGCAAGCTTTCCTTTCACTTGAAACCTCTTGGTTCCTCTCAATGGGGTTACCTTCAAATAGACATAGTCCTTTTTGAAAGTTAAATCCCTACGACGGTTGTCTGCATAACTCTTCTATCGAGACTAAACTACCTTTAATCTATCCCTGATCAAAGCAACTTTCTCTTTGGCTTTGCGGATCACATCGGGTCCAAAAACCATTCTTGCTCCTGTCTCATTCCAATTTAAAGGTGTTCTACATGACTGCCCATATAAAGCTTCAAACAATGGCATCTGTAGACTTGCCTGATAGCTATTATTATAGGAGAACTCGGCATAGGGTAGATTCTTATCCCAACTAGAAGCATAGGCTAAAGCACCAGCTCGGAGCATATCCTCCAAAATCTGATTAACTCTCTCTGTCTGCCCATCAGTTTATGGGTGATATGTGGTGCTAAAATTGAGATGAGTACCCATTGCCTCATGCAAAGCATGCTAGAAGTGGGAGGTAAACTAAGTCCCTCGATCTGAGACTATCTTCCTGGGCACTCCATGGAAGCACACTATCCGATTCACATATAGTTCTGCCAACTTGTCACCTAAGTAGGTTACTTTGACTGGAATAAAGTGAGCAACTTTGGTGAGACGATCTACAACAACCCAAATGGAATCATATCCTGACTGAGTCTTGGGCAAACCTGTGATAAAATCCATGCCAATCTCCTCCCACTTCCATTCTGGTACCTTCAACGGTTGTAAAAGTCCAGCGAGTCGTTGGTGTTCTACCTTGACTCGCTGGCAGACATCACAAAGTGCTACATACTCTGCAATCTCTCGTCTCATGCTGGGCCACCATAATTTGCCCTTGAGGTCTTGATACATCTTGGTACTACCGGGATGGATGGAATAATGGGACTCATGTGCCTCTAACAAAATAAGCTTCATGAGTTCTGGCTGATCCGGCACAACCAACTTCTCCTGTAGCCATATAACACCATTCTCATCTTCAACAAATCCTATGGCTTTTCTTTTCTTCATGTTGAGTTTGATTTCTTTGACATTTGCATCATCCTTCTGAGCTTCCTTGATCTGGTCTTCCAAGGTGGGCCTGACCTCCAGGTTAGCCACATACCCTTCTGGCACTATCTCCAAACTCAACCTTTCAAACTCCTGAAAGAGTGACATTTGGCTCTCTTGAATTTCTAAGTTGCTGCAGTAGACCTTCCTACTCAGGGCATCGGCAACAACATTTGCCTTGCCTAGGTGGTAGTGGATCCCCACATCATAATCCTTGATCAGGTCTAACCATCTCCTCTATCTCAGATTCAAGTTATGCTGAGTGAAGATATACTTTAGACTCTTGTGGTCTGTATACACCTCACATCGGTTGCCTATCAGGTAATGCCTCCATATTTTCAGTGCGTGTACCACTGCGGCAAGCTCCAAATCATGGGTCAAATAATTCTCCTCATGTGGGCGTAGTTGTCTTGAGGCATAGGCAACCACTTTGCCCTCCTGCATTAGAACACAACCAAGTCCTGTACGAGATGCATCACAGTAGATGTGAAACCCTTTGTGCTGATGTCAAACTCTTCTTCAGGGCTTCAAAGCGGTGCTGACACTCTGGTGTCCACACAAACTTCTTCTCTTTCTTCAACAATTGCATCAGTGGACGAGCAACCTTGGAGAAACCTTCTATGAATCTTCTGTAGTAGCCGGCCATACCAAGAAAACTGTGAACCTATGTCATGGTCTTGGGCGGCCACCAGTTGATAACCGTACTCACTTTCTTTGGATCAACTGAAACTCCAGCGGTGGTCACAACATGTCCAAGGAATTCAACTTCTTTCATCTAGAACTTACACTTACTGAACTTGGCATACAACTTGTGTTCTCTTAGTTTTTCCAAAACAAGCCTCAGATGATGCTTGTGCTCCTTCTCGTCCTTGGAGTAGACGAGAATGTCATCAATGAAAACAACAAACTTGTCCAAATATTCCATGAATACCTTGTTCATCATATTCATGAAATAGGCAGGGGCATTTGTCAACCCAAAAGACATAACTGTGTACTCATAGAGCCCATATCTAGTGGAAAACTCCGTCTTAGGGATATCCTCGAGTCTGATCCTAAGCTGATGATACCCTGATCTAAGATGAATCTTGGAGAATACACCTGCTCCTTTCATCTGATCAAACAGATCATCAATCCATGGCAAAGGATATTTGTTCTTGATGGTTACATCATTCAAGCAACGATAATCAACACACATTCTCTTCGTCCCATCTTTCTTTTCAACGAAAATAACTGGGGCTCCCCATGGTGATGAGCTAGGCCTCACAAAACCTTTCTCTTGCAACTCTTGTATCTGCTTCTTCATCTCTGCTAACTCATTAGCTGTCATACGGTACGGCCTCTTGGATATGGGCGATGTCCCCGGAACTAGATCGATGACAAACTCAATATCTCTATGTGGTGGCATGCTTGGCAGTTCTTCAGGAAAAACATCTGGATATTCTCTAACAACCGATACTTTCTGTAGCTCAGAGATCTCCATGTGGTGCACTAAGGCTCCTTTCCAAGGGGGATTAGCTAAGGCTTTGGAATTCACTTTCTCTCCTTTAGAGTTTTCTAAAGTGATCGATCGACTTCCACAATCTAACACTGCCTTGTGGGTCTGCAACCAGTCCATCCCTAGGATGACATCAAGCTAGGGTGTATCTAACATAATCAGATTGGCAAAGAACTCTACACCCTCTATTTCAATTTTTACTCTTGGACAACCGGTTTGGGTTCTCATTTTTGACCCCGGGGTTTGGTTAAGCAAGGAACACTTAAGAGGTATGGTGGGAAACTGGTGTTGAGAAACAAAAACCCAAGAAACAAACGAATGCGAAGCTCTAGAATTCAATAAAACTATTGCAGATATAGAGTTAACTAGGAACTTACCCATGACAATGTCCGTAGAGGTCTGGGCTTCCTCCGCAGTGACATGGTTGACATGTCCTCTGACCACGGTCTGCGGTGTTGCTGGTATAGCTTGTTGGCCGGCTCCTGGTGCTGGCGTCTTGGCTGGGGTACTTCCTAGATTGAATTTCACGGGAGTAATATTCTTGGGAAGAGGACAGTTGTTGGCAAAATGGCCTGGGTCCTTGCAGTTGTAACGGCGACGTGTAGTTGCTTGACTTCTGACTCCCTACACTATCTAAATCGGAGTAGACAGGCGAGGTGTCTGAGGGTTTGGAGGTGGCATCTATGGAACAGTCCTAGAGTGTGGGGTAACTGTCTGATGACTGTACTGCAGAAACGTTCCACGTTGTCGCTGGCTTGGGCCACCGACGTTTTGACTCATCCGGCGCTTGCGGTCCTCACCAAGCTTCCTGCGCTCTTCCTCTAAAAGGAGAGTCTTGTTCACCATGCTTTGAAAGCTGCCGAAATCATGGGCAACCAGTCCAACCTTAAGCCCAAAATTGAGACCTTTCAAGAAGTACCTCTGACGATCTACATCTCTAGCAACATCTTCTAGCACATAGCGGGCCAGAGTAGTGAACTAGTTAGGTACTGTTGAACTGTCTTGTTATCCTGTTGAAGAGTATGGAACACTTCCTTCTTCAGCTCTTTGATGCCAGTAGGGACATAGTAATCACGAAAAGCTGCACGAACCTCCTCAAAAGTTAGGGCTTCAGGGTCATCCAAACCTCCCCTAAGATTCTCATACCAGTCTAAGGCAGCTCTTTCCAACTGCTGGATGGCGAAATGGACTTTCTCTCCATCAGAGCACTGAGTGATCTCCAACTTGCATTCCATGGTACACATCCAGTCTTCCGCATCAAGTGGAGTACCCAATCCCTTGAAAACTGGCGGTTTGGTACGTAGAAATTCAAACATCTTACTCTGTGGAGGGGGAGCATGAACATGGCCCTGCAGTTGCTGTTGCGACTGCTACTGTTGTTGGTTCTGAAGTTGTTGCATCATCATCCTCATGAGCTCGGTCTGGGCCTACATGAAGGCTTGAAAATTTTGTTGGTTCACTTGAGGTGCTTGGGGTTGTTGTTGACCATCGGGCTGAGCATCATTGTTCTGGTTACCTCCATTGTGACCCCTAGTCCTAGTGTTCACTATCTGTTCAACATGTGGCCCATTAGAGAGGTACTAGGAAGGTGAGAACAACTCTAAGAAGAAGGGCAACTAATGGGGTAGAACAGCACATCCAGACCAAAACAAACGTACGACAAACTGGAAAAAGAAAGAACCAAAAACCAAAAACTTAAAAAAAAGGCAACGCTTCTAACACACAACCTTAACGACATACTAACGTGAACTACTAACTACAGGCAAAGCGACCCAAAACAAGAGCCACTTCTATAGCTAAGCCCTGGTCAATGACGAAACTTCACGAGACCCAATGCATCACTGGTGTAGATCCTTCTTCCACGGCTGTCGGTAGAAATTAAAGCAGGTAAGGGAAGATTTCCAAAAAAGGGAAGAGTCAAGAAAGAGTGAGTAAAGAAGGAACAAATTATATTGTTTTGTGATTCTTTTAAAATGGTTTTGAAGTACGACTAGGCTAACTAAGGCTGTGACGTACAGTCGACCTGGCTCTGATACCAACCCTGTGGGACCCTAAAACAGGACCCTTTGTGTACACGTACTAGCCCTAGGATCACGCTAGCACACACAGTCACAAGAATAATATCACAGCCAACATCACAAAGGAAACCAATCTATTTATTAATAAATTGACTGTGACAAAGCCTTATGGCTAAAGTTTACATTTATTATGCCACGAAGTGCCTAAAGAAAACAAAATAGCAGTGGAAATAAAATAAATACGTGGAAGCTCCATTTAACATGCCACAGGCAGTCAACTAGGGCACTTGGCCTATTCATCGTCTTTAGCAGCAAACTCCTCCGGAAACAGTGGAAACCTTTCTTCTGGAATTGGGGGGAATTGCAAGGTGAGTACATGGAATACTCAGCAAGTGCATGGAAATATGCATATGCACAGCTGACAAAGAAAGGCTAAGGCTATTTTGCATAACACAGCAGTTGCAGTTATAAACAATTTATAAATAGAGATCAAAAACAACATTTTAAATAATGGGTGTTACCATCCAACCATCCACATAGGACCACATAGCTAAATTCATTTTTCTGCACACAGCATCATTACTATCCCTTGTCTTCGCAAACTACCCCTCATTTGAAATCACCGAGCATGTCCACGACCACGGATGTGGCTATTCGAATAGATTAGTTAAACACTCTGCAAAGGTTGTACAGCTTTACCCACAAGATACATCATCCTCTTAACGGCCATGCGCAAATATCACACTTCTCATTGTGTGCGGCCAAGGAATTTGTAACAAGGCTTTTTAGAAACTCTGCCTCAACACTGCCTTCTCCCATGAGCCACCTTTCCCTCACACAGAAAAGAAAGTACCCATGGCTAACCATAAAACCTATCATCTAACCACCTGGGCCAGCAGTGCCAAGACTCGAAATCCTACTGGGTCAGGTCCTTCCCATTAGGGCATGTGGTTGTACGTTAGGCTCAGATCATTGGCTTATGAAGTGAAGTCCTTAATTGACCAGGGCAACTTGCCAAATCTACAATAGCACATAGCTTCACCCCTAGTATAAGATAGCACTCAAGAGCACGTTGTTGGCCCTTTGAGATACTATGGTAATAGACATCTCAACATTAGGCTCACACAGAGACCTAACCTAGTAAGAATCACACAGATACCTTACCCCCTTACTAGGTTCACACAGAACCACCCATCACCCTAGTCCAAAATATTTTATCCGCCTGTTATTTACTACACGGTGCAACACATGCTACCGGAAAGATAGCACACAGCCACACAGTTCAAATAAAACAGTGATAAATATATCATTAATCATTATTATATTTTGCTTGTAAAACGACTTTGAGTGGGGCTAAGCAATTACTACTCTATCCTGAGTTGACCCCTATGTTCAACTCACAAAGGCTAGGGTGACAAGGTATCACAGGATATTCAATAATCAAAGGCATGGAATAACAACAATTAGGTCATACTACCCATCGATAATTTATAAATAAAAATAAGGCATGCTTCACAATAAAACAGTTTATAAATTGGGTCCAATATGTTCAAAGGGTGCACTTGCCTTGCTCCAGGTACTGTCCTTGCCCTGCGTCTTCTCCAGCGAACTGCTCCTCAGCTCCCGCGTCTATACGTTCCCAATAGGAAACAAATAAATACAAGAAAACAGCCTAAATAACACAAATTAAAATAACCAACTGAACCAGAAGATAGAGCTCGATTTAAGAAGAATTTAGGAAAAAGAATGGGTCGAATCGGAGTCCGGATGGATGAGATATGAACTCTGGAAGTTTGAGAATAGGGAAAAACCTAGGAGAAGGAAAAAAGGAATATTCTAAGAATATTCTTTGGAATTTAAATTCGGAAATTGAATTATTTTTGTTAAGGAAAAAGGAGCGGGGCCCACTGGTCAGTTAGATGGTTCATGATGGACTCGGTCTACGGACCAGAAGAGTGAGAGGTTCGGTGGACATGATGACGTGGATGCCACGTGATGACACGTGTATAGATTGGACGATGTGACGATGATGTGGCGATGATAGGGCAAGATCTAGGGCTGACGTGGCGAGGTGATGTGGCAAGATTGGACTAAAGAAATCCTATGGCTGACATTAAATCTAGGAAATCCAATGGTGTAGATCAAAGGGAACTTTTCAGTCGCGGGACCCACATGTCAATGTCATCAAGGGAGAACAGGGCTCTGCCCCGGTCGGCTTCCTTCAGCCACGGCTGGGCGGCGGTGCTGGGGTGGTGCTGGGGCGGCGCAGCTTGTTGGCACTGACGCCGGTGAGCAGCGGTGGACCAGGCGATGTCGGTGAGCGGCGACAGACCGGGCGACGACGGCGCTGGGGGCAAGGGAGAGGAGGCGAGCCCAGCGGTGGCATCGGCCGGGGAACAGGAGGCGACGTGTTCTGCGGCAAGGCAGGATGCAGGCGAGGGCGAGGAGGCAGCGCGTCATTGGCGAGCGGTGGCAGAGGAAGATGGCGGCGGCGCTGGCTTCGGGAGAAAAGGAAAAATCAACGACGGCTGTGTATATATATACAGGAGCAGCTCGCGGGTAGGGCGGCGCGGCAGTTAGGGCAGCGCGGTGCGGGCCAGGCCGTGGCTCGACGCTGTTAGGGTGGCGCGGAGGTGGTGCGGTGGCTCGGTGCGGGCCAGGCCACGGGGCGGCGTGGTTAGGGCGGGCTGGTGGTAGCTGGGCTGGCCACGGGGCAGGGGAAGGAGGCTTTCGGCCGCTGGCCAGAGGAGGAAGAAGAGGGAGCCGAAGAGAAAAAGAAAGGAAGGCAGGGGCTAAGTGGAAAAAGAGAAAGGAAGAGGAAGGAAGGGAAAAGTAAAGGAAGGATTGCAGGGGCCTTTTTGGAAAATTGCCAAATTCTTACCCTTTGAACTTGTTGAGATTATTTGGAGAATTAGGGAATGAAATTGAATATCCGGGGAATTAGAAATTGGTACGGATGCGAAAATTAGAGTCTTTGAATCTGGGGGAAAATAAATTGGGAAACGAGCTCCACTTCCGAAATCCAAATAAACCCGATTACGAAACCGAAAACAAATCACACCGTAATTAATTATTTAATCATATTAAATCCTTTTTATTATGAAAATTTTCATTAAGCTGTTTGAGGCGAATAAACCAGAGGTGGATTTTCGCAATCGGACAAAAAGAACGGAAAACAAAAAATCCGGACGTGACACGGACAGACCGCGCCAGGTCCCCAGTCAGACTGCCGTCGATCTCCGGTCAGACCGGCCATCAGTAACGGGTCAGACCGTCCTTGGTCCGTATCATTGCCAATTTCACTCAAATTTTCACAATCAAGCATTGGCTTTTCCAGAAAAAGAAATAAGCCTCTTTTAATATGATAACCAGATGCTTGTTGCGCCAAATTATTAGCTCTTGAATTGTCTTCCCTAGGAATATGTCTAACGACAAAATTATCAAAATTGGCAATAATATCTAAGCAATGATCAAGATACCTATTTAGCGGCCCATCAAAGCATTAATATACACTAGCAACTTGCTGCACTACTAATTGTGAGTCACCGAAGGCTTCTACCTGTTTAGCACCAATAATTTCCATCACTTGTAAACCGAATAACAAAGCATCATATTTTGCTTGATTATTAGTACAAGGGTATTCTGAACGAACCGATCTCTCAAAAATAGCACCATTGGGCAAAACCAACACAACGTCTATCCCTTGTCCCTCTTTGAAAGAAGAACCATCAAATATATTTTCCAAGGTGTAACATCAACTATGTGAACCTCATTATCATAATCAACATCCACGTGATGATCCAAAATAAAATTAGCTACAATTTGGCCTTTTATGGATTTTAAAAACTCATAAGCCAAATCATATTCAATTAAAAGCATATGCCCACTTGCCAATTCTCCCACTCAAAATTGGCCTTTGCAACATGTACTTGATATCATCAGTTTGACAAGCAACTATGCAAGAACTAGACAGCAAATACTGTCTCAACTTGGTGCAAGTATAATATAGAGATAAACAAAGTTTTTCTACAAAGACATACCTTGTCTCGGCATCAATTAGTTGACAACTCAATAATGTGATGATGTGCTCCTTGCCATCATCTTCTTGTGTCAAAACGGTACCATTGACATTATCTTCAGCAGCAATGTATAACCAAAATGGGATTCTAGATTTAGGCACTTTCACAATGGGTGGTGATGATAAATATCTCTTAATTTCTTTAAACACCTCTTGTTGTTTTGCCCCCCAAGGAAAATCGGCTTCTTTCTTCAACCGAAGTATGGGAACAAAAGCATCAATTTTGCCAGACAAATTAGATATGAATCTCCTCAAATAATTTACCTTGCCTAGCCACCTTTGAACTTTCTTTTTGCATGTGGGTGCTTTAAAATCTCTAATCTTTTCTATCTTCTTAGAATCAATCTCAACACCTCTTTCATGCACCATAAATCCTAAGAATTTTCCTGCCGACACACCAAATGCACACTAGAGTGGATTCATCTTCAAACCATACCGGCGCATCCTCTCGAAAGCTAAGCGCAAATCGGCTAAGTGACCTTCCATGCCATCCAATTTGACAACAATATCATCTATATAGATTTCCAAGATTATACTGAGCAAATCATGAAAGATCAAATTCATTACTTTTTGATGTGTAGCACTACCATTTTTCAAACCAAATGTCATAACAACCCACTCAAATAATCCGATAAAACTAGGACACCTAAGGCTGTTTTGAACATATCTTCTTTGGCCATCAATATTTGATTGTAATTGGCATTACCATCAAGAAAACTAATGACTCTATGCCCCGAAGCATCATTAATCAACATGTCGGCTATAGGCATGGGATATTCGCCTTTAGGAGTATCTTTATTTAAATCTCTAAAATCAACGCACGTTCTAATCTTACCACTCACCTTCTTTTCAACCAAGATGATATTAGAAACCCACTCCGCATATCTACATGAGCTAATAAATCCCGCCTTTAATAATCAGTCTATCTCTTCCTTGACACATTCATATATATTAGAATTAAAGTGACAAGGTGGTTGTTTATAAGGCTTAAATCCCGATTTGATAGGAAGCTGATGCTCTACAAGCTCACATCTAAGACCTGGCATCTCATGATATTCCCATGCAAAATAATTAATGTATTCTTTAAGCAACTTGATTACTTTAGCCTTGTAATTGGCTTTCATATTTTTGTTTACAAAAGTCAGCCTTGAAATAAAACCATCTCCTATATTTACTTCTTCCAAAGGATTTACTAGTGTAAAACCTTGACCCAACTTCTCTACTTCATCAAAATCTTCAATAGTTTCACCAATATCGTTCTTTGTAGACTGATATTCTCACACCCACTTTTGCAACCACTCCAAATTTGCTTCTTTACTCATGGTGAAAAGTAATATCACCTAGCCATGCTTAGCTAGCCGGCTTCACGGAAATGTGTACAAAACCATCCTTGGAAACACTGACAAAGTCACAAGTAGAAAGATCCATCCCAGACAAGCATTGCATATTCCCATGTCTCCATTCAACTGATGCATCGGCCATTGCAACTTCGGCCAATGTGTCTACTTGAACGATCTCAATTTCATCGCCGTCACATTGAATCAAACATTGATGCATGGTAGAAGGAACACAACAATTTGCATGAATCCAATCACTACCCAAAATAACGTTGTATTTATCTTGCACATCAACGATGAAGAATGTGGTTGGCAAAGTCTTGTTCCCCATAGTTAGCTCCACGGAGAATAAACCCTTCGCTGTTGTTGCCTCCCCATTGAAACCGTTGAGCGTCATGTTGGTCCTCTTCAATTCACCGTCTTCCCACTTGAGCTTCTTGAACAATGAGTAAGGCATCAATTTCACCACGGCACCTCCATCTACGAGCATCCTAGAGAGCATTTTATCCCGACATTCTTCGGCTGCTTGTTCCTTCAACTTCTGGGCTCGAAGACGCCTTAGATGCCTCTTCTAAGTAGCAGTCAAATCCGGAGGCATCCATTGAGGATTAGATTGACTTCCAAGAGCCAAGTAATGACCTTTGATGCCTTTTGACGCGCTATAAACCCCTAGATTCACCCCTGCCTAGCTTCTGTCCTCTGGATTGGTCAGACCGAAATTGGGCCGCCGGTCAGACCAGTCTCAGCTCCGGTCAGACCGCTCTTGGCTTGGTCAGCTCTGTATCCCACCCTCCTAGACACCGGTCAAACAGGCTTGAACTACCGGTTAGACAACCTAAGCCAACAATAGATCTGTTGGCTTCGGTCTCCTTGACTTACATTGCCTCTGCCGCTTCTCCAGTGGGTACTTGGATGTCATGGGACCCCACCTTTATGGTAATCACCTCCGAAGTTCTAGTCTCCACCTTGATGCGCTTTTCTCCTTCTTTTCCTTCAAACCGATATTTTGATTGAAACCGGCTTTGACATAGCGGAGATAGACAATCATGTACTAGCCTCCATGGCCCTACCATTCTTGTTGATATGGCATTGGCGGCAAGGGCTGATACGGTGCATACATTGGCATGGTGCCCCCCATGGCATGAAGTAAGGAAAGGAGCAATCCAATGACAGCATTGGGCATGGTCCCCACGGCATGAGCTGAGGATTGTAGGGCAACGGGGGCTCCAATTGTCTTCGTTCTTGGCCAAATCTCTCTCTAGGAGGTGATCTCGGCCTTTTAGCATTCCTAAGCCGACCACTAAGTCATTGACCGGCCTTTCCTCTCTCATACTTGCTCAAAAGCATGTCAAATGTAACCTTCAGCCTACCCGGGGTCTTAGAACTTGAAGCTTTATCACTATTAACTTTCCACAGTCCAATCACTGGATTCTTTGGCTTGATCATCTTGGGCTGAGGTTCTCCAATAACGACCTCCTTTCCTTTGGTAGTATCAGCTTGAGTAGGCCGAACCAACACCTTTTTGTTGTTGAAGTCAATAGTGTTCACCGGAAAAGGGTCATGATCCAACTTCATCTTTGGACCATCAGTAAACTTCATTTGTCCTTCGTCTATGGCCAATTGAACCTATCGACGAAAAACATTGCAATCGTTAGTAGCATGCGAGAAAGAATTGTGCCACTTACAATACGAGTGATGTTTTAATTCTTCCGCTAGTGGTATGACATGGCCTCTAGGTAAACTAATTTGCTTTTCTTCTAACAAATAATCAAAGATTTTATCACACTTGGCCACATCAAAAGCATACTTAATTTCACTTTGCCGATTCTTGCAAAGAGTCAGCGTTAAGCTAGAACAAACGAATGGCTTATGTTTATTAGTCCATGATCATTCGGCTGTGTAGACTTCATGATCTTTATCATCATCAGATGACTCATCATTAGAACAATACAAAATATTCATACTAGGATTTTTGTCATGAGTTTTAACAAATTTCTTAACTTCTTTAGCCCGGTTTTCTTGAGCTAGAGATTTTTGCAAAACTTGACTAACATCAAGAAATTGTTGGCCTTCTAACATGTCTTTAATAGGAACAAGTAAACCAATGTAAGCAAGATCGGTCAAATCTCTTTCATTAATATTCAAGGTAAAACATCGGTTTTTAGTATCTCTAAACCTTTTGATATAATCAGTAACAGTTTCATTGTACTTTTGCCTAACCGATGTTAAATCAAACAATCAGATAAAGAAAACATGCGCACTTTCAAAGCATCCATGTTGCTAACTTCACCACATTGTGCTAAGAATTTGCCTATGTGTTCCCACGTGGCTCTATTATCCTCACCACTAAACTTTGTAAATTCAGGCACTTTATAACCACGAGGACATGGCAGATTGTCATAATAATCAGGATACGGCTTTTGGTAAACCCTAACCTGATTCCTTGGCTCAATTCCAAAAGATTCCCTCACAATAGCTCGCATCCTCTCATCTATATTCTCAGGCCTTGGTTGCTGATTTCGTGGCCTAAGGGGTGGTGGCGGTACAACATAATTATGCTGGCCATATCGTGCATCTTGTGAATACCCTCCAATAGGTGGACTAGGAGCGTGACTATGGTAAGGATTATAAGGTGGTGGAGGTAATGGCGGAGCAATATGATTAGTGGTAGCAATAGGAGGTGTATAATGATATAAATAAGAATTATTGCTAATCGGGTCAACCTCCTGAACAGGAATCATTACGCCTATCTAACCGGCCATGTAAGGCCCAGTCGGACCGGCTTGTTGTGAGGTCAGAACGGCCTAGAAGCTGGTCAGACCGGTAGCCAGAGGTGTGGTTAGACCGGCTTGAAGTCCGGTCTGACCGGCAGACATGCCGATGGTCGGACTGACTATAGAGAGCACGGTCTGACCGGTCAGTGGCAAACTTGTTGGATTTTCAACCCCGATGTACTGTGTGGTGTGTTTACCGGTATCCCCATCAGTTCTACTGTGTATGTGTTGTATAGGGACCTCACTAGTACTAGGATTATCACTATTAGATGGCAAATGGGCCTTAGGAGAGCCAATTTGTGTAAAATACTCTTTCATCCGATTATCAAAGAAAAAACTCATAGCGGCATCCAACTGATTAGGCAACACGGCACTAATAGATCTATCCACGGAAGTGGCCACAAGCTCTTGAATAGCAGGAGATATAACATCGGATTTGTGGATTACCTCATCGACGACGATTCAAGGAAGAGGGACGTTCCTTTTAGAAATGCCTTGGCGAGCTCTTGTGTAGCGGTCGAGCATCGCCTTTTCCATCGCCAACTTTTGCTCCTCGAGCTATTGTCATTCCTCCTCAGTCAAGTCCTCCATGGTAAGTGAGATGATGTTGCTTGGATCAACCTCCAAGTGCTTTGTCATGGCGTTGATGTAGATTTCCCTAGTGGAGTCGCCAAAAATAGTGTTGATGCTTATTTGTGGTCAAACAACGAGAATCACCTAATGCTTTGCACTGTATGGAGTCACCAACCACTTCAACCTAGATCAATGTGGGTTTTGTAGTCAAAACCGGCTAGCGGAGCCAATTCCATAGATTAGGATAATCACCCGTCTCGTGGGTGGAATGGAAGGTTTATGGGACAAACCTACAAAGGGATAACTCGAAATCTCATAGCGAAGACGAACAATTTATAGCACAAATCAACAAAGATGGACGAACTAGGCTAAAACTAGGCAAAAAGTAGATTGAAAGCTAATTGGATGTTTTGTGTTGGTCGATCAAGAGATATCCAATTGAACCAACATTAACCCTTATAAAGGGGTTGGACTTTCTCCATGTCCTATTCAAGTTAGAGACCAAGTAGGACTCATTAAACTCCGTTTATACCGAAAGAAACATGAGAACTACCAAAATCCCAATAGGACACGGGCTGCTAGCCTAACCGTTGGGCCTATGCTGGTCTGACCGTAGGCACGACACTGCTCTAACCGTTTCCATAAGGGCAGTCTGACCGGCCTCCTGAGGAAGGCTCAGGACTTTTCTAAATTTGGCTTCCAATTACTATATCTTTTCCCATAGTGCGAAATTTGGGTGCTAACAACCCCCAGACGGCTGGCTAGGGGGTGCGAGATGAAGTTGGCGTGTTCCTACAAGGAAGATAGACGACATCGATTCACACTTCATATTATTCATCATAGATAATGCATTAACTATACTACGAAGATATTCAAGGTCAGACTACTTACCACTGGCCAAGGCCTTTTCTGGCTAAACGGCTTGGGGAACTTCTCCAGATCCATGGTGTCCAGGACACCGCTGATAAAGAACCGGCACAGAGTGTTGGTAACCTGGTCCTTGCTTATCCTCTCGGGGCTCTCCTGAGTGGCATCTCTCTTCCCCTAGTACTCGACGCCAGGGTGTACTCGGTCCTTCAGGGGCTGGATCATGCGGGCAAGGAATGCGCGAGCCACCCAGACCCCTTTCAGCCCATCCTTCTTTAGGGTTGCCAGCTTCTCCATCAGGACACACACTTGTATATCTCTTCTTTGGTTGGATGCGGTCCAGCTGTCAAGCACCTTGGGGGCGTGGCCGGCATAGAGAGGCAAGGAGGGCTTAGGATTTGAGTAGTAAAACCACTCTTGGTGCCACCCTTCAAAGATGTCAAGCACCTTGGGAGCGTGGCCGGCATAGAGAGGCAAGGAGGGCTTAGGATTTGAGCAGTAAGACCACTCTTGGTGCCATCCCTTCAAAGATGATTTGAGGCAGAGGTTGATGGAGGCCTTCTTCAACTTGTTGCGGAGCTGAAGACCGCCCCCCCCCCCCCAATCACCTAGGGTTGTTGCTTGCTCGGCTATGAATTCAGGTGGTAGAAGTATTGAAAAAGATTGAAATGAGGGAGGATGCCAAGGAAGGTTTCATGGAGTGTGATGAACATGGAGATTTGAAGGATGGAGTTGGGGTTGAGATGAAAAAGCTCGATCTGGTAGTACACAAGCAAACCCGGGAGGAAATCACAAGAGGGAAGAGCCAAGCCCCAATCGAAGAATGACTCAAACATCACTATTTCATGGGTCTCTGGGGTGGGGATGGACTCGTGTTCGGCGGGGCACCAGTTGATGAGTTCCTTGGCTTGCAACGTCCCTTCCCACACCATGTGCACCAGCCTTGAAGAACTGACGACCGAGGTTGGCCATACCCCAGCCGGCAGTGGAGTAGAATTGCATTCGGAATTCGGCATTCTCTTGGATCTGGTTGCTGATGAAGCTGTGGATGCTCTGGGAGTAAGGGTGTGGAAGTGGAAACAAGGGGGCTTGTGGATCTAGAGCAGCCTGTTGGATTGCACAGAAACCCTAGGTTTTTATCTGGAGCAGAGAGCGTGATGTTTGGAAGACAAACAGGTGTGGTGCTGGGAGCCAAAAGGGTTTTGCGATTTGGGGAAGAAGGGGAATCTTCTCTGTGGAGGCCATGGGCCCCGGGTACCTCATCACAAGCATATGGGCCACTCGGATAGAGGATGGGCCGAGACTTATAATTAGAGATATAGTAGCACCCAGCAAACTTTGCCTTGTACAATAAGGAATATATGGTCCTAGTCGGCTAGATTGTATCTCTAAGAGGAGATCCCTTGGCTGTATTCGGCTGGGACTCCTACCTTGTACTCCTGTCCCCCAGTATATAAGGGGAGGCAGGGCGCCCCCTGAGGGCATGAGCTCATAGAAGCAGACACAAATCCTCAAAGGAATAACACCACAACTAGACGTAGGGTATTACCTCACATCTAGGGCCTAAACCAGTATAAACCTCTCCTTGTTCCTTTGCAATCCACAGAATTTCCCCTTGCCGAGTAGCCCTATAATCATATTGCCGGTGTAAAACATCAACAGTTGGCGCGCCAGGTAGGGGTTCAGTGAGTTTTTTATCTACAACCTTGATGGATACAACAATAGGAGTCGACGGCAACAAATTCTCCCCTGGAGACACAATAACCTTTGGAAGCCTCGACTTCGTCACCGACCAGATAGGCAATCTTACCTTGGCCAACATAGATCCAATCCAACCAGCCGAGGAACCAGCCGACTCCATGCCAGTCGGCTCACAAGACGCTGCAACAACCATCATCAATCTGACACAGCAATCTTCTACTTCGTCAAGCCTCGGGACAACTCTCTCCTTCGGTGCCCGACTCGCGCTAGGCCTTGAGCCAGCCCGGGTTGGGCTAGGAAGGGGAGAGATCGTCAATTTCCCGCATAGGCTCGGCAACACCACGGATCTACATCTTACGTGGCAGACCCGATCCCCTGCAATTCAGTTTGGACACGGCTCAAAGCCATTTCAGATTGGATCTAGGGAGGTCGGAGTCGTTCTTACTCCGATCAACTACTTGGACTCCGACTCCAGGTCGGACAACGGTTCAAACACCAGTTCAAACTCTAGTCTAGCGAGTCTCCTTCTGCCCTGTGAGGTCTTCATGGCTTCAACCCCTCCACCAGAGGAACGCCGACTACAAGAGGAGCAACAAGAGGAGGCGCGCCGACTACGGCAACAGGAGGAAGCCGACCGCGAGGCTTGCAACGACGAGCTACGCAAGCCTGGGCGAACCGCCCAGCAACAGATCCTCCAGACCAAAGTCGACGACCACGACGTCTTCGTCACGCCACAACAAAACGTCATGGCCGCTGCAACCCTGCTAGACACACTCCAGCTCGGGCCTGATCACTAGGCCACCCCGACTATAGCCAGGATCAAGGCGATGATTACAGCTGCTGCCTATCAGCAGGACCAGCAGTCGGGCGACACACTTGTACTGACTAACCGGTCGGGTTCTCCGGCAGCAGTCTCATCAGCATCAGCGCGACGCCGGGCGGCTGGCTCTAGTCAGCCACACGAGGAGTCGCGGTAAACATCACTCGGCAATACCAATAACAACGATCAGCGGCGTCACCAGAAGGACTGCCGGTTCAACCAAGACCTCCGAGTCCGACTACAACGTGACCTTTGCCATAACATCAACGCTCGGTGCCGCGAACACGAAGAAAACGAGTGCCCCCAAATGGAGGATGAGCACGAGCATTTCGGCCTTCACCACGAGCGGTTTAACCGCCGTGGTCCGAACCAGAGCCCTCATGAAGATGAAGGCATTCCAGCTTCCACCCACGAGCTATGGGACGTCGACTGGCCGTTGGGCTTCAAGCCTACGGGGATCAAGAAATACGACGGCAAAACCAACCCCGAGTCCTGGCTCACTGTATATACCCTAGCAATCCGAGCTGCCAGAGGTGACCATAAAGCCATGGCTAACTACCTCCCGGTCGCCCTGGCCCACTCAGCAAGGACATGGCTAACAAGGCTCCCGAGGCAGTCGATAGGTTCCTGGGGAGAACTCAGGGAGCGGTTCATCGCTAACTTTCAAGGGACCTACGAGAGGCCGTCTTCTGAGCATGATCTATACCAACTGCACTAGAAGAAGAATGAGTCGCTACGCGACATTATCAAGAGGTTCTCCGAGAAGCACAACCAGATCCCAATGATCAAGGACGAGGCCATCATCGCCACCTTCCACAAGGGAGTAAAGGACGCCCCGTTCATCGCGAAGTTCACTCGGAAGCCTCCAGCCACCGTCTAGGCTCTCTTCGATATGGCAAACAAATACGCCAACTCGGCCGAAGTGGTCGCAGAGGCCCTCGACGAGAAGGAGTCCCGGCAGAAGGACCAGAAGGCGAAAGCCGACAACGAGCCATCACAGAACAAGTCCGGCAACCGCAAGCGAAAGTCGGACAACGAGGTAGCCAACATGGAGCAAACTCGGTCGCGGCCCCAATGGAACAATGACTACCAGAAAGTCATGAACGGGCCATGCCCCTTCCACCCCAAAGGCAAGCACACGGCCAAAGACTGCTTCTTGCTCAAAAAGTTTGCCTCCGAGCAGGCTTCATCATCTGGCGCCGACAAGAGCAAAGACAAGCCAGATCAGGACCCGGCCGATGATTTTCAAGATCCCCAAGCCAAGCTCAACCACATCTTTGGAGGGCCGTCTACGTATGAGTCCAAACAAAAGCAAAAGCTAACGCACAGATCATCCAGATCGGGTCTCACACCTAGGATGCTACCCACTCGTCCTAGACCCGGTCGTCAGGAATATCAAGTTGAAGAAGGTTCTCATAGATAGAGGCAGCGCGCTCAATATCCTCTTCGCCAAGACCCTGGACGAGATGAAGATTCCTCATTCAGATCTATAGCCGAGTATGGCACCCTTTCACGGGATAATTCCCAGCCTGTCTTCAACACCACTCGGGCAGATAACCTTGCCGGTTACCTTCGGCACGCGGGATAACTTCCGCACAAAAAACATCTGCTTCGAGGTCGCCGACTTCGAGACTATGTATCACGCGATACTCGGACAACTGGCGCTCACCAAATTCATGGCGGTACCGCACTATACCTACATGGTGCTCAAAATGCCCGGGCAAGCAGGAGTCCTCTCCCTCCGCAGCGATGTCAAGCAAGCCTTCACCTGCAACAAGGAGAGCTACGAACTGGCTCAATCACAAGAGGCGGCAGTCGGGCGCAATAGCATTCAGCAAGCCGTCACAACCAAAGTCGAGGATGACCAAGTTCCAGCCAAAAAAGCAGCGAAATCGGGAATTTCAGCGGACTCTGACACGAAGAAGATCCCCCTGGACCCTTCTAACCCCTCCAAGACTACTCTAGTCGGGACCGGACTTGACCCCAAATAGGAAGACGCACTCGTCACCTTCCTCCAAGCCAACAAGGATATCTTTGCGTGGAAACCGTCCGACATGCCGGGCGTACCAAGGGAGGTGATCGAGCACGCCCTCAACGTGAAGATAGACGCCAAGCCAGTCAAGCAATGGCTACGGTGCTTCGCTCAAGAACGCAAAGATGCTATTCGGGAGGAGATAACCAAGCTTCTTGCAGCCAGGTTCATCAAAGAGGTCTGTCACCCGGATTGGCTGGTAAACCCAGTTCTGGTCCGGAAGAAAAACAGTAAATGGCGCGTGTGCGTCGACTACACCGATCTCAACAAGGCGAGCCCTAAGGATCCATTTGGTCTACCAAGAATAGATCAGGTGGTGGATTCAACTGCAGGGTGCGAACTTTTTAGTTTTCTGGACTGCTACTTGGGATATCATTAAATCAGCTTGAAGGAGGAGGACTATTTAAAGACGTCTTTCATCATGCCGTTTGGAGCGTATTGCTACATCACTATGCCGTTCGGTTTGAAAAACGATGGAGCAACATATCAACGTGCAATTCAATGCTGTTTGCACACTTAGATCAGGCGCAACGTGGAAGCCTACGTCGATGATGTGGTGATCAAGACCAAGTCCAAAGAAGACCTCATCGCTGACCTGGAAGAAACCTTCCAAAATCTTCGAAGATTCAAGATGAAGTTGAACCCAGAAAAGTGTGCCTTCGGTGTGCCATCTGGCAAGTTACTCGGCTTCATCGTCTCGCATCACGGCATCGAGGCCAACCCAGAGAAAGTCAACGAAATCATGAACATGGCACCCTCGACTAACCAGAAGGACGTCCAGAAGCTAACAGGCTGCATGGCGGCACTCAGCCGGTTTATTTCCCGACTGGGTGAACGAGGCATTCCCTTTTTCAAGCTATTGAAGAAAGCAGACAATTTCCAATGGACTCCCGCAGCCCAGCAAGCCCTTGAAGACTTCAAACAATTTCTCACATCACCTCCTGTGTTGGCGTCACCCATGCCCCAAGAACCGATAATGCTATATCTGGCAGTAGCTACTCAGGTAGTCAGCATGGTACTGGTGGTCAAGCGATCCGAACCGGGTCACATCCAAAAAGTTCAATGGCCAGTCTACCTTGTCAGCGAGGTCCTTGCCGACTCAAAGAAGAGATATCCGCAGGTCCAGAAGCTGCTATACGGCCTACTCATCACTGGCCGGAAGCTGGTGCACTATTTCCAAGCACATCAAATCACGGTGGTCACACCGTATCCACTTGGGGACGTCTTGCATAACCGCGAGGCCACCGGCCGAATCGCTAAGTGGGCACTCGAGTTGATGGTGCTCGATATCACCTTTCAGCCATGGACAGCAATCAAATCACAAGCTCTAGCCGACTTCATGGCCGAGTGGACAGAAGTTCAAATGCCTACATCAACAGCGAAGATAGAGTATTGGACAATGTACTTCGACGGTTCTCTACGGATCGGCGGCGCCGGGGCTGGCATCGTACTGACGTCCCCCCACCGGCGAAAAACTCAAGTACGTTCTACAAATCCACTTCCTGGCTTCCCACAACGTCGCCGAGTACGAGGCACTTATCCACAGGCTCCGCATCGCTATATCACTCGGCATATGTCGACTGGTTGTGCGTGGAGATTCTCAACTCGTGGTGAACCAAGTCATGAAAGACTAGACATGCCTCGACAACACAATGGCAACATACTGTCAGGAGGTCTGGAAGCTAGAAAACAAGTTCGACGGGCTGGAGATAACACACGTCGTACGTGTCGATGTTTTACACTGGCAATATGATTATAGAGCTACTCGGCAAGGGGAAACTCGGTGGATTGCAAAGGAACAAGGAGTGGTTTATACTGGTTCAGGCCCTCGATGTGAGGTAATACCCTACGTCCAGTTGTGGTGTTATTCCTTTGAGGATTTGTGTCTGCTTCTATGAGCTCGTGCCCTCAGGGGGCGCCCTGCCTCCCCTTATATACTGGGGGACAGGGGTATAAGGTAGGAGTCCCAGCCGGATACGGCCAAGGAATCTCCTCTCAGATATATAATCTACCCGACTAGGACTGTATATTCTTTATTATACAAGTTAAAGTCTGCCGAGTGCTACTATATCTCTAATTACAAGTCTCAGTCCATCCTCTATTCGAATGGCCCATATGCTTGTCATGAGGTACTCGGGGCCCATGGCCTCCACAGTAGCCCTTGAGACCTTCATAGTTGAGTCACAGCTGATGCCGAGTGCTCATCCTCCATGGTGAAGATTGCCCAAGTGCATTGCTCCCGAGTACTCTTTGTCAGAGCGCTTCTTCTTCCCAAGTCCTGCTTCATGTCAGCTGGCAGCGAAGCTATGAAGGGCTTCATGTAGATGTATGAATAGTGTGCGCTGAATAGGCGCACCTATTAGGTGTAGCCCCCGACTTTGTACTTAATTGTGAAGACAATTAAACATAAAGTCAAAGACCTTTAACCTTGTAGTCTTTCCCGAGTAGTATACTACTGGTATATGAGACTCTTCGGTATCATGTCAACTGGAATATGATTTATAGTCTTGCCGAGTAGCATGCCACTTGTATATGGGACTCTTCAGCTTCATGTCAGCCGGAAAGGGGGTTTATAGTCTTTCCCAAGTGGTGTCCCACTCGGAAGTTAGACTCCTCAGCGTCATGTCTGCTGGAAAAAAGGTTTACAGTCTCTCCCGAGTAGTGCACTACTCGAAAGTTAGACTCTTCAGTGTCATGTCGGCTGGAATAATGTTGCTCATGGCAACTGTTGGCCAAGCATGTAGGCTGAGTACCACTTTATGCAGTTAAATCCATTGCGTTGTCAGGTGTACTCGAGAAAGATACCTGCATCCCCAATTTTAATGAAGACCAGCTTGTGATCCTTATAAGGATATATCCTTGGTACCTGGTGGATAAGACAGATACCTAAACACATGTGTTTAGCAATTAGGCCTTCATGAAGCATATCTGTTTACCTCATCGGTTCCTGTTAGTAGCATTAGCACTGCGATTTTGATCCAGCCAACAAGCGGCCCATATTGAGCGTGCTACTGTAGAAACTCATATCTTGGTGCCCAATACCGACTTTGCGAGCCCAAGCCCACGAATCGGAAACTGCTCTATAAAAGGCGGGGAGAGAGAGAAAAGATTCCTTCATCTTCTCTAATCCACCAATCATTTCGTCGTCCACTTCCGCGCCGAAATTTCGCCTCCCGCTATGCTAGGGTTCGCTATTGCTCACACTTCCCCACCAGAACTCGGGCGATTCCACTCTTCCTTGTCCATTCCAAACCTCCAGCAGCATTTCCCCCAAATCTCCTCAACCCCAACCATGCTGAGGGCGTCGGATTCCGTGGATGCGTCGGATGATGTCTGGCCGACTTCGGATAGTGGGTCGGTAAAGTTGAAGCTTCTGGAGACACAGCTGAAGTTGCAGAGCCAGGAGATCATCCACTGGCGTCCAGCTGATGGCGAATCGGTTCCGGAGCCCCGGGAGGGTGAGACTGTTGTTTTCGCCTCTTTCTTCCACCAAGGTCTTTCTCTTCCATCTTCCGAGTTCTTCCGCCAACTCCTTTCTTTTTATGAGCTCGAGTTGGTGAATTTGAATCCCAACTCGATTCTTCAAATCTCCATTTTCATGACTCTTTGTGAATGCTTCTTGGGTGTGGAACCCCATCTGAATCTTTTCAGGTATTTGTTCCATATCAAGCCCCAACCCTCCAAAAATAAAATCCAAGTGATTGGGGGGCTGGTGTCCAACTTAGGAAAGAGATGAAGAAGATCTATTTAGATATTCCTTTGAAATCTTCTCTCAAAGGCTGGCATAAGGAATGGTTTTACTGTTCTGATCTGGAGCCATGCCTTCCCCCTTTTATGGGTTTGCCCCCGGTGATTATCGCCAAGTGGTCATCTCTGCCCACCTCTGAAGAATTGGGGCAGGTTAACACTCTAGTCGGCCGGATTAGCAAGCTGAAGAAAGCCGGGTTGTCTGGTCCCTAGGTGGCCAAGCGCTTCTTGACTCGGTGCATCTGGCCGCTGAAGCTGAGGTTCCACTTCGGCTGGGAATACAAGGGCAAAGGCGATCCCAGCCGGGAATATGCTGACCTGGTGGGAAGCACAAGGTGACCGACATCTTGTTTGGTTTCTTTGCCAGTGGGGTGATCGAGACTGAAGACACAGATCAGTCCGTAGCAGCTTACAGCAAGAACAGGCCGTGCCCGAAGGTAACCTTTGCTGATGTTATCTTGTAGTTCATCTGTGGTGAATGCTTACAGATATGTGCCCAGATTGGCTCCACAATGTATAACTTGTATTGTTGAACTGCTTGCAGTCATGTGAGGAGTTCGATGACGACTCCCAAAAATTGTCAGCCTGGAAATCGAAGAAGAGCCCGAGAAGTCCTTTTGCTACCCAACCCGACTCCAAGAGAGCGGGGAAGAGACCTGTTGTAGATCAGGGCAAGAAGACGGCTATGAGGCCGAGTGTCACTATCGGGAGTCTAAAGATAAAGGACATCGCCGATGCAGCGCCTAGGCCATTGAGTCCCAGACTAGGACCCGTGCAGTCGAGCTCAACATCATCGAGCCCAACTAGAGTGCCACTGAGTACAAGGTTAACTCCAGCGCCGCTAAGCTCAGCAACATTGAGCCCAAGGATGGCGCCGCCGAGTACCCGGGCACCCCAGCCAGCCGCACTAGGAGTGGGGCCAACCAGGATAAAAGTGCCGTAGCCGACTGCCACGCCGACTGGCCCAACAACCTGTCGCAGCCCGCCGCTAGGATCTGGATCACCCGGGTAGAAGCTTAAGTTCTCCAAGAGGTAAGTTGCTCTGGATCTTCTGAAAATCTTGTTTGTCATGGTAGTGTCTTGAAGTTTGACTCGTTACGCAGGAAGCGGGCTGACATTGATCTCAAGGAGACCACTCTAGCCACACCTGTTGTGGAGCCAGCCCCAGCCAAGGCAGCGCCAGCGAGCACGCCTGCTGAGCCGGCGACGGTCCTAGTTGCAGAAACTGAGACGGTCCCGACTGCAGGGCCACCGACACTACCGACCAAGGGGTGGCTGTTGAAGCTGCTGCTCCAGCCCCTGAGCCGGCCCCCGAGGCCTCGAAGGCTGCCGAGTTGGGGGACAGGACCCCGTCACTGTCCTTCTCCCCATCATCGTCGTCGTTGTCAGCACTATCATCTCCTTCCCAGGCTCGAAGCTCCTCCCTGCAAGTTCCCGCGGAAATCCGGCTGGACGGCGCCCGACGGAACCGCGAGGAGTTACAAGCATGATGAGGTTGTGGCGGAAAAGGAGCGTGAAGACTTGCTTTGTGCCACAATCGTCGCGTCCCAGGGGATTCAGGTATGATTTCCGTTGTATTGGAATCTTGGTAGTCTTCCTCGTACGAGTGTTCAGACGTTTGACTCTTCTTTAGCTTGTTTCTTCCCAAGCAGAAGCTTGTTGATCGCTCGGAGAAGATGCACGAGGTGGTGACCCGGGTTGCCCCCCAGCTCCAAGAATTGGACCAGCTCCGGTCCCTAAAGACCGTATTGGAAGAGCGCCATCAAGGGAGGGAGACTTGGCTGAAGGACGCCGTCACCCAGCTCAGGAACAAGAATTGGGACCAAGCCAAGAAGATGAGAGGTAAGCCTCCAGAATACTTCTTCCTAACCAAATCCTTAGTATATTTCTCCAACTGTGTTGTTCCCGACTGCCCAGTTGTGTCTTGACTGCAACGTTGAGTTCTTGACTAATCTGTCGTGCAGCCCTCGAAGCCGAGTTGAAGACCTGAACAGAGGGAGAAACCAGCTGAAGGAGGCCGAGAGAGCTAGGGTCGGGCTTGAAAAAGACAAAGCCGACCTGACAAGGGCCAATGCCGAGCTTGAGCAAGAGAAGGCCGAGTTGAAGAAGGCCAACGCCAAGCTCGAGAAGGAAAAAGTTGAACTGGAGAAGGCCATAGCCAAGTGGGAGGCCGACTACAAAAGTAAGTCTCCGCCCTAACATTGATCTTAACCAATCCATTAATTACCCCATCTGCAGTTTTGCCTGACAAGTTTGCTTGTCGGTGAACTCGGGTAGCTGCTAGAGCCAATTCCCAAATCCATTTTCAGGCTTTCGCAGAGGAGATAAGGGTTGTCAAGGAGTCACAGGAGACCCTTGCCGAGTCCGTGAAAGGGCTCCTTGATATCATGGATCCTCGCCACGTGGGAACCAGCTCCAACACGATCTTCCAAGTGGAGGCGCGCCTTAAGGATGCACCGAGTGCCCTAAAGAGGTACTCGGATGAGCATGTTGTTGCCGGCATGGCCCAGACCCTGGCGATGACCATGTCTATCTACCCAAGGGCAGATATTGAAGCCATCGGGGAGGGGTTTGCCGAGGAGATGACACCCGAGGAGGCGCTGGAGCTGATAGCCAAGGCGAGGCCGACTGTAGAGACGATCACCCGAGACCTGGGTATGTAAAAACAGTCTACCATGCAGTCAGTCTGTATAAACTTTTGTAAAAATATGTGTAAATATATGTGCAATGCCACCAAGCTCTGAATTATTACTCAATTGTCATTAGCTTTACCCGACTATGCAGTCTACGCCGAGTTAGTCTATAGGAACTTAATAAAATCGTTCACCGCAAAGAGCTGTACTCAGGCAAACGTGACAAAGTCATAGTAAAACTTCATAACTTAAGTAAAATAGGCTCGTATGTTATTGACAAAGCACATATAATACATGCAGCCCCCGACTCACTACTCGGTTGATACAAGTGACGTAGTGAGTTAGAGAGAATCTGTACACGAGAAATTATAAAACTTAGGTATAGAAAGGAAATAGTTGTTCTATATTCCATGAGTTGCTGATGAGGGCACCGTCTTCGGTCTTCAGTCGGTCGGCACCTAGCCGCGTGGCCTCGGCTATAATGAACGGCCCTTCCCAGATTGGGGATAGTTTGTGCCTGTCTTTGGTGGTTCATATTTTTCTCAAGACGAGATCTTCGACCAAAAAGGCGCGGCCACGGACATTGCGATTGTGGTAGCGACGCAGGCCTTGAAGATACCTTGCCGATTGGATTGTTGCGATATCCCTCGCTTCTTCCAACTGATCTAATTCGACCAATCGAGCGTTGTTTACGATGTCTTCTGAGTATGTCCGAACTCGTGGAGAGCTGAACTCTAACTCGGTTGGTAGCACAGCCTCAGCACCGTATACCAGAAAGAAAGGGGATTGCCCTGTTGCCCGACTAACCGTGGTTCTGAGAGACCAGAGAACGGATGGGAGTTCTTGTACCCACCGGCCCGCATATGGTTGTAGTTGGTCGAATATCCTGGCCTTGATACCTTGTAGGACCATACCATTGGCACGTTCAACCTGCCTGTTGCTCCGCGGGTGTGCCACAGATGCGTAGCAGATCTTGATGCTGAAATCATCACATAAATCTTGAAATATGCTACCTGTGAATTGAGTACCGTTGTCGGTAATGATGCGGTTAGGGACCCCGAATCGGTATAATATACTCATGATGAAGTCCTTGGCTCGTGCCGCTATTATGGTTGCAACGGGTTTAGCCTCAATCCACTTGGTGAATTTATCCACTGCGACGAACAAGTGTGTGAACCCTCCTGGCGCTTTCTTGAAAGGCCTGACCATGTCAAGCCCCCATACTGCAAAGGGCCAAGAGATTGGGATTGTTTGGAGTTCTTGGGCTGGGAGATTGGTTTGTCTTGCGTAGAACTGGCAACCCTCGCATTTGCGAACAATGTATTTGGCATCTGTTACTGCTGTTGGCCAGAAAAATCCCTGCTGGTAAGCGTTTCCGACTAACGTCCTGGATGCGGCATGGTTGCCACATATGCCTGAGTGGATTGACTGTAGAATCTACTTGCCCTCCTCGGTGGTGACACATCGCATGAGGACACCGGATGCACTTCTTCGGTACAGGTCTTCTCCGATGACTAGGAAACTCTTGCTTCGACATTTGATTTGTTCGGCTTAGCTGCGATCTTCAAGGAGTTCATCATCCAGGAGGAATTTGAGAATAGGAGTCCGCCAATCTTAACATATGTGCAACACCTCATCTATCGCCGGGGTAGGTTTGCCTCCCTACTGCTCCGGCACTGGTTTCTTCTTGACTGATGGCTCCATAAGTTGCTTGACAAAGATCCCTGTCGAGACCGCTTCTCGCTTGGATCCTATATTTGCGAATTCATCTGCAGCATCATTGTATTGTCGTAGGACATGTGTTATGTCCAGCTCGTCGAACTTGTTCTCCAGCTTGCGGACCTCCTGATAGTATGCCACCATGGTGTCGTTGAGACATGTCCAGACTTTCATAACTTGGTTTACCATGAGTTGAGAGTCTCCGAATGCCAAGTGATATAGCGATGCGGAGCCCGTGGATGAGTGCCTCGTACTCGGTGACGTTGTGGGAAGCCGGGAAGTGGATTTATAGAACATACTTGAGTTTTTCGCCGGTGGGGGACGTTAGTACGACGCCGGCCCCGGCGCCGCCGATCCGTAGAGAACCGTTGAAGTACATTGTCCAATACTCTATCTTCGCTGTTGATGTAGGCAATTGAACTTCTGTCCACTCGACCACGAAGTCGGCTAGAGCTTGTGATTTGATAGCTGTCCGTGGCTAGAAGGTGATGTCGAACGCCATCAACTCGAGCGCCCATTTAGCGATTCGGCCGGTGGCCTTGCAGTTATGTAGGATGTCCCCGAGTGGATACGATGTGACCATCGTGACTTGATGTGCTTAGAAATAGTGCACCAGCTTCCGGACAGTGATGAATAGGCTATAGAGCAGCTTCTAGACCTGCGGATATCTCATCTTTGAGTCGGCAAGTACCTTGCTGACGAAATGGACTGGCCGTTGGACTTTTTGGATGTGACCCAGTTCGGATCGTTCGACCACCAACACCGTGCTGACTACCTAAGTAGTTGCCGCTAGATATAGAATTAGCGGTTCTTGGGATTAGCGCGTCTTCCTATTTGGGGTCGAGTCCGGTCCTGACTAGAGCAGTTTTGGAGGGGTCGGAAGGGTCCAGGGGATCTTCTTCGTGTCAGAGTCTGCTGAAATTCCTGACTTCATTGCTTTTTTGGCCAGAACTTGGCCATCCTCGACTTCGGTTGTGATAGCTTGCCGAATGCTGTTGCACCCGACTACTGCTTTTGTGATTGAGCCAACTTGCAGCTCTCCTTGTCGCAGGTGAAGGCTTGCTTGACGTCGCTGCGGAGGGAGAGGACTCCTGTTGGCCCGGGCATTTTGAGCACCATGTAGGTATAGTGCGGCACCGCCATGAATTTGGCAAGCGCCGGTCATCTGAGTATCGCGTGATACGCAGTCTCGAAGTCGGCGACCTCGAAGTAGATGTTTTCTGTGCGGAAGTTGTCCCACGTGCCGAAGGTGACCGGCAAAGTTATCTGCCCGAGTGGTGTTGAAGACAGGCCGGGAATTATCCTATGGAAGGGCGCCGTACTCGGTCGTAGATCTGAACAAGGAATCTTCATCTCATCCAAGGTCTTGGCGAAGTGGATATTGAGTGCGCTGCCTCCGTCTATGAGAATCTTCTTCAACTTGATATTCTTGACGACCGGGTCTAGGGTGAGTGGGTAGCATCCCGGGTGTGAAACCCGATCTGGATGATCTGCACGGGTGAACGTGATGGACGTCTCTAACCAGCACAAATACTGGGGGGTGTCTGCTGTAGAGATTATGTTGATGTCACGTACCGTTAGCTTCTGCTTCCGTTTGGACTCAAACGCAGACGTCCCTCCGAAGATGTGGTTGAGCTCGGCCTGGGGATCTTGAAAATCATCGGCCGGGTCATGATCTAGCTTGTCTTTGCTCTTGTCGGTGCCAGATGATGAAGCCTGCTCAGAGGCAAACTTTTTGAGCATGAAGCAATCTTTGGCCGCGTGCTTGCCTTTGGGGTGGAACGGGCATGGCCTGTTCATGACTTTCTGGTAGTCGTTGTTCCGTTGGGGCCGCAACTGAGTTCTCTCCATGTTGGCCACCTCGTTGTCCAAGTTCCGCTTGCGGTTGCTAGACTTGTTCTGTGATGGCTCGTTGTCGGCTTTCGCCTTCTAGTCCTTCTGTCGGGACTCCTTCTCGTCGAGGGCCTCTGCGACCACTTCGGCCGAGTCAGCGTATTTGTTTGCCATATCGAAGAGAGCCCGGACAGTGGCTGGAGGCTTCCGAGTGAACTTCGCGATGAACGGGGCGTCCTTTACTCCCTTGCGGAAGGTGGCGATGATGGCCTCGTCCTTGATCATTGGGATCTGATTGCGCTTCTCAGAGAACCTCTTGATAAAGTCGCGTAGAGACTCATGCTTCTTCCGGTGCAGTTGATATAGATCGTGCTCAGAAGACAGCCTCTCGTAGGTCCCTTGAAAGTTAGCGATGAACCGCTCCCTGAGTTCACCCCAGGAATCGATCGACCACCTCAGGAGCCCTGTTAGCCATGTCCTCGCTGAGTCAGCCAGGGCGACCGGGAGGTAGTTAGCCATGGCTTTATGGTCACCTCCAGCAGCTCGGATTGCCGGGTGTATACGGTGAGCCATGACTCGGGGTTGGTTTTTCCGTTGTATTTCTCGATCCCCGTAGGCTTGAAGCCCGACGACCAGTCGACGTCCTGTAGCTCATGGGTGAAAGCTGGAATGCCTTCATCTTCATGAGGGCTCTGGCTCCAACTGCGGCGGTTAAACCGCTCGTGGTGAAGGCCAAAACGCTCATGCTCGTCCTCCATTCGGTGGCGCTCATTTTCTTCGCGTTCGCGGCGCCGAGCGTTGATGTTGTGGTGAAGGTCGCGTTGTAGTCGGACTCGGAGGTCTTGGTTGAACTGGCAGTCATTCTAGTGACGCCGCCGATTGTTGTTATTGGTATTGCCGAGTGATGTTTGCCGCGACTCTTCGTGTGGTTGACTTGAGCTAGCCGCCCGGTGTCGCGCTGATGTAGATGAGCCTGCTACCGGAGAACCCGACCGGTTAGTCGAAACAAGTGTGTCGCCCAACTGCTGTTGCTACTGACAAGCAGCAGCTGTAATCATTGCCTTGATCCTGGTGATAGTCGGGGTGGCCTGGTGATCAGGCCCAAGCTGGAGTGTATCTAGTAGAGTTGCAGTGGCCACGACGTTCTGTTGTGGCATGACGAAGACGTCGTGGTCGCCGACTTTGGTCTGGAGGATGTGTTGCTGAGCGGCTCGCCCGGCCTTGCGTAGCTCGTCGTTGCAAGCCTCGCGGTCGGCTTCCTCTTGTTGCTGTAGTCGGCGCGCCTCTTGCTTCTCCTCTTGTAGTCAGCGTACCTCTGGTGGAGGGGTTGAAGCCATGAAGACCTCGCGGGGCAGAAGGAAACTCGCCGGACTGGAGTCCGAACTGGTGTTCGAACCATTGTCCGACCTGGAGTCGGAGTCCAAGTAGTTCATCGGAGTAAGAACGACTCCGACCTCCCTAGATCCAATTTGGAGCGGCTCTAAGCCATGTCCAAACTGAACCGTGGGGGATCGGGTCAGCTGCATGAAGCGTAGATCTGCGGCATCGCCGAATCTGCATGGGAAATTGATGATCTCTCCCCTCCTAGCCCAACCCGGGCTAGCTCAAGGCCTAGCGCGAGTCGGACGCCGAAGGAGAGAGTTGTCCCATGGCTCGGCGAAGTAGAAGATTGCTGTGTCAGATTGATGATGCTTGTTGTAGTGTCTTGTGGGCCGACTGGCGCGGAGTCGGCTGGTTCCTCAGCCAGTTAGATTGGATTTACATTGGCCAAGGTGAGATTGCCGATCTGGTCGGCGACGAAGTCGAGGCTTCCGAAAGTTATTGTGTCTCTGGGGGAGAATTTGTTGCCGTCGACTCCTGTTGTTGGATTCATCGAGGTTGTAGATGAAAAACTCGCCGAACCCCTACCTGGCGTGCCAACTGTCGATGTTTTACATCGGCAATATGATTATAGGGCTACTCAGTAAGGGGAAACTCGGTGGATTGCAAAGGAACAAGGAGAGATTTATATTGGTTCAGGCCCTCGATGTGAGGTAATACCCTACGTCCAATTGTGGTGTTATTCCTTTGAGGATTTGTGTCTGCTTCTATGAGCTCGTGCCCTTAGGGGGCGCCCTGCCTTCCCTTATATACTGGGGGACAGGGGTACAAGGTAGGAGTCCCAGCCGGATATGGCCAAGTGATCTCCTCTCAGAGATACAATCTACCTGACTAGGACTGTATATTCCTTATTATACAACGCAAAGTCTTCCGGGTGCTACTATATCTCTAATTACAAGTCTCGGCCCATCCTCTATCCGAATGGCCCATATGCTTGTGATGAGGTACCCAGGGCCCATGGCCTTCACACTACGACAATACAACGATACTGTAGATGAACTGGCCAACATGGGATCTAAGCGAGAAGCAATCCCGCCAGGGATCTTTGTCGAGCAACTCATGGAGCCATCAGTCAAGAAGAAACCAGTGCTAGAGCAGTCGGGAGACAAACCTACCCCGGCAACAGACGAGGTGCTGCACATATGTCAAGATTGGTGGATTCCTGTTCTCAAATTCCTCCTAGACAATGAACTCCCAGAAGATCGCAGTCAAGCTGAACAAGTCAAACGTCGAAGCAAGAGTTTCCTGGTCGTCGGAGAAGACCTGTACCGAAGAAGTGCATCCGGTGTTCTCATGCGGTGCGTCACCACCGAGGAGGGCAAGCAGATTCTGCAGTCAATCCACTCGGGCATATGTGGCAACCATGCCGCATCCAGGACGTTAGTCGGAAAGGCTTACCGATAGGGATTTTTCTAGCCAACAGCAGTAACAGATGCCAAGGACATTATTCGCAAATGCGAGGGTTGCCAGTTCTACGCAAGACAAACCACTCTCCCAGCCCAAGAACTCCAAACAATCCCAATCTCTTGGCCCTTTGCAGTATGGGGGCTTGACATGGTCGGGCCCTTCAAGAAAGAGCCAGGAGGGTTCACACACTTGTTCGTCGCAGTGGATAAATTCACCAAGTGGATTGAGACCAAACCCGTTGCAACCATAACAGCGGCATGAGCAAAGGACTTCATCATGAGTATATTATACCGATTCGAGGTCCCCAACCGCATCATCACCGACAACGGTACTCAGTTCACCGGTGGCATGTTTCAAGATTTCTGTGATGACTTCGGCATCAAGATCTGCTATGCATCTGTGGCACACCTGCGGAGCAATGGGCAGGTCAAACGAGCCAATGGTATGGTCTTACAAGGTATCAAGGCTAGGATATTTGACCGACTACAACCATATGCAAGCCGGTGGGTACAAGAACTCCCATCAATACTATGGTCCCTAAGAACCACGGTTAGTTGGGCAACTGGGCAATCCCCTTTCTTTCTGGTCTATGGTGCTGAGGCTGTGCTACCAACCGAGTTAGAGTTCGGCTCTCCACGAGTTCGGGCTTACTCAGAAGACATCTCCAACAATACCCGATTGGTCGAACTAGATCAGTTGGAAGAAGCGAGGGATATCGCAACAATCCAGTCGGCAAGGTATCTTCAAGGCCTGCGTTGTTATCACAATCGCAATGTCCATGGCCGCGCCTTTTTGGTCGGAGATCTCATCTTGAGAAAAATACAAACCACCAAAGACAGGCATAAACTATCTCCAATCTGGGAAGGGCCGTTCATTATCGCTGAGGTTACTCGGCCAGGCGCCTACCGACTGAAGACCGAAGACAATGCCTGTGGGCACCCCGGAAGTGCATTATGGAGAGTAATTATTATGATAATACGAAATATCTAGATGGATGGGGTCTCGAATAAAAAACGAATAAATGCGGTAACCATCCATTCTCATCGCAGCCTTGCCATAATCTTTACCTACTCACAATACAAATCCAACGCGCCGAATTCAGAAATAAAGAGATATTTGGAGAGTTGATTCACCAGTCCCAAATGGCGAAGTGTGCCCGTCGAACCACACGAAGGTGGCGACCAAACACGATACACACTTCTGGGGACATGGTCTACGGTTGAACCAACATCCATGCATCTCATCATTTCTAAATTCATACTCATGTTCAGCTAGTCCCCAGGAAAACGACTAACTTCACACTTTCATTGCATGCAATTGATAAACATCACAAGTACTCTAAATATGGATAAACGAGCAGCAGAGTTATATATATTACATAGAGGGCTCACACCCTAATTCATCACAAAGTAACCCAAAAGATAGCAGCGGAAAAATATAAACATAAAAGATAAAACCAGTGGTGCCAAACCAAACCACAGGGCAACTGACTGGGGATAGAGCATAACTTCAACTACACATTATCCTTGCCACCCTCGGCGGGATAATAGTAGACCACATCAATGTCGTCGATATCCTCACCTAAAAGATATGCAGCGTGAGTACAACAAGTACTCAGCTAGACTTGTACAATAATAATAATAATACAAAGGAGTAATGCTAGTCTCTACATCAAGGAGTATCGTTAGGTTGATCTGATTTTGCATAAAGCTGATTTTATTGAGCAAGTAATACATTTAAAACATAAGCATTTGTGAAATAGCTCAATCTGAAAATTTAGGACAGCAAGCTTATAGATATAAAATGGAAGTAGAAATGAGCACAATCCCATGCTCTAACATCAACAATGGGCCAGCATTGCCCAAATAATTATGCTACACAAGCATACCATCTTTCGTGGCTAAAACCAAGCCATATTTAACATCAAAGCCTTTTATATAAATCCATCCATCCATGACTATCCTAAGTCATGGTATAACAACATAATCCCATAACCACATATCCCAAGTTGGATGCTAACATGAGTGAGGAACACATCAATCGGTCGTCCGTATTCGTGGACACGGCTATTCGAATAGTTCTTACTCTGATCAGAGGTGTACATCTTTACCCACACGATGTGATAGGAGCCAAAAAGCTACACTCTAGTTTGTTCCGTACCCGTCGGTACCCACACTCTACACATTGAGTGCAGACTAGAGGTCACAACAGAACCTTTTGCACACTTAGCCCCAACCACCTAAACCACGTCTGGGCCCCCAACGACTCACGTGCGTGCGTGGTAACTAAGGCGGGCTCACCGTCGTGGGACGCACCTCCGGCCAGAACTAGACACGCACAAGGCCCTCCAAGGACTCACCGTCCTCACGACTGATGGACGGGCGTAGATGGTCGCAGCCTCCCGTGCTACTGAGTTAAGCCATCCCATTCCCGGTGTGTGGAAGTACGTAGGGTGCTTGAATAGACGTCAACATGTTCGGTCCTTAACGACCCAGACAGAGCTACGTGCATCGGGGAAACACCATCCCGTCATCGCCCTATCATCTGTCTGTTGACGCCAAAAATCATCGGGATCTGGTTCGGCGTCGGGTTGACACGCGAAGGCCTGGGAGATTTGCTTTACTCCAGTGCAGGTCCTAAAATCTTGAGGTTCGTAGGCGTGCCAGTCAATTTGACCCGATAATTGACAAAGAAATAAAAATCCAATTGGCCGATAAGGATCCTGCTAGCTGATTGACAATAGCTTCTGTACTGATGTCCCTTGAGCCGATTGCCTATGCCCGGGCCTTCACCTGTGCCCGTGCCCGGGTCCTCATCCGTGCTCGTGCCCGGGTCCTCGTCCGTGTTCGACTACCACTAGCACTTGTATATTGGATCGGCTGGTAGACCGATGATAGGACCGTATCCGAGCCCCAGCTGTCCGCGCCCGGGTCTCGTGCCCGTGTCCTTGTGCCCGGGTCCTCGTTTCCGGGTCCTCGCTCGAGCTCGGCTACCAACAGCAATTGCACATCGGCTATCGGCCGATATGGACCGATATAGGTTCCTCGTAGCCGATGGCCGATGGCACCTGTGTATCGGCTAGGAAACCGATAACGCTATAGATAAATGGATAAGCCGTCAATATAACATGTGCATCGGCTAGAAGCCGATGATAAAATAGATAGGCAGAATAGTGAACTAGCCGACTGCCAAGGAAACACATGTGCATTGGCTAGAGAACCGATGATAATATAGATGACCAAAATAGTAAAGATAATACAGTCGGCTTTATTAAAAGATAACCTATCGGCTAAGCACTCCGATAGAACATCGCATACACACCGATTGGCTCGACAAGGATAAATCTATTATTATCGATTCTAGTTAGTTTCAAACCTAACTGATGCAGCACAGATCGATAATAGTAAAGGAACCTCAACAAACCGATAGATCTAATGCAACTGTGATATAATAAGATAACTTATCGGCTATACATTCCGATAAAACACTTGCGCAAAAACCATCAACCTAGTAGGAACGATTTATCGCTGGCAGTTCAGTAGGTCGGACCCAACCGATGCAGCACGAACTGATGATAAATCGCCCCCAGTAGACTGATAAGATCTACGCACGCGTGATGTGGTATACCTGATCGGCCTAAGAGGTCGGACCGAACCGATGCAGCCGTAGACAGGGCAGATACACCTGGGTAAGGGGTGACGAGTCTTACCCTCTCGCAGGAGTTCGGACCTAACTGATGCAGCCCCGCTCGAGAAGCAAGAACCCATCGAAAGGGTGGCGATGCGCCGAAGTTTATTGATCTGTGTGGATAGATTACAAGGTCCCCGGGCATACGTATATATACCCTGAGTTACAAGAGTCCTTATAGGACACGGTACATACTTTCCTATCTATAAATGGAAAACTAACAAGCCCTGATCGGATACGAGATCAGGTTTCCTAACAATTATCAAAACTACCTAATTAATAGATAAGATAATTTACTGCCATACTGTGGTCTTCACGGTCTCTTCCCAAACTCGGTCTCTTCTGGATCAATCTTCACCGGTTATCTGTGATTTTCTCTTAACCGAATCTGCTAAAGACCCGTGCCAAATTTTGGCGTTAACACTGTCCAAGGCAAACATATTCTTAATTATAAATCAAAAGTTATTCTTTTCAGATTTTAACCCATCCATTCGGATTAAACTAGTTTTGAACCGATAGCTCCATCTATCGGATTTTTCTAGGTCTAGAAATAAGCATGGCTAAGCATTCGATAAAATAAAAGCATCCCAAAGTCCTTAACTAGGCGTGACAAGGTATAAATATGGAATCAACAACCAAGGAATGGAAATGCATACAATTGGATAATCTTGACTCTACCCGTTTTTCCCATTTTAAATAGACCGTAACATGCATATAGATATTGCTTTCACAAACAAATCAATTTATTGAAAATATGGGTTCAATATGATTAGATGCTTGCATAGATGCTTGCCTTGCTGCAGAGAAGGTTCACATTCAAATTCTGGTTCTTGCTCCACGTACTCCGAATTGTCTGAATCTACCGATAAAAGACGAATATGCAAATAAGAATCAATTAAATATGCCTATGCAAAAATGATCAATAAAAGCTGAGATAAAAACAGTAGGTAGGGCATGTCTTAACAGGATTTTAGGAGAAAGAACCAAGTCATTTGCATCCCTGGATTGGGAGATACAAAAATAACAAGGTAGAAGGGCTGAAAATGGCAGTTTTGTAATTATTTATATTGTAACCTTGAGTTATTATATTTGACTGACATTTTCTATTAAGATTTCAAGAAGGCATGTATTTTTATATAAAGGAGCATAGCCTACTGGTTCCAACAAAACTTGGTTCACTAAAATTTGATTTAAAATGATTTAGTTGTGAATTTTACATGTTTACCAAAAAGAGGGGTTAGAAATTACTTAGGTCTATTTTGGGAGGTAGTTTTGTCAAAAAAAATTTATCCACAGCAAAGGATACAATTTTCTGAGTTAAACAAAAGTGGTTTCATATTTTTAGCAGTTAGGATTAATTTTCTAGAAATTTATAAACTTCTAGGTTATAAAGAGGTGTATAAACGGTATTTTCATTTTTAGAGAAAAATCCTACACAGAAGTCCTCACTTTTTATTTTATAACATTAAAGAGAACATTTTTATGAATCCAAGGAAATTTGGTTCACCTCAAAAGGAGTTATAATGGATTCTATAGAAATAATCCAAGTTTCTAGGCACAAAATAAGTTATCATAGCTTCATATTATTTTATAGATATTTTCTATACAGAAGTGGTCATATTTTATTTCACAATATTGAAATTTACAAATTTACAGAACTAACAAAATTGGTTTCACTCAAAAAGGAGTTAAAATGGCAAAGTTATGGATTTACAAAGTTTAACTATTTTTCTGTTGGAAAAATATTTCCCTTAATCACTTTTCTAATTCTTCTTCTTTTCTTATTTCCCTTCCAGCCTGGGCCCACTTGTCTGCAGCACAGAACAGAGGAGGCCGAGGACTGGCTTGCCGCTGGCTCTGTTCGCCGGCGCCGGCGGCGAACGGCGGCTCAGATGACAGTGTGGCCAAAAGAAGAAAGGAAGAAGAAGACTAGGCAAACACATCGGTGCAAGTGTGGTGGTTGGCGGTGAACTGTAGCTTGCCGGCGACGAGGATAAGCGGCGACTATATTCGGGTTGGCGAGGCCAATAGAGCTACGGCTCGATTCAAAGCAAACTAACACATGCATAGGCGTCCACTTGGTACTAGGTGGCTCACCGAAGGTCTTGCTGAGGCTGACCGTCCTTGGACGTCGGCGGTGACAGAGAAAATGGCTCGGCGGCGGCGGAAATCTTCTGGACGACAGCGTTGGCTCGACTCGGTCCAGGAGCTGGCAACCCAAGGAAAGAATGAGGTTGCTGGGACCCTAGGGGTGCTTCCAGAGTGAGGAATCGGAAAGAGGCTCACCGGGAGCGAGGAATCAACGACGGCGGCTTAGATCGGCGCCGGGGAAGATGACAGTGGATCTCGAGCTTCAGGGTACCGCAGCTCGATTCCTTCTGTTGGCGGTCTTCTGGAGGCAAGGTGACAATGTTGGTGCAAGGGCTTGGCCGGCGATGTACTGGATCGGCCAGAACGGTGATGGAGTCATGGCGGCGGCGCTGTAGGGTAGAGACAGAGCACGGCGGCACCACGGCGACTTCGGCCAGCGATCCTGGGGCAACCAAGTATAAAAATGGAACGATCAGAAGGTTTAGATCACGTTCCTGAGGCTTAGAAAGGATGGAGCTCACCGGATCTAACTTGGGCTCAACCGAACACCTTCGGTAGAGGAGAAGATGGGCTTGCCGGTGGTGATCCTTGAGGTCTCCGTCGGTTTTCTCGGTGGGAACGTGAAGAGGTGGAGGAGGAGACTCGGCTAGCGTGTTTTGAGGTGAAAATGTCGAGGTTTCCCAGAGGTGTGCTTAACTTTGTGTCTCTGTGTGCTGTGAGGGAGAAGAAGAACAGGGTGCTGACATGTTGGCTCATGCAAGTGCTAAGCTGCTCCATTCCATAGTGTCCAGGGTGGGTCCCACATGTAAGGTAACACTTTTCTACACATATTTGGCTAGATTTAGCTATGACTTGTGGGCCCTTGTAGTGAAAACCTATGGAGAGGAGAGAGGTGTGGGTAGCAATCTTGGTGAAACACACTGTCCCATGCTGTGGTAAGGCTGACAAGTGGGCCAGGGTCCTGTGGGTCCCACTGGTCAGTGACTTGAGAGAGGAGAAAACTCTAGAGACTAAGTCTGGAAAAGTGTACTAGATAGCTGTCCTGCATCTGTGATCTCAGTAGGTTACCAAGGGGTATAATTCATGGAAAAATTATTGGAGGTAGAGAAAGATGTGTTTAACCTGCTGACCAAATTTCAGGGTTAGAAGTGGTCTGGTTCATCTTTGGTGAAATCGCAAAGTAGGCATGCTGGTCCAGTTTTTCTGCAGTGCAATTTATGTCCCTAGGGCTTTGCTCTTATTATTTTATGTGATTTCTTTGGGAATTAAATTAATCCAAAATTACTGATGGTAGGGTTCATGTTGGTACACACTTTGGCAAAAGGGCTCTGTCTAATTAATCTTCATTTTTATTTGGTGAATTTCAGAAGCATACCTATTTATTTTTAGCTAACTCCCTAGTCTAGCTGATTTTAGGGATTTTATTGGGGTACTTACTGAAGTGATAAAATCATGTAAAATTTACAATGGATTAATTATGTGGGATAGTGTTTACAGGAATTTTTCCATGATTTTATGTTTGACCAATCATTTTTAGAAATTCCTTAGGCTATACAAATGCATATGCATCCTATTATGAAAGTGCACTTTAAGATCCAAAAACAATTCAAAAGAAAGCCTGCACATGAAATGGTACTTAATTTATTTATCTCTATATTTTTATGTCAAACTTTTATCTATACATATTTAGTCATATTACATTTTCTGTTTCTTGTAAATTATCTCCTGAAATTAAATCTAGGGCTCTGACAGTGCCCTTGTCAGCAACTCATGGAATATAGAACAGCAACGTCCTTTCTATACCTGAGTTTTATACTTTCCCATGTGTACAGTTTTTCTCTGACTCACTACGCCGCTTGTTTTAACCGAGTAGTGAGTCGGGGGCTGCATGTATTATATGTGCTTTGTCAATAATATACAAGCTTGTTTTACTTAAGTTATGAAGTTTTACTACGACTTTATCACGTTTGCCCGAGTATAGCTCTCTGCGGTGAACGATTTTATTAAGTTCCTATAGACTAACTCGGCGTAGACTATATAGTCGGGTAAAGCTAATGACAACTGAGTAATACGTCAGAGCTTGGTGGCATTGCACATATATTTACACATTTTTTTCACAAAAGTTTATACGCACCGACTGCATGACGGACTGTTCTTACATACCCAGGTCCCGGGTGATAACCTCTGCACTCGGCCTCGCTTCAGCTATCAGCTTCAGTGCCTCCTCGGTTGTCGTCTCCTCGGCAAACCCTTCCCCGATGGCTTCAATATCTGCCCTGATAGATGGACTTGGTCATCACTAGGGTCTGGGCCATGCCGGCAACAACATGCTCATCTGAGTACCTCTTCAGGGCACTCGGTGCATCCTTAAGGCGCGCCTCCACTTGGAAGATCGTGCTGGAGCTAGTTCCCACATCGCGAGGATCCATGATGTCAAGGAGCCCTTTCACAGACTCGGCAAGGGATTCCCGTGACTCCTTGACAACCCTTATCTCCTCTGCGAAAGCCTGAAACTAGATTTGGGCATTGGCTCTAGCAGCTACTCGGGTTCACCGACAAGAAAACTTGTCTGGCAAAACTACAGATGGGGTAATTAATGGATTGGTTAAGATCAATGTCAGGGCGGAGACTTACTTTTGTAGTCGGCCTCCCAATTGGCTATGGTCTTCTCCAGTTCAACTTTTTCCTTCTCGAGCTTGGCATTGGCTTTCTTCAACTCGGCCTTCTCTTGTTCAAGCTCGACATTGGCCCTTGTTAGGTCGGCTTTGACTTTTTCAAGCCCGACCCTGGCTCTCTCGGCCTCCTTCAGCTGGATTTCTCCCTCTGTTCGGGTCTTCAGCTCGGCTTCAAGGGTTGCATGACAGATTAGTCAAGAACTCAACGTTGCAGTCAAGACACAACTAGGCAGTCGGGAACAACACAGCTGGAGAAATATACTAAGGATTTGGTCAGGAAGAAGTATTCTGGAGGCTTACCTCTCATCTTCTTGACTTGGTCCCAATTCTCGTTCCTGAGCTGAGTGACGGCGTCCTTCAGCTAAGTCTCCCTCCCTTGATGGCGCTCTTCCAATACGGTCTTTAGGGACCGGAGCTAGGGGGCAACCCGGGTCAGCACCTCGTGCATCTTCTCCGAGCGATCAACAAGCTTCTGCTTGGGGAGAAACAAGTCAAAGCAGAGTCAAACGTCTAAACACTCGTACGAGGAAGACTATCAAGATTCCAATTCAACGGAAATCATACATGAATCCCCTGGGACGCGGCGATTGTGGCACGAAGCAAGTCTTCACGCGCCTTTTCCGCCGCAACCTCATCATGCTTGTAACTCCTCGCAGCTCCATCCGGCGCCGTCCAGCGGAATGTCCACGGGAACTTGCGGGGAGGAGCTTCGAGCCTAGGGAGGTCCGGTCTGTCCGGAGGAGATGACAGTGACGACGACGATGACGACGACGGTGACAAGGATGGCGACGGGGTCTTGGCCCCCAACTCGACAGCCTCCGGGGCCTCGGGGGCCGGCTTAGGGGCTGGAGCAGCAGCTTCAACGGCCACCCCTTGGTCAACCGGTGTCGGCGGCCATGCAGTCGGGACCATCTCATTTTCTACAACTAGGACCATCGCCGGCTCAGCAGTTGTGCTTGCTGGCACTGGCTCGGCTGGGGCTGGCTCTACAACGGGAGTGGCCAGAGTGGTCTCCTTGAGATCAATATCGGCCCGCTTCCTGCGTAACGAGTCAAACTTCAAGACACTGCCATGACAAACAAGATTTTCAGAAGATCCAGAGCAACTTACCTCTTGCAGAACTTAAGCTTCTGCCCGGGTGATCCAGATCCGGCGGCGGGCTGCGACCGGCTGTCGGGCCAGTCGGCGTGGCAGTCAGTTGTGGCACTTTTATCTTGGTCAGCCCCACTCCTGGTGCGGCTGGCTAGGGTTCCCGGGTACTCAGCGGTGCCATCCTTGTGCTCAATGTTGCTAAGCTTAGCGGTGCCGGAGTTGACATTGTACTCGGTGGCACTCTGGTTGGGCTCGATGATGCTGAGCTTGACTGCACGGGTCCTGGTCTGGGACTCAATGGCCTGGGCGCTGCACCGGCGGTGTCCTTTATCTTCAGACTCCCGGAAGCGGCACTCGGCCTCATAGCTGTCTTCTTGCCCTGATCTACAATAGGTCTCTTCCCCACTCTCTTGGAGTCGGGCTGGGCAGAAGAAGGACTTCTTGGCCTCTTCTTCGATTTTCAGGCCGACAATTTTCGGAAGTCATCATCGAACTCCTCACATGACTGCAAGCAGTTCAACAATACAAGTTATACACTGTGGAGCCAATCTGGGCACATATCTGCAAGCATTCACCACAGATGAACTACAAGATAACATCAGCAAAGGTTACCTTTGGGCGCGGCCTGTTCTTGCTGTAAGCCGCTACGAACCGATCTGTGTCTTCAGTCTCGATCACTCCGCTGGCAAAGAAATCAAACAGGATGTTGGTCACCTTGTGCTTGCCCACCAAGTCAGCATATTCCCAGCTAGGATCGCCTTTGCCTTTGTAGTCCCAACCCAAGTGGCACCTCAGCTTCAGCGGCCTGATGCACCAAGTCAAGAAGAGCTTGGCCACCCAGGGACTAGACAACCCAGCTTTCTTCAGCTTGCTAATCCGGCTGACTAGAGTGTTAACCTGCCCCATTTCTTTAGAGGTGGGCAGAGATGACCACTTGGCGATAATCACCGGAGGCAAACCCATAAAAGGGAGAAGGCATGGCTCCAGATCGGAATAGTAAAACCGTTCCTTATGCCAGCCTTTGAGAGAAGATTTCAAAGGAATATCTAAATAGATCTTCTTCATCTCGTTCCTAAGTTGGACACCAGCCCCCCCAATCACTTGGATTTTATTTTTGAAGGGTTGGGGCTTGATATGGAACAAATATCTGAACAGATTCAGATGGGGTTCCACACCCAAGAAGCATTCACAAAGTGTCACGAAAATGGAGATTTCAAGAATTGAGTTGGGATTCAAATTCACCAACTCGAGCTCGTAAAAAGAAAGGAGCTAGCGGAAGAACTCGGAAGACGGAAGAGAAAGACCCCGGTGGAAGAAAGAGGCGAAAACGATGGTCTCACCCTCCCGGGGCTCCGGAACTGATTCACCCTCAGCTGGACGCCAGTGGATGATCTCCTGGCTCTGCAGCTTCAGCTGTGTCTCTAGAAGCTTCAACTTCGCCGACCCGCAATCCGAAGTCGGCCAGACATCATCCGACGCATCACTTCCTCCACTTGTGAGCCGTTAGTTTCATCAAATGTCATGTCTCTCGTGGTTTCAACGATTCTGGAAACTTTGTTGAACACACAGTAGGCGTGAGTATTTGGCACATAACTAGATAAGAAACCCTCATCCACTTTTGGGGTAAACTTGGATGAGCGAGGTCTCTTACTCCAAATGAAGCATTTGTAACAAAAGACACGAAAGTAGGAGACATTCGGTTTGTTACCGGTGAGGAGTTCATATACCATTTTTTGAGAAGCTTGTGGAGGTAAAGGCGGTTGAGCGCGTGACATGCGGTGTTCATGGCCCCCGCCCAAAAGATGTCTAGAGTCTTGTATTCATCTAGCATAGTTCTTGCCATCTCGACAAGAGACCAGTTCTTCCTCTCCACGACTCCATTTTGAGATGGATCATATGGAGCGGAGAACTCATGTTTGATCCCCTCGTCATCAAGAAATTCCTCCACTTGAGTATTTTTGAACTCCCCTCTATTGTCACTCCTAACTTTCTCGATCTTGAGCTTGAACTCATTTTGGGCACGCCTTGCGAATTTCTTGAAAATTCCTTGGATTTCACTTTTATCTTGCAAAAAGAACACTCAAGTGAAGTGAGAAAAGTCATCGATAATCACAAGCCCATATTTGTTACCTACGATGCTTAGGTAGGCCACGGGACCGAAGAGATCTATGTGAAGTAGTTCCAACGGCCTTGAAGTGGTCATTATGTTCTTCATGGGATGTGGGTTCCTAACTTGCTTTCCGGCTTAACAAGCGCTACACACATGGTCTTTCTCAAATGTGACATTAGATAATCCGAGGATGTGTTCCCCCTTTAGAAGATTTGATAAGTTCCTCATCCCCGCATGGGCTAGCCTTCGGTGCCAAAGCCACCCCATTGAGGACTTTGCAATCAAGCAAGCTTCTGGGTTCACTTTATCTAAGTCAAAATCCACTAGATAAAGATCTCCCTTCAACCTTCCCTTGAATACGATAGAATTATCATCTCTTCTAAAGATGGTATCATCCTCGTCAGTAAACAAGCAATTATAGCCTAACTTACACAACTGAGACACCAATAGTAAATTGTAGCTTAAGGACTTGACGAGAAGGACATTAGAGAGAGATAGATTGTTGGAGATGACAATTTTACCTAGACCCATTATCATGCCGATTTGGAGTCGTCCTCGACTCAAGGTCATCTTCTTCACCCAAGTAAGGCATCAAATCAGCAACATTGAAAACATCATTCACACCATAATCTACAGGCAAATCAATCTTGTATGCATTATTATTTATCTTTGCAAGAACTTTAAAAGGACCAGCCGCTCAAGACATTAATTTTGACTTGCACAAAGTAGGAAACCTATCCTTTCTTAAGTGTAACCAAACAAGATCACCGGGTTCAAAAATAAGCTCCTTTCTACCTTGACTACCAGCAAGTTTATACTTTGCATTCATACGCTCAATATTTTTCTTAGTGGTCTCATATAACTTAAGCACAAATTCAGCTCGTGTCTTAGCATCAAAATTCACTTGTTCTGAAAATGTTAAAGGCAATAAATCAATAGGAGCGCGAGGGTTAAAGCCATATACCACCTGGAATGGACTCATCTTTGTGGTGGAGTGCAACAAACGGTTGTAGGCGAACTCCACATGTGGAAGACATTCTTTCCACATTTTCAAATTATTTTTCAAAACAGCCCGCAACATCGTTGACAAAGTACGATTCACCACCTCCGTTTATCTATCGGTTTGGGGGCGACAAGTCGTAGAAAATAGTAACTTCATCCCCAATTTTCTCCACAACGTCATCCAAAAATGACTCAAAAACTTGGTATCTCGATATGAAACAATTGTATTAGGCACACCATGTAGATGAACGACATCCCTGAAAAACAAATCAGCAACTTGGGTAGCATCGTCGCTCTTATGACAAGGAATAAAATATGCCATTTTGGAAAATCTATCAACAACAACAAAGACACTATCCCTCCCCCTCTTTGTCCTAAGCAATCCTAAAACAAAATCCATAGAAATGTCTTCCCAAGGAGCACTAGGGACGGGTAGAGGCATATAAAGACCATGTGGATTAAGACGGGACTTAGCTTTGTTACAAGTGCTGCATCGTGCAACGTATCGTTCAACGTCACGCCACATTTTCGGCCAAAAGAAGTGAGTAGCTAGCACATTCTCTGTCTTCTTCACTCCAAAATGTCCCATCAATCTACCTCCATGCGCTTCCTGCAAAAACAAAAGACGAATAGAGCTTGCAGGAACACATAATTTGTTAGCTCGATACAACAATCCTTCATTCAACACATATTTATTCTAAGTTCTCCCCTCTCGATAGTGATCATAAGCTTCTTTAAAGGCTAAATCTGTAGCATATAATTCTTTTTATTATCTTCAATCCAAAAATTTTATGATCAAGTTGAGATAACATAGTATAGCGCCTAGATAAAGCATTAGCAATCACATTGTCTTTGCCTTTCTTATGCTTAATAATATATGGAAACAACTCAATAAATTCTACCCATTTAGCATGTCGGTTATTCAATTTAGCTTTGCTTTGAATATGTTTCAAAGACTCATGCTCAGAATGTATAATAAATTCCTTTGGCCATAGATAATGTTGCCAAGTCTCTAATGTTCGAACCAAAGCATACAATTCTTTATCATAGGTTGAATAGTTCAAACTAGGTCCTGACAACTTCTCACTAAAATATGCAACTGGCTTACCTTCTTGAATAAGCACACCTCCAATCCCAATCCCACTTGCATCACATTCAAGCTCAAAAACCTTACCAAAGTCAGGGAGTTGGAGTAGTGGGACATGAGTCAACTTCTCTTTAAGCAAATTGAAGGCGTCTTCATGTGCTTGTCCCCATCGAAAAGGAACGCCTTTCTTTGTGAGCTCATTGATGGGTGCGACAATGGTGCTGAAATTTCTCACAAAGCGACGGTAGAATCCAGCTAGCCCAAGAAAGCTCCATTCCTGTGTAACCGATGTAGAAGTCGGCCAACTCTTGATCGCTTCTATCTTGATCTCATCAACTTCAATTCCCTGTGGAGCCACAACATAACTAAGAAAAGAAACTCATTCCGTGCAAAAGTGCACTTTGCGAGGTTACCGAACAAACGTGCATCTCTCAAAGCATTAAAAACAGCATGTAAATGTTTCTTATGTTCATCTAAAGACTTGCTGTAAATAAGTATATCATCAAAGTAAAGCACCATAAATCTACCAATGAAAGTGCGCAAAACTTCATTCATGAGTCGCATAAAAGTACTCGGAGCATTAGTCAAACCAAAAGGCATTAGTAACCACTCATACAAACCAAATTTAGTTTTAAACGCGGTCTTCCATTCATCACCCAATTTCATTCTAATTTGGTGGTATCCACTACGCAAGTCTACTTTAGAGAACACAACAGAGCCACTTAATTCATCAAGCATATCATCTAACCTAGGAATAAGATGACGATATCTAATAGTTATGTTATTAAGAGCTCTACAATCCACACACATGCGCCATGACCCATCTTTTTTTGGCACCAAAATAACAGGAACAGCACAAGGACTAAGACTCTCATGTGCATACCCCTTTTCAAGCAAGTCTTGTACTTGACGCTGAATTTCCTTAGTCTCTTCAGGATTAGTCCTGTACGGCGCACGATTTGGCAACGTAGCTCTCGGGATCAAATCAATTTGATGCTCAATTCCTCTCATAGGTGGCAGCCTAGGGGGTATCTCACTTGGAAATACATCAGCAAACTCTTACAAAAGGTTAGTAATAGCATGTGGCAAAGAAGGAGACAAGTCCTCAAGTGTAAAGAATGTTTCCTTGCAAACCAAAGTATAGCAAATAGATTCATTAACATTTAACTCAGAAATCTCAGATTTAGTAGCTAACATGGGAGCTCCTTTCAACTTAAGTGTGTCTTTCCTAGCATGTTGCTCTTTTTTTCCCTTTTAGGTGGAAAAACATCTTTAGCTACTTGCTGATTTTCAGATTTAGATTTATTTTCAGCACGCGCTATATCGTCCTTCAAAATTTCAGCAGGGGTCATTGGTAACAACTCAATCTTTTTGCCATTATGTGTGAAAGTGTAAGTGTTAGTTCTACCACAGTGCAACACATCTCTATCATATTCCCAAGGTCTACCAAACAGCAAAGAACATGCTTGCATAGGCACAACATCAAAATTTTCACTATCAGGGTAAATTCCAACGGAAAATTGCACCCTCACAACTTTGCTTACCTTTAACTTACCACAAGAGTTGAACCACTGGATGTAGTAAGGCCGTGGATGTGGTTGTGTAGGCAAACCAAGCTTCTCAACCAAATCAGAGCTAGCAAGATTACTACAGCTCCCACTATCAATGACAACACGGCATGCCTTATTATTAACCACAAACCTGGATTGAAACAAGTTATGGCACTGATTTTGCTCCGCCTTCTCCATTTGAGCACTTAGCACCCGTTGTGCTACAACGCTCAAGTACTGGCTTGTATCCGCAGCACCTATTTGCTCCACACCGTCATCGCTGTGGTCTTTGTCTCCAGTGTGGTTAGTGGCACCTACTAATTCTTCTGCAACATCGCTGGAACTAGCGTAGCCACCATCATCTGTAGCAATGAGAACTCTCTGGTTCAGGCAATCATGTTGCACATGCCCCATCCCTTTGCACTTGAAGCATTGGATATCTCTTGTTCACCCCGTAGAAGCAACCGATGATGCACTTTTTGCAAGTGCCTACGAATGAACAGATTTACTCACCTCGGTAGCTCGTGAAGATGGCACTGCTGGTGCCCTATTGGTGGAAGGCGTAGAACTCCAAATAGGGACACTTTTGCCTTGCCCAATGGAAGGCCTTGATGTAGACGTGTTTCCCCAATTGTTCCTTCTCAATGGCTGCCTTCCCTGCAATTCCTATTCAACTAATATAGCTAGATGGAACAATCAGTTAAGAGAATTGTATTCTTTATATTGAATAATATCCTGGATTTCATGTCTCAACCCCCCATAAAATTGAGCCATCTTATCCTCCTCATCCTCCTTCACCTCACAACACAACATTCCTATTTGTAGCTCTTGAAAGTAATCTTCTATAGATTTTTCTCCTTAGTCTAAGCGTTGCTACTTATTTCTCAAATCTCGTTTGAAGGATTGAGGAATAAACCTACTCCGCATAGCTCGCTTCAACCTTTCCCATGTGTCAAGTTCTAGGCCAGTTTTAACTAGTTCATTCCACCAGATAATAGCAAAGTCCTTGAACTCACTAGTTGCTTGCCTAACCCTATGAATTTCAGGAACTAGAAGGGAATTAAACTTCTGCTCTACTGGCATCTCCCAATCTAAATAAGCCTCAGGGTCATATTTTCTGGAAAAGGAAGGCAAGGTAAATTTAACTTTAGCAAAAGGATCATCATTATCTTGCCCTTGGTGGCAGTTACCTCCCATACCTTGCCGTTTGAATCGTAGCCATTGTCGTAGGTGCTCGTCAAGCAATGCGGTGCGTGCGTCGCTATTGTCAGCTTCCTCTTCTTCATTACCTCCGTCATCGTCAACAAGTGGTGGTGGGTGACGATTTGCTGCCAACTACTCGATGTTGTTAGTGAGGGTGGTAATGCTGCCCACCATAGCCTGGAGGTCTTCCTGTATAGCATTCAAGGCAACCACATTTTCCTCAATCTTCTGATCCAACTTAGTGATCTCCTCTTTTGAAGCACAATCAGCGAAATCATTCACCTCACCTACCATGGTTAGTAGAAAATAGGAAACAAACAGCACAAAAGTATGATCCCTATCAACTACTAGGTACTAGAACACACTCTCAACTAGAACACACTCTCAAGTGTCTTACCCTGCTCTTACAAAAATCTTACCAATTGAAGTAGGCGGTACGACTCGGAGAGGTGGGATGTTTGATGACGGCAGGGATGCAATTGCGAGGATCAACTTGTACTGACCAGAATTGTGTGGATCTCAGAAGACAGTGTATTGTAGCAAGGGTTAGCAAAATTCAAAAACAAAATTACAAAGCTGAATAAGAAGCCTAAATACTTGTCACAATCGCTGGCCGAGACACGTCCCTAGGACTAGCATAAGCAAGCGAGAGTAAGAAACAAAGGACTTAGGACAACTCTCTCTCCCCAAGTCTCTTGAATATCTTGACAGATCAGCTCAGCAAGACTGCTCACTAAAAACAGCTCTCTATCCTTTTCTTTTTTTTCTTTTTTTCTTTTTTTTTGTTTTTTTTCTTCTAGGAGTACACCTAGTACCCAAGAAGCAACCACAAAAAATTAGCAGCTCGATTTAATGCATGGAGTAACCCTGGAAAAACACTCAGAGACGCTCTGAAAAGCGTGCAAGAACTTTAGGGCTCAAAAACTCTATCTTGCAGGCCAAATTTCGTGATTTTAGATCAGCCGAACCCGATGAAGTTTTTGCGAGAGAAGCGGATGTAAAATTTTCTGTAGATGTCTGCAGATATAAAATTTGCTAGATTTCGAGTCTGTATGCAAAAATTATGGCCGTTTTATGAAATGGGACACAGAACAGGTCTCTGCCACATAACTCGTATATTCGGCTAGAGAAAAATTTGAAAAATAGGTTAGGCACGGCTGACAAGGAGGCTAGCGATGCAGGGCGATTGACACAAGGTGGCTTGCGACCTATCTACACAGCTTGCGAAGCGGGTTATTTGCACAAGGCGGTTGCAAAACGAAACCGAGTAGAACCCGGTCTCTCAAAGTAGGCTCTCGCGCAATGCAACTGCTCGAACTAGATACCACGAACGCAACTCTAAACCAGCGACCAGACTCGATCTAGGACTCAAACTCAACAAAGCGAAACTGAAATTAAACTTGCGAAGGCACAAAAGGGTTTGGACAGGGGATAAACCTAACACTACGAAGAACACGGTGGTAATAAATTTTGGATTTTCTGGACTCTAGGTAAAGGAAAACAAAACTTAACAGAGGGAAACACAGATGATACCTATCGGGCAACCTATGCTCTAATACCACTTGATGCGACAAGGTGCCCGATCTTCCAATAGGTTCGATTTGGCAATGTGTGGACGTTCATGTTTTGAGGCTTCCGATCAGCAAATCATCACCTCGCACTCGCTACACCCGCGCGTCTTGTCGTTATCGGCCATGCTCTCATGCAATCGACCAAACCACGAAGGTTTTGCTCCTGCAAACAATCGAAGAAATTTTCAAGAACAAGGAAGAACACAATCTGAATTGCAGATGAATGTTTAGCACATGAGATTAGGGTTCTACAAACCGATCTAGACGGCGAAACTGCAATGGCAGAATAATCTAAGCAAAACCTGACTCTAAACGATGACGGCTACTAAATATATATGAGTTGGGATGTCCTAGGGATAACCCTAGAGCGCACACCCCTTGGACTTAGCCCACGACACAATTACAAGGTCCAAGGCCCAAAACAGACTTGGACTGGAAGAGGTACGTGTCTTGTTTTGATGATTTCGGATAGCTCAGGAGGAATTTTGATGTGAAACCAAAACCATCTGAAAGTAGACTTCATAAGCTTTCCAACAAGTACTTTTAGGCCCTGTAACTCCTTCTGGATCAAAAGTTATGGCCGTTTGAAGTTGACACTGTCTCCCAGCCCGAAACTGAATCGGTCTCGGGAATAGGAGTTTACTTGCACTTGTTGTCTCTACTTTAATATGTGGTTTCTTGATCTATTCTCCATGATCTTCTCCCAGGTTCCTAATAACAATAAAATCATCATAAGAATTAAATAGCATGCCATTCATAGAAATATTTCCATGTAAGCTTAGGAACGCATTCACCTGGCGATTAAGTTGACGGGCACGTGCTCGAGTAATTGGTCCTTGGATCTGTGGCACATCTTGTTCAACATGAGGAGTTTGTAAATATGTATCTAAAGAAGTGATGTCCTCATCACTTGCGCTTGCTATCATCTCCAAAGACGATGTTGTTGTGCTCTCCTCCATTCTCGTCAAGAGTTGTAAACATACTCCTCTCTCCCGTCATGTGGTTGGTGCATCCGCTATCAACAACCCAACTCGATCCGCCGGAGGAGTATGCCTACAAAAAGAATCAAGTTTGGGATTTAGGTACCCAAACTTGTCTAAGTTTGGGTCCTTGAGTATTAGTCACAAGCGCCTTGGGCACCCACACACAAGCCCTCTACTCCTCATTGCAATCACCAATGAATCAAGCAATCTCTTTACCACGGTGATCCTTGGTGATCTCATATGAGTCATAGTATAATTTTTCTGGTCGGAGCCTCCTACCATTTGGGTCGAAGCCTCCTACCAGCACCCTCTGTTTGCCTAGGTAGGCTAGTCGGAACCTCTGACCGGCCTTCTCCGCCAGGCCGAGAGGCCGGGTCGGAACGTCCGACCTATATGGTTGGAGCTTCCAGCCCTTAGGCCGACCAAGGGTGTTTTTACCTCCTTGGCTTGTGTTGAACTCCCTTTTCTCACGAACTTCAGGCATTGCTTCCCATTCACCCTGTTTCTTCTGGATGGCCTGCTTTCATGAGGAGAAAAGCTAAGACCATAGCCGTTCTTGTTGCTGTGGGTTATGAGGGTTTTGTAGAGAGCATCCTTGGATTGGTATGTCTTCAAACATCCAAACATCACTAAGGTACCCAATTGTCCATTCTCCTTTTTGAGAGCCTCCAATACTTCAAGGTTAGTAGCATAGGCATCCAAATCATAATTATAGGAGGTCTTAGTGACCTCATTGGAGGTGGAGGTGCTATTCCAAAGAGTGTCAAATTGCACTTCATGAGTCTGATTTTGGTCCAATTTCACAAAGTTTTCTTTTTGTGTTTTATTTACACCCTTTAGGTTAGCAATTGAGTTATTGACCAAGGAGAGCTATTTGGTAAATTCCTCAACCCTCTCTTTCTCCTTAGCCAATTTCTCCTCTAGGGCAACGTTTCTCTCCTTCTCAAGGATGAGCAAGTCCTCTTGCCTTTCAAGGGACTTTTCTTTTCCCTTCATTGCCTTCATAAGCTTTGCCAATTGCAACATGGACGGCTTGCTGAATCCTTTGAGCATCTCATCCATATCATCCTCACTTTCATCATCAATAAGATCATCATCATCAATTTGAGGAGATTTGGATGGGGAGGTTACCTTTCGTCCTTGTGCCATGAGGCAAGTGGGCTCATAGTGACCGTCGTCGCTCCAGTTGTCAAAGAGACGCTCCTCGAATGCCGACAAAGACTTGATGGCAATTGTGGCAACCCCTCCTTCATCGCCTTCTTCCTTGTCATCGTTCTCATCATTGGAGAACCACTTCTCTCCAATGTAAGCATGCCCGGTATTCTTCTTGGTCACCTTGGACTTGGCGCCCTTCTTCTTGAGCTTGGGGCAATCAGCGATGAAGTGGCCGCACTCCTTGCATTCATAGCACGCCGGCTTGGATTGCCTCCTTGCTTTGTCATCGTCCTTCTTGTCTTTGCCGAAGCCACCTCGACGAAGCAAGTGATTGAACTTCCTCACCACAAGAGTCTTCACTCTCGGAGTCGCTTGAGGCTTATTCCTTCTTGGCCTTCAAAGCATCTTCCTTGTTCTTGGTGATTGCGGTGTTCTTGGTGAGTTGCTTGACCTCCTTGGCTTCCTCTTCAAAGAGCTCATATGAGATGATCCTCGAGAGGACATCGCTTGGGGTGCGTCCCTTGAAATTCTTCATCTCCTAGATGAGGGTCACCAAAGTTGGATTCCTTGGGGCGATCGCACGGAGAAGTCTCTTGATGACCACATGATCGGTCATGTCTTCACCACCAAGACCGTGAATCTTGTTGACAATGACCATATGCAATCATACATCTCTTGTGGCGTCTCATCATCCTCCATCACGAACCGCCCAAGTTGCCCTTCAAGCAACTCGATCTTCGACTCTCGTACGCCGAGGGATCCTTCATGCGCCAATTGAAGTGTATCCCAGATCTCCCTGGCCTCCTCAAGTTAGTGCACCTTGTTGAACTCCTCGGGGCTCAAGGAGTTGAGGATGACGCTTGCAGCTTGAGCATTGCGGTGGATGAGAGCCTCTTGAGATGGTGTAGGTTTCTCTCCTTCCTCCGGGGCATCCGTCACACTTGTGCACACAATTTTCCACACACTTGGATGCAACAAGATTGGATGCAATTTCATCTTGTGCTTCCACACGCTATAGAATGTCCCATCAAAATGGGGAGCGCATTCGGAAAGCACGGAGACAAATTGCTAAGGGATAAACTTGTTGTAATCAAGGTCAAAAATGGTTCCCTTCCTTCCACTCGACTTTCTAGTCGAACCATCTCCGCTTTCTTGAACTTTCGTAGAATCAACCACCTTTTCGATCGACATCTTCAGATCAACTCCAAGCAGTTAAGCTTCTTAGGAGCTTAGCCTCTGATGCCAATTGAAAGCCCATTGATGTCGCCTAGAGAGGGGTGAATAGGCTTTCCTGAAAAATTCTTGAAAAAGCAGCGGTAAAATTCTGGTAGGAACCTCCAATCCAAATGGTACGAAGCTCCGACCGGCTCTCTTGGGCTGGCTGAGAGGGCTAGCTGTCACGCCCAGAAATTTAGCCAATTTCTAGAGTCTTTTGTTTATTAAAATCCTTATCCAGGAATCAAGCCAAGGTACACAAAATGACAAATTGATAAACAGATCCAAGTGTAAACAAAGCATAAATACTTACAGAAGAGGCACTTAGTCCTCACACAGAAGAAAACAGTAGCGGAAAGGTGAAACTAACGTGACTTCAGCTCCACACCACAGGGAAGCTCAACTGGGGTATAAGCCAAGGTCTTCTCTTCTGAAAAGGGGGACATAGCAAGATTGAGTACCACCCACCGTACTCTACAAGCCACACCAATGATGTATTTGTGCACGAGATTTCAAAGGGAGGCTGGTGGCTCATTTGCGTAAAGGCAGTTGTAAATGGTGGTAGTTATAAAAACAGGTAAAACAATTGTTATATTAATCAGTATTAATCCATCATTGAACAACGCTACACCACGTTGATCAGGCCCAAACCATCCACCTAAACTGTACCAGTTCCATTAAGTCAAGTTAATTAAGTAAGGGTGAGACTAATCACAGTGAGTCTTGACCAATCCCCTATATCCGTCGGCAAGGCTATTCGAATAGATTTACTCTGGCCAGAGATGTACATCTTTACCCACAAGACACAGCCCCGCACGTGTCTCCACGTGCCCGTAACCCACGATGAAGGGGCCATGACAGGACCATTCATGCAACCTCTCCCTAACCATCCACACCACGCTCAGGTTGCACCTGCCGACAGGACACCCCATATTGGCCAGGCTACCCCCCCTTGCGCTACAATGGATCCGGAAGCTGATCAACTCAACCCCCGAGCCGACCCAACTCCATCACGCCCATCCTTACCAAACGGTGCCTAGGAGAGGGAAGTGCTACATTACAAGCCCAGCCGTTGCCCACGTTGGCTTGTGGTTGTACAGAAATCTGCTCAAGGGGTTCCCGTGAACTGGTCCTTGACTACCATGGGTGCAACCAGCAAAACCATGCACCCACAGCCCACCATTAAGTCATATTTTAGTCAAATAATTATAACCAATTACTATGGTCAAACATCTTGAGCACGCAGCTCATCAGGTTACCAGATATAGAAATAATGCAATTATCCCATCAATGATCTAGTGGTACTAAGCATGGCTAAGCAGGTCCTATCTCTAGCCAAGTCATCCAATGTGACATAAGTTAGTCAGATTATCACCCAAAGTTATCAAGGAATGGATAACAATTAAACAGGGTCTCAAGCAAGCGGATAGGTTGTCCCATATTCCATGTAATTGGCAAAACATGCAATTTATTTATAAATCGTAAAATGATTCACAAAGTAGGTTCAACATGCTCAAGGATGAATGTGTGACTTGCCTTGTTTCTTTAAATAATCTTCCGAGCGAAATCCGTGAAGTCACGATCCTTCAAAACGTCGGATTCCTTAGCGCTAGCACGCAAAACGAGGAAAAAAATCTAATAAAAACCAAGTAAAGAATACATGAAAAGTAAACGCACATGTAGAGCTCAATTTTAGATGAATTTTGAGAGTTGAATGCTCCAATTTGGAGTTCGTACGAATTAGTTATGAATTTTAGAAGTTTTAACCTATTTTTAAGCATTTTTAGGAATTAAACCAATTTATGGCGCAATAAATAATTATTTTTGTGAAGGGAAAGGGGGATTACCACGTCAGCCCTTGAGGAGAGAGAGGGAACGCCGCTAACATGCGGGACCCACATGTGGACCGAGGCCATGGACTTGGTCCATGGGAAAAGGACGGCCTAGATTGGGTGGGCAGCGATCGGACGGCTAGAATTGTGTTAGGGTTTTATGAGATTTGGATGGCCCGGATCTAATCTTGATGGATCGGATGGCTATGGATGGATCAAGGGCTTTATGAAGATCGGGCGGCCCAGATTGGATCTTGAGGATTCAATGGTTGAGATTTCCCCAGATATGCGCGAGGGGTCCATGCGTCGGTCACAGAGGAGGGGATCACTGGTGGGGCCTGCTTGTCATCCCTAGGGGAAAGCTGCCAGTGGGGCCCGGGTGCCAGCTGCTCGGGCGAGGTGAGCAGCGCCCGCTATGGCGCGACGCTAGTACCGGCGCGGCAAGGCAGAGGGGAGGTGTCGGCGGCGACCGATAGCGCAGGGCGGCGTGGCGAGGGGAAGATAACAGCGGGCCGAGGATGGGAAACCAAGGCAACGACCGACGGACCGAGGGAAAGAAGATAGAGGATTGGCGGCGGCGTGACGACGACGATGCCGATGCGCAGGGGGGAAGGGGAAGATGGAGGTGTCGGCGAGCTCACCAGTGGCGGCGGAGGACGCCAAGGTGAGGGCAACGGCCTCCGACGGCCCGGAATGCGGCAGCGATGTGGCAAGAGCGGTGATGCGACGGAGGTGGCGAGGCTTGGCGACGGTCCTCCCCAGGGCGACGATGAAAATGATCGTCCGTGTGGGCACCCCATGATTTATACCGTATGTTATAGTTAGCACATGTCAACACGAACTATCTAGTTAGGTGGGGTCCATATAATCAAAATAACCACCTAACCTCATCGTCGACTTGACACCGCTAACAATAGGTACAATATAAATCTGAAGCACTAGACCTGGAACTAAGGACATAACCGATAGGATAGCCATGCTAGTCCTCCCCGAAGTATGCTCGTCAAACCGCTCAATGGCAGTGACCAGAAAACTACATACCACAGAGGACTCGAACGCCAAAAGGCCCTCCCACGGTTATCTCAATTGTTCCAAAGCCCATACTCGTACTTAGATAGTCCCCAGGAGTGACTAGCCTTGTACTTTCATCGCAAGCAATTGATAGCAAAACAAGTACCAAAACAGGGATAAAGGGGCGGCAAGGTGCATATTACATAACGGGCATCATAGGCCTTCTTACATCCCAAAATATAGCAGCGGAAGTCATAGCAAAAGACATAAACAGAAAAATAAAACCCGTGGTGTGCCAACACTTCCATAGGTCAACCAACCAGGGCAAGAGCAAAGCTAAAACACTACTCACCATCCCCACCACCCTCGGTGGGATAGTAAGCACACCCATCAACGTCAGTGTCATCACCTGAAAATGTAGGCATCAGGTTGAGTACAACAATGTACTCGCAAGTCTTACACATTCATATAATATATCAAGTGATATGCACGTTTACCTTAGGAAGTGGCATATGGGTTTATATTTTTCATAAAGCTAATTTTAGTAAGCAAATAGTAAGTTCAAAAGCATAAGTACTTGCAAAATGTCACTATTTAAAACATGGGACAGCAAGCATATAGTCCTGAAAATGGAATATAAATGAGCACAAACCATGCTCTAATCATCATCCATGGGCCACCCTTGTCCAAAATAATCGCTAGTCAAAGTCTATCCTGACATCCATGACTAGTTGCAATCATATAGGCTACACATAGCCAAAAAAAATCGCTATAAATAAACCAAATCAAATTTTAACTAAGTTGGATGCTAACATAGACTGACTAACACATCAAGCGGTCGTCCTGTAACCATGGACATAGCTATTCAAATAGTTTTACTCTGATCAGAGGTGTACATCTTTACCCACACGAAATGAACAAGGATCAAATGCTTTTACACTCACATAGGTGTGACTCACAAGTGATACAAGCTCGTAATAAGTCCTTCCCCAAGCTATGCCCCAACCACCTAAACCACGTTAGGGCCCTCGACGACTTAGTCACGTGCGTGTGTTGTGACTAAAGCAGGATCACCATCGCAGAAGATACCCCCGCCAAAACCAGGCACACCTGGGGCACTCCAAAGGGAAAACCACCCGCACGACTTTCTAACGGGCGTAGATGATCACAGCGTCACAAGGTACTAAGACCAGCCGTCCCATTCCCGGCGAGTGGAAGTACGAAAGGTGCTTGAATAGATGTCAACATGTTCGGTCCTTGGCGACCCAGACGGGGCTACATGCATCGGGGAAAACCACTATCCCATCTTCGCCCTATCACCCGTCCAAATCAAAGCATATTCTCTTATTTAAATATTTAGTGTAAGTCCTCAAATTTTATGCCCAAACATCGAAATTACTAAGTATAGTATAATCGATTGCTCCATCCATCGATTTGTGCCTAATAGACCTAAGCATGGCTATGCATCAATTAAATATAAAATCAACCCAATCATTTCTATCCAGGAGTGACAAGGATAAAAGGACAGCAACATATCAAAGGATTCAATGCAGCAAGTAGGACATATACAACATCTACTCAATACCGATATTGTGGGTAAATTAACACATGCATAAATAAATAAATAAATAAATATATATATATATATATATATATATTTGCAAGCAAAGCCATTTAGTGAAAAACATGCGTTCTATATGCTTAGATGCTTGCCTCGATGCTGCACGAAGTCACACTCAACCTCAGGTTCTTGCTCCACGTACTCAGAATTGTCTGAATCTACCGATAAAAGGCAAATATGCAAATAAGAATCAATTAAACATGTCTATGCAAAATAATCAATTAATTATGAGATAAATACAGTAGGTAGGCCACATTTTAAAATGAATTTTAGTGGAAGAATCATTTCAAAATCTTTTACGGTTTAAGAGTTACAAAAATAACAAGAAAGGAAGGCTGAAAAAGGCAGTTTTGTAATTATATCTATTGTAACCTTAAGTTGTTATATTTGACTGACATTTTTTATTAAGATATCAAGAAGGCATGTATTTTTATGTAATAGAGCATAACCTACTGTTTCTAACAAAATTGAGTTTACTCAATTTGGATTTATAACCAATTTATTAAACATTTTTGAAGTCTCTATACATTAATGATTATTGAAATACATTTAGTGTATAGAATATAAACAAAAATGTTATAAGGTAGCCTACTGATTCTGGGTTTGAGAATATTTGAAATTGGAATAAGCTTAACAAGCTTGTATATAACTCAAGCAATAAATAACATATAAATTAGTAATATGAATTTTAGGGGTCATTTTCTCTACTGTGTGTGCTACTTTTTATTTTACAGAAATAAAGTACAGGCTTTGATGAATCTAACAAATTTTGTTTCATTCAAAAAGGAGTTAAAATGAAATAGTTATGGATTTTCAAAGTTTGACCAATTTCTATTGTAAAAATAAATCGCTTAAGTATTTTTCCTTATTCTTTCCTTGTTCCATATTTTTCCCACAGCTCGGGCCCACATGTCAGCTACACAGAGCAGGGGAGGCGAGGCAGCCATGGCCGCCGGCTCTGTTCGCCGGCGCCAGCGGCGAACAATGGCTCGGTTGAAGTTGCAGCCAACGGCAAAAAGAAAGAAGGGGTCTTGACGAGTTTGTTGATGGTCATGCCATGGCCAGTGGTGGACCGTACCTCGCCGGCGACGAGTCTAAGTAGTGGCTGTGTTCGGGTTGCACGCACATGTGTCATAGCAGCCACAAACCAAGCCAGGAATTGCATGAAATGGGTGCTAGGGGTCATGAGGAGACTCATTGTGCTCCTTGATAGGTTGGGCGAGCTCGCACGAGGCCTGACGACGGTGGAGTACTAGGCAACAATGATAGCTAGCTTTGGCTAACAAACTAGTGATTCAAACCAATGCAGGAGGTCAGTGAGGTCACGAGGAGGCTGCTCACGCGAGGAATTCAAGGATGGCTCACCGGTTGAATGGGATCGGGCTCGCCGAAGCTCGGCCGGAGACAAAGAAGACGATGGGTGATCTCCCTCCTCGCTGCACCAAACTGGATGATTCTTGGGGTGTTCTACTCCTGGAACTGAGGCAGCATTGGTGGCAAAACAGCTCAGCCAGGGCTGCTTCGAGGTGACAGGAACGGCGGCGTCGACGGCATGGCCGCGCGCCGAGCGCGCTCCACGGCTCACACGGCGAGGCCACGTTCCCAGTGCTGCAATGGTCAAAATGGATCGGGGTCAGTGGGAGGAGCTAAGGCATGCAACGGAGAGCAGAGAATGTGAAAGAGACAGGAAGATCGCCGGAGAACTGAGCGGCGATGACGGCTTCTTCTCCATGGCCGGCAACAAGGAAGAGGACAAAAATGGGTAGAGGAGCTCTCCTCCCTTGGTTTCTCAGCTCTGTGGTGGAGTTGTGAGAATGAGGGAGCTAGCTGATAGACTTAGAGGGCAGGAAGAGGAGATGGACACGCCGACATGCATGGGCACACGCGTCAGCTGATCTCCAAGCCAAGCTGGCGAGCTCACCACCTCGTGGTTGGCTGGACAGGGGGCTGGGTGAGCTAGGGCCACTACCAGGTGGATCCAGGGTGTGGTGGTATGTGGGGATGTGAGGCAGATGGGTAGAAAACAACGTACAGAAGGGTTTAGCTATTTTTCAGGGTTTTTCAGATTTATTTTTCCTCTTCACTTTAAAAATCAATTTGACCAAGCAAAAGTGGTGTTAAAAAAATGATGATTTTTGTGTAGCTAGCCCAGACTACCTAGGTTCCATTTTTGAAAGTTTAACACAAAAATTCGAAATGGTTTGCTCACAAAAAATCAAAGAAAAGGACCCTAGCTGAAACTTGTTTGAATTTTAAGGGGTCTAAACTAATGAATAATTCTGGAAAAGTTATATTAATTCATGATAAATAAACTAGTATTTGAATAAATTATCTCCCATATACACTTTTGTTTAATTTTATATACTTTTTAGTAGTGTTTGGTTTTTTGCCGATTTAGGGTTTAATTAATGCAAACATTAACTTGCATGAAGTGGCAATGCAAAAATTTAAATTGTGCACTCTCATAACAGTAGGCATAACACTAATTACCTGGAATTAAATCTAGGGCTGTGACAGTCCGGCGATGGTTTGTCCATAGGAGATGGCAGCCGAGGCGCTTCCTGCCACGGCGAAGCACAAGGCGGTGGCGGCGCAGCAAGGCGCGGCCTCAAGCGGTGGCCAGCGGCGGCTGGAGGTGGCGTGACGTGGTGGCAGATGGATTCCACAGGGAGGAGTGAATTAGGGGCACGTGGGAGCTCGGGAAAAAGAGGGATAAGGAAGAAGGAGGCATGGGTGTTCCATTTATGGCCTCGGCGAGGCGAAGATGTGGCCGGGCAAGGCGGATTGGGAAAGCAGGGGCGCCGGCCAACGTGGGCATCGCGGGGTTGTGGACCACGATTTCATGCCGGACTTCGCGGGATGATGGGGGAAAAAGGGGAGGAAGTGGGGGAAGTGGATGGCGACCTCAGCCCACGCGGTTTGGCGACAAGTGCGGGAGGGGAAGGCGCCAGATTCGACAACGATGTGGGACGACACGACGCAGGTCAGTGGCTGGAGGTAGAAGCTGAATTCGACAGGTAGGCCTGGCCCCACCTATCGGTGAGGGGGGTGTGGCCGAGTAGGGCTACGTGAGAGACAGGCCGACGCGGGCAGGCCAGCACATGGTGTTGGGCCAAGGCTGTTGCGGGAGTGGGCCGGTCGGCTGGGCTGTGAAGGAGAGGAAAGGGTAGGGGAGGCAGACCGGGAGGACAGCCTAAGGAGGCAAGGATGGGCCAGAAGCGGCCCAGAGCCGGAGGGGGATTTTTAATTGTTTCTCTATTTAAATATTCATTGAAGTGATATTTGTTTTATTAAAATTAGTTCTTGAGCTCTGAAAATTCCCAAGAAAATTCAGAGGGTGATAAAAGGCATGAAGAAATTAGGAAAAATTTCTCCCTGCCAAATATTAAAAAAAATTTATTTTCTCTTGTTAAATGCATTGCAATTTAATATAAATTCTAGAAATCAATTATTAAATAATTTTTAAATCCCTGAGCAAAAATCTGTGTGTGACACTGGCCGGAGGCTCCGACCTAGAACGCTGGAGGTTCCAACCCTATGGTTCTGACTCTACCAAGACACTTCAAAAAAGTGATAAATTGATAGAGATCAAGTCTAATGCAAACCGTCTAGGAGGTTTTCCTCTAAGAGAAATAAGCTCCAAGCAGCTGATCCGCGTCTATCCTCAAGTGCACAAGATCCTCGTAGCCTTCTCTCAAGAAAATTCACTCAAATTCCCACTAGATCCTCACAAGAATCACAAAAGTGGCACTACAACTAGTTAGGAGACCTCAAAGAACCTTAGGAGAGGCTAGGAGATAGTAGAATAGAAGTGGAATAGCCAAGCAATAGCTAGAAACAAAGATTGGACTTTATAAGCATTGGCATACGTCACTTAGCCGTTACTCACAGATTTTGGCCAAAAGATTCTGACCCCAGGGGTAGGAACCTCCGACCAACACTTAGCCACTGGCTGAGAAGGTTGGTTGAAGCCTCCAACCCCATGGGTAGGAACCTCTGACCCTGACACTAAAACTACCCCAATCCAAGTGTAAGTGATGTGCCAAAGTGATATACTCTTAGCTATTTTGATTCTTAAGCACTTGAGTGGTCTTGGAATACTGTTTGCACCCCCTCTTGATAGTACGGCTTTCCTACAACTCAAAAGAAATTTCAAAAGGAATTAAAATAAACTCCGAGTCGCTTCGTCGCTTTGCGTCATGTTTTTGTGGGTGTCTCCATGCACCACACCAAGCAACCTGGGACTAATCTTGATGGGGAACGAGGTGCCTGATCTTTCGATGAGATTGATACCTATCGATTTGTGGGTGGAGATGACCCTGGCAATCCGACTACAAACACACAACGTCGCTTGCGCCTTAGCAATCGCTAAACCAACTCTGAGATGTTATTGATCCCGCTGGCGGCGCGATCAACCTGAACACGAGGTTTAATCCCTGCGAGCAATCGAAGAACTAGCAAGAATAAGACGTAGGCAATCTGATATTATGAATATGAATGAAGCATAAATTATCTGGCGAATCACTAAATTAGGATCCCGAAGCTGTCTTGACAGGTGGTCGTCCGACACAACTGAAGAACAGAAGTTTGCACGATGGCTAAACCTAAACTCAATGAAATCCAAGTCATAACAAGGGAGGTGGTGGCTCTTAAATAGGGATACGACCAGGGAGGAACGTCCCACGCGCACGGGGTTACAAGGCCCATGGGCCCAAGTGGGGATGGCGCAGCACCCGTTTGACTCGAACTCAGAAACCAATATGGATTGTTTTGATAATTGCAGCCGGCTCAAATGGAATTTGAAGATAAGGTTGGATCCGTTGGAAAGTAGACTTCATAAGCTTTCCATGAAGTACAAAAACATCCCAAACGGAGTCCGTATGAGGAAGTTATGCCCGTTTGAACTTGGTACCATTGCAGCAGTCCGAATCTGATTCCAGAACGAGTCCCTCTCGAATTCTTGCTTGACTTGGTCCCTTTCCTTCATCCTTTCCCAGATTCCTAATCACAATTAAATCATTTGCATTAGGTAGCGGAATATTCTCAATAATATACGAACCTAGGAAGGAATTCACCTGGTAATTAAGTTGACGAGCATGAGCTCGAGTAAATGGTCCTTGTGGTGAAGGAGTTATATCCGGAAGGTGAAGGAGTTGTATCCATGGAAGATATGTCCTCATCAAATCTCTTGACATTTCTCGATAAACTCATTAGTCACTTAACCGTTTTATCATTAATCTATCAAAACCCACTTAGGAGGCTAGATGCACTTTCAAGAAGCATCTGTGCCACCGCCCAAGCCAAGTACCATCCCAGCCCCTGAAGGCATGGTGATGCACTCGGGCAAACATCCATCTTCACCTAGTCGGCCGGCTCCTGAGCTGGTCATGGTACCAGTCATTGAGCCAGCTGAAGGGCCTGTACTTCATGAAGACCCCAGGCCAGTGACCCCCTCTCCTTTGTCTTCTCCTTCATCAAATGATGATGGCCTTCCTAGACTTGAGGCGACGCCTCACAACTTCCCTCGGGTGTTCGACTAACCCAGATGGGAGCAAGGACGTCCTGAGGCTAGACGAGGAGACTGCCAAAAAGGAGCGGATCGAGCTATTTGAAGCCACCATCAAGACTTCGCAGTAGGTCCAGGTAAGCAATCCAACTGACCGTGGCTCTTGACTTGGTTGTTGGTCTTGTGATCTTGTAATCCATCGTTATATGCGACAATGATTTGTCTTGTAGAAAGTTGTTGATCGGTCCTAGAAGATGAGCCGGGCACTTGCCATGTTAGCTCCTCAGATCACTCAATTTACTCAGCTCCAATCTAAGAAGAACGAGCTGGAGAGGACCAGTTGCGCGACGAAGAATGGGCGAAGACTGGAACTTCGAGACGCTCCAAATGTCTTGAAGAATTTTGCTATGGAGCACGCCACCCTGGGGATTACCCAGGCCCTCACTATGACCAAATCTCTTTACCCCCGAGTGGATATTGAGGCAGTCGGCGAGGGGTTCGCTGAAGGCACAACTCTAGAGCAGGGGCTTGAGTTGATCAACCTAGCGAGGCCCACGGTGAAGACATTCGCCGAGGAGTTGCCACTATAGTTGCTCTACCCAAAAACAAACTCTTTTAGTGGTCTGTGTTATGGAGGAAAACAATTATGATTTGTATATATTGTAAATGCATGTGTTCCTATGTTTTTTGCAAATCCCTGCTGAGTACTTGATTCATCGTAGTCATCATTAGCCCTATTCGACCAGCTAGATTATACCGAGTTATGAGGGCCAACATAAAAAGTGTTCATCCGATAAGTCTGTACTCGTTAAAAGTTAGCCAATCGATATAAGACTTCGTGACATAAATAAACCAGACTCAAGATTAAGCAATAACAGGAGACATATCATCCTGTAGCCCCGGACTCACTACTTGGTTGAAACAATCGACGTAGTGAGTCAGAGTAAAAAACTTTATTGTTATATAAATTGAGTACAATGCTCAGGTATAGAAAAGACGTAGATGTTCTATGTTCCATGAGTTGTTGACTAGGACGCCGTCTCCAATCTTCAGTCGGTAAGCCCCCAGGCATGTTACCTCAGTAATAATGAATGGCCCCTCCCATAGGGGAGATAATTTGTGCCTGTCTTTGGTGGTCTGAATTTTTCTCAATACGAGATCTCCCACTAAAAAGGTGTTGCCACGGACATTACAACAGTGATAACGACGTTGGCCTTGAAGGTATCTTGCCTACTAGATTGTTGCGATGTCCCTTGCTTCCTCCAACTGATCGAGCTCGACCAGTCGTTCTTCGTTTGATTTTTCTTCTAAGTGGGCCTGGACTCTCAGAGAGCCGAACTCCAACTCGATTGGTAACACGGCCTCAGCACTATAGACTAGGAAGAAAGGGGATTGCCCTGTTGCCCGACTGATCGTGGTTCATAGAGACCAAAGAACAGATGGGAGTTCTTGTACCCACAGCCCTGCATATGGTCGTAGTCGGTCGAATACCCTAGCATTGATACCTTGTAAGACCATGCCCTTTGAACGCTCAACCTGCCCATTGCTCCGTGAGTGAGCCACAGAAGCATAACAGATCTTGTTGCCAAATTCGTCACAAAAATCTTGAAAGATGACACCAGTAAACTGAGTGCTATTGTCCGTTATGATGCGATTGGGAACTCCAAACCAGTAGATAATACCCATGATGAAGTCCTTTGTCCTGGCCGCAGTTATGGTAGCAACGGGTTGTGCCTCAATCCACTTTGTGAACTTGTTCATCGCGACAAACAAGTGTGTAGACCCTGCTAGCGTTTTTTTGAAAGGCCCAACCATGTCAAGCCCCCAAACCACAAAAGGCCAGGATATTGAAATTGTTTGCAACTCTTGAGCTGGTAAATGTGTTTGCCGAGCAAAAAATTGGCATCCCTCACATGTCCGAACTATGTCTTTTGCGTCGGTAACCACAGTCGGCTAGAAAAAAACCTTTTCTATAAGACTTTCCGATAACGATGTAAGCAAATCATAAATCAGCCGACTGCCGATAGAACATATGCATCGGCTGGAAAGCCGATAGTAGTATAGATAATAATTAAAACAATACAGTCGGCTTTATCTAATAAAAGATAACCTATCGGCTAGGCACTCCGATAGAACATTGCATAGACACCCATCGGCTTAACAAGGATAAATCTATCATTATTAATCTAGTGTGTCAAACTTAACTGATGCAGCACAGATTAATAATGATAAAAGAACCTCGATGAGCCAATAGATCTAATGCAATTGTGATGTATTATATGATAACTTATCGGCTATACATTCCGATAAAACTCTTGCGTAAAATCTATCAACCTAGCAGGAATAACTTATCGTTGGCAGTTTAGTAGGTCGGACCTAACCGATGCAGCACAAACTGATGATAAATTATACCCAATAAGTTGATAAATCTACGCAAGTGTGATGTGATATACCTAATCGGCCTAAGAGATCAAACTTAACTGATACAGCCGTAGACAAAATAGATATATCGTGGTAAGCCGACTACCGTGGATCAGCTAGAATATCGGACCTAACCGAGGAAGTCCTAGCCGATACGATAGTCGGGGTAACGAGACTTACCCTCTCGCAGGAGGTCGAACTTAACCGATGCAGCCCAGCTCAAGAAGCAAGAACCCGTTGAAAAGGGTGGCAATGCGCCGAATTTGTATTGATCTGTGTGATGATTTACATGGTACCCGGGCATACGTATTTATGCCCCGAGTTGATACAAGTCCTTATTGGACACAATGCACGATTTCCTAATTACAGAAGGAAAACACTCAAAAGACCCGATCGGACACGAGATCAGGTTCCCTAAAGGAAAGAAATACTAACACTGCCTAATTGCTAGAAAAGATATTAATTGCCTTTCCGTGGTCTTCACGATCCCTTCCCAGACTCGGCTTCCTCCGGACTAATCCCCGCTAATTTGACTATGATTTCTTCCTTAACCGAATCTGATAAAGAATCATACCAAATTTTGGAGTTAACACATGCCCCCCAATTTCGGAGTTTTTCATAAGACTTCAAAATTCTCCCATCTGGGCTTTCAGATTCCTTTCACACCGAGGAGGCCCAAGGTAACCCACTTTCCTTAATTGTTTGAAACAGTTCCAACGGCCTTGATTCCCGCCCGGTCATCATTCCTCTACAAACCACTTCGCCTTCCTAGCCTCCTTTCTCTACACTTTCACATCACCAAAGCCCTCTCGCTTCTTCCGAGACCTCGACAAGCTCCGGCGATCCAGGCGAACCTCTGCGACCTTCTTCCTCAACCACCGGCCTTCGCTCATCCTCTTCTTCCGCAATGGCTTCAGCAATCGCTATCCTAGAGGTAACCCTCTTGTCTGATCGCTCTCTCTGCTTTGTAACCTAGATAGATTAAATCTGCTATATCCCTCACCCATTCTTCATCGTGTTCTTATTTACTGTAGAACCTTAGAGGCCAAATCTTGATTCCGGCCACCGATTATCCCAATTTCTTCTATCATGGCCCCATGGGTAGCGAAGACCCTATAGACTTCATCAACGCCGAAACCCAACGCCTCCCTTTCAAGAACTCTACCATGCTAGCCAGCGATTGGACCAACAGTTTCAGGTCATGGCCTAGCAAGCTTCCCGGGTGGAGGAACTGGTATATCAGAGTATCGGCTGCAAAGAAAACTCTCTGGGAAGAAGCTGATATTTGCCATTGCATCAATCTTTCCCTGGCCGAGATGGAGAAGAACGAACCTTTGCTTGCATTGGCTTCGTACTTCTGGTCAGATGCCCTCAACGCCTTCCTGTTCGGACTCGGGCCAATGACCCCAACTTTGATGGATGTAACCATGCTCAACTACCTCAACACAACAAGTTACATCAACCCCCTCAACCTCCAATTTAAGCCTACTCATTGGCTTCAGACGAAGAATATCGGCGGCTAGACCAAGTATATATCAATTCACAACAAGGTAACTGGGCTAGTCGACGATCGGGAACACACTGCTTTCTTGAACCTGTGGTTGGAACGATTCGTTTTTGGTGGTGCAACCCTCGGCCCAACAACCAACATACAGTGTTTGGCAGAACGCTTGGTTGATCGGAAACATATCCCCTTGGGGCAATACCTTCTCGGTGCCACTTACCAACTGCTGCATCAAGTGGCAGTCAAGCTATCGGCCGGCCAGCCAGTCGGCCATATTGGGGGTCCTTGGTGGTTTCTGCAATTATGGCTCAACATCTATACATCCAAGGCAATCCCCAAGACTTCCTTTCTCAATTTAAACTTCCCAGCCGATCATACAGAGGAACAGGAACCCATCTATCGCCAATGTATCTCTGTGGGCGAAGCTGCATCGGCCCTCCCTGGCTGCAAAATGACCCCCATTGGACTTAGCCAATGGTTCAAAGGTTTTTATTATGGCTTCACCAGGGAGGCCACACTTTGGTTCGCATATGATGATGCAGCATCATTTGAGATGCCTTCAAGTTCAATCTCTTGACGCGCTGGCCGATGAAGAATCCAACGACCATATATTCTATCGCCATTACCCCCTGACTACTGCCACTGCTTCTCTCAGGCCGATCGCAACAACCATCCTATTGAATTTTACCAGCCATCATCAGTCGGTTCCGCCAGCTTGGCCTCGGTCAACTTCCCATCGGCCTATTCTTCATTGACAACTTCAGGCCGGGGTAATGTCAACAGTGCTTATAGAGGATGATGGATGCAGACTCTAACGGAATCCCTACCTCTAGGCACTGCCACCAGCGTGGAGACCTGCACTGCCAAACACACAAGCTCTTGCCCGATGGTGGTCAGAATGGAAGAAACACTGTTCAACTCATCGGCCATCAATACTGCTCCCGCCTCAACTCCAACTACGTCGAATCTGATGAGAGGTATACATCCCATATTCAGCCTTAATCATTGTCTCCGATCATCTCTTATAATCTTATCTCGCAGGCTGTCGATGAGAAGCCACGAGCAACAAGCACCAGTGGCGGCCGATCATATACCAATCACCATCGACCAAATCCGCACTTGGGGCATAGGTGGCTCCCCCCCATCATATCTTTCTCCGGGCGCCACGGGGCCGACAGGGCCAAAATGCAGAAGCTGGCGTCTCGCCCTTCTCAAAAGAAGCAGAAAACCACTCGATGTCGTGTCATGCGCCCACCTGCTATTGAACAACTCGGCCCCTTCATCCCGCAGTATGTGCTAAGTCTTGATATAATTATCTGTTTCCTATCTTACATTATCAGATCTTATTTCAGCTCGAGTCATTTGGCTCCCGAACCTCAACTTCACCTGGACACCGACTACAAGCATCAAGAGTACTTCTTAATGAGCTCTTGCAGCCATAGCCAACTCCAGCACCCCAGCCTCAAGCCCTAACGTGACGGCTGTTCTAACAAGACCACAACAGATTATGCTTTTGTGATAAGCAACATCATTTCTCTACCACAAAAGAACTACGCACTAACTCTCTGCCAGACAGAATATCAATAACCCTCTCATCCATTTTGTACATTCCACCATAATGCCAACTCACTCTCAAGAACTGTCCAGTTCCTGTTCCTCAATGCGTATACCTCTTCAACACTCCCTAATTAGTCTCACCTTTTTAAACTCATTACTCCTAATTCAACAAGTTCTTATCCGTGACTGATCATCTGCGAGATTCATTTAGAGCGACCATTTCGTCTTCGAACGCACGTACGGACACTAATTACTTGGATGAGATAAC